>CARXXK010000001.1:8903356-9319777 GCA_949089665.1 Macrosiphum euphorbiae
GGTCGGGTTCACATTGGCGAGCGACGGGCGACAGCGACGAGCGATGAGCGACAAGGAATTTCCTAAAATATATTTAACACATAGTTCCAAATGGAAGTGTTTATATTGGTCGATGGCGACGGGCGACGGCGATCGGCGATGCTCGAGCGACGCGATCAATATTAATCATGTTTAATATTTGTCATCATTTTCAGAGCGATATGCACTTTATTTTCATATGAAACGTGAAACCGTTCAATTGTTGTAACTAGTTTTTATTCTTAACTTAACAATTTAACTTACACAATGAGTCAGTATAAATTTACTTCTGCGCAAAGGGAAAATCTAATTTCCGAAGTTCAGTTGAGACCAATTTTGTGGAATGATAGACTAAAAGATTACAAAAACGCAGAAAAAACAAAAAAAATATGGGCTGAAGTGGGTGAAATTTGTGGTTTGACAGGTAAGTAACTAGTTAGCAGTTAGCAATACATTTCTGCTAAGTATTTTATAAAATATATAGATATAAAATAGCTAGAAGCTAGTATTTTTTATTATTCGAATACATAACCTACTCCACCTACGTAGGTATATAAAACATGTATCTTATATGAATAATATTAAAAATATTAACTATACATATTATATATAATTAATATTTTTACTTTCTGGTTTTAGAATATTATTTTTGCATTACTAAAAATACAAATTTGAACACGAACATACTTGTAAACAAAATGATAATTATATTTTTGACTTGTAGTTCAAGTTATTAAGTATAAAATTATAAAATATAAATACAAGTTAAAAATATAACGAAATAAAATAAAACGAAATAGTTATTTTTATCGAGGACCTAAAATAATAATAGTACAACAATACCTAGTTATTTTTAAAGTGATAATTATATTGACTGATATAGTACAACAAAGATAAAAAAAAACTGGTGATTTAAACTGTAGACAAATGTATCCTTAAATAATATTAATTACAATATAAAATAAAACAAGTGTAAACTAATATTGTCACTAGGTAATAATAAATATGCGTATGTTATTATTTAAATATTTTATTATGTTTTATTAATTAAGTATTTTAATGTTCTATAAAAAAATTTGCGAATTTTTCTCTCACTTCTTTTGCTTGTTGTGAATAATTTGGGTTCCTTCCTTCAAAATGATTTTCTGTCTCGTTTTGATGACTTCCTTGATTTTGGGTTATGTGGTAATAGTCAATATCATTATCCCCATCTTTTGTCCTTATCAAATTATGTAAAATACAAATACATTTTATAATTATTACAGCTCTCTTTGAATCAACCTCAATATATTTTCCTAGAATTCTCCATTTTGCTCTCATTATTCCAAATACGCATTCTATGCATTTTCTGGCTGCCGATAATCTATTATTAAAATTTTCTTTAATTTGATTCAAATTACGACTAGGATAAGGTCTTAATAAGTAAGATTTTAACGGATACGCTTCATCTCCGATAAACACAAATGGTGCTTCAATGTTTGTTCCTGGTAGATTTTGGTTCGGTGGTATATTTAAACTATTTGATTCCAAATGTTTGAATAACGACGAAGAGGCAAATATCCCACCATCGCTTTGTTTACCTCTTGCCCCTACCTCAATGGTGATAAATTTCTTTTCTGCATCGGCTACACCTTGTAACACCAACGAAAAATATTTTAAGTAATTAAAATGACATGTACCGGAATTAGCAGGACATTTAATTTGACAATGTTTGCCATCAATAGAGCCCAAACAATTCGGAAAATTCCACCGTTTGTAATAATCAGTTGCTATTTTTTTCCATTGTTCTTCTGTGGGGACTGGCATGAACTCTTCAACCAACTCTTCCCAAATAACTTTACATGTCTCATGAACTATTTCAGACACTGTTGACACTCCCATTCTCATAGTTACTGCCATATTTCTAAATGATAGACCAGTTGACAAATACCTAAAAATATATTATTTATAAATAGGACTAGAGGAAGTGGTTACATTTGCATACTTTTTTTTTGGGCTATTAAATTTATTACTAAGTAAGCTTTAAATTAACTTAACGACCCTAGGAACTTAGAAAAAATATTAAAAGTTTATAGTGCATATTTTTCCATACTGAGTGATTTTGTAGTTTAAAAGCATATTTTTCAATTTTATTCAAATTTTATAAATTGTTAACTTATACTTTAACTTATTAATTACATTTTTTGTTAAGTGTCTTAACACGATAACTAGTTTTAACCAGTTTTTGACTAAATCAACTTTTTTATTTTGCTGTAACTTCAAAATTCAAAACACTTAAATATTTGATTATAATATTGTGAATATAAAGTTATTAATATATTATATCCTATTTAAGTGGAATCTTGTTTTAAATTTTTAATCCTTAGCTATAAAAGTTGAACATTACATACATTTTTAACTAAACTACGAGATATTTTTAATTGTAAATTTGATTTATTTTGTCAATATTTGAACTTTATATGCATATAAAAAAATATTGTGACTTTGTATTTTTAATATTTTTCATCTGCCTTTGAAACAATATATTAAGAGCCTTCTATTAAATGTTCAAGCTTTTTACCCAACAAATAAAATTTTATTGATATTTATAGAAAAAAAAAAACTAAAATACCTAATTGGAAACTAAAAATGTTTGTAAACAGCTCAAAATAAGTCAAAATATGTTTAAAATGTTATGGTGTATAGAAAATGATACACACACATCATTGTAAAATCAATACATTCATTAATCCGCTCAGAATCTAAAATTGTAAGAAAAAAATAAGATTTTTCTATAATATACGCATATTTAGTACCTATTAAGTGCATTAAGTTCCGAGGCCAATACTTATAAATTATATAATAATGTACCTACCTATATTATAAAAGTGATACTAATAAATTATATTTAATTAAATATCAAAAGCCCGGATCTATTTCTATAAAGAAATTTAAATATTTTTTTATTATAATATTTTTACTACTTAAAAAATTGTCACCTATTTTTTTTTTTTTAATAATAATAGGTGAAATGGCTAAATCTAAATGGAAGAATAGTAAAGACACTTTTAGAAGAGAATTACAGAAAGAACCGATAAATCGTTCCGGGGCCAAAGGTGATGACAACTTCGAATGGAAATCGAAGTGGCCTTTTTTCAAAATGATGTTATTCTGCAGAGATGTTTTGTTACCAAGTCCTACATCGGGAAATCTACCAGATCTAGATAATGATTTAGAAAATGACACACAACAAAATACAAGTTGTACAAGTTGGGCCGACGATACTGATGTTGAAGTTGATGTGAACTCGGAACACGTTGTATACTCTGAAAGATCACCAACTACCTTGAACAATGAACATTTAGCTAATAATATTTTGAAAAAGAAAATGAAAAAATCTCGTAAAATCGACGAATCGAATATAGACTCGTTTTTGGCTTTGGAACAAAAAAAAATTAAAATTTTGGAAAATGCACAAAAAAATGAAAATCAATTTAACAATGATCCAGACTACCATTTTTTGATAAGTTTACTTCCATATTTTAAGGATTTGAATGCTCTAGAAAAATTAGAAGTAAGGAATAATATTCAAAGCGTAGTAATTGACGCACATCGGCGAAAACTTATGTCTTCTAATTCAGTTCCAAGTACCATTTTTACAAATAATATACCAGTTTAAAGTCAAAATTATCTTCCACCTATGCCTTTGATAACACAAGGAAATCAATGCAAAAGTTATAATATTCAAACTTCTACATTATCAAGCTCACAAGACATGCAACGTGAAAATCAAGACTTCCAACTGACTTCCAATCATATTCAACGCTACTAATTTTGAACCAAAGACTTATTTTATATTATTATAATTAGTTTATTATTATTTTTAAGTATTTCCTGACCATAAGTTCTGGTTTAGTTTTTATTTAGTTTATTTAAAACATTTTATGATGTTCAGTTTTATTTACAGGTATTATGTATACATAATTTTACCTATTCTAAAATGATAAATGGAGTTTGTTTTTTAATTAAAAGGTTAATTAATATAAAATATAGTGTTTATTATTTACTTTCAGAGCCGGTTTGAGTAAACTATTTTTGGTCCACTGCACCACCAATATATTAGTGGTGGGTGGTTAATCTTGGTTGAGCATATGCTGATTGATTTATTTGTATGTTAATGTTGAACTAAAAACTATTAACTATTGTAATTGGATCATAAGATCTGTTGAAATGTAAATAAATAAAAATTAAATATATAAATATAGTGTATCTTTGAATATTTAAAACATAAATAAATATTCATCAAACTTAAAAATGAAAGCCTGCAATAAAAAACATTTTTTTTTAAATCAAATGTTCAATATAAATAAAAGAGTAAGTACATACTTTTTATTTTTATTTCGTTCATGTTTAAATACAATGTATATGTATTAGTAAAAAGTTAAGTACAAAAATTATTACAGAATCATTGTGTACAGTTAATATGAAAAGTGTAAACAACTTAACAGAAGGTACTAAACAATTACGTGGGTAGGTATATGAAAAAAATTTTAAAAAAAACCTTACCACCATATATATTACATTCAAACCGAATCTGTTTAGTATTTACTATTTACTACTTTAGAAAGCAATCATGGAGCCATGGAGGTACTTTTAGCCCAGTGGCGTACGCAGGGTAGGTGTCTGGGAGATATCACCTCCCTTAGGAAGTTTAAGCTTTAAAGTATCTTATTAAATTATGAAACGATAACTAAAAAAAAAGGTCATCAATTCATGCATATTATGACCCCCCCCCTTGAAATATTCTGCGTACGCCTACCTATAGTATGCACTATACATTAATAACTAATTTAGTCACTTACCTTAATGTGACATATGTTCGTTCTGTTGCCGATATTGGTTCTTTAAAATTGGTCTTTTTTTTTGAAATTCGACCCTTAATTCTATTCACCAGAAAATCAAAAGTTGCGATAGACATTCTTAAAAATTTAAAAAAACGGTCTGGATGCTCACGTAAGTTTTTGTACACGTGGTGAAATTCACCAAACTTTGAACGACACTTATTCATATTATGAACAGCTTGCCTTTTCTTTTTTTTCAAAAAATAATGTCTTAACACAGGGTTTTCTAAAAGTATGTGCAGCTGAACTGCACTTGTTGGCAACATATTGGCAAATGAGAAATTTATTGTGTTTCATAAAATATTTAACATCGCTATAGCGAATCGCTAATAGATGTAAACACCTTTATCGCTCATCGCTCATCGCGCATCACCGATCGCACATCGCTGTCGCCCGTCGCTCGCCAATGTGAACCCGACCTAAAACTCGAATTTTCGAAAAAAACGGCAAAAAACGCGCGTCGACGGCGGCGCTCGGTTCGCACGCGATATCGGCCGCGGCGGGCCCGCCGGGAAGAGAGTACGGCGTACTCGTAATAGTAAATCTAGCGGGGAACGCGAATAAGGTCCGAACGGGGCCGCCCGAGGCCCCCGGGCGGGGTAAAACTCGAAAAATTTGAAAAAAAATCGTGAATTTCGAGAAAAATCGTGAAAAGCGATAAGGAGGAGTGATAACGCAACGACGGCTCCGCCGCTGCCGGGAGACGGCCCACGGTTAGAAATCTAATTTTCTCATTGGTGAGTTGCTTACGCTGGTTCGGATTTAACGCATAGGGGGCGCCCAGCTGGTTACTATTGGGTAATATGTAGTATAATATTTAGCTATATTATATCCTACGATGGTTTACGCACGATGTATGTAAAATACCTACAAAAGATATGATAATAATATATAATTTAGATATTTCAAATTTGCTCTCCACATTGTGTGGACTATAAAACGGTATAGACAATTAAGTTCATTGTATACATATATTGTATTCTCTTTGTGGGTGAATCCAAAGGTTTATTATAATCGGTGTTATTATTGGCTATATTTTGTAAAATATAGTGTAATTAACTAACAAACCATAAACGCTCATAGATTAATGCTCCTATATCTATAAAGCAGGTACACAATTTCTGACGAAATCGTAATAAAACTCATGGAGAATATAGGTATTAGTTACAAAAGAATAACAATATTAATAAACAGATGTACACTGTACAGCCATATTTATATACTTTAATAATAGTAAATGCGACACTCTTATACATATAAATAATAATTGTTACCTTACACAAATAATGCAATATGACTAAGTTATTATATTTTGTACTCCCTTATTCGTTATTTACGGTGCAGGTAAAATTGTTCAAAAAAAAAAATAAATATTTTCCATGATACTTTAATACTTAAGTGATAAATACACACATTAAAAAACGACTGAATGTATTAATAATTTTAAGGTTGAGTATAAAAATTATGTATGATGAGTAAATGTTTTAAAATATAATAATAACATAATACATCATAATAATATATGTATATTGTATATGAGTATATAATAATAACATAATACATCATAATAATATATGTATATAAGTATATAAATATAATAATAACATAATACATAATAATATATGTATATCAGTATATAATAATATAATATGGGTTTGAGACTTAATAACAACATTATAACTTTGATGATAAACTGTATTATAATTTATAATATATTTTTGTATGTATAAATCGTAAAAACCGTAAATGTTATGCTTACACATATAAACAAATTAATCTTAAAAACACTAAATTTGTAAACAGTTTATTTTACTAATTATATTCAATATGGTCAATACTCTATAGGTAACTTTGTAACAGTTCAAAGGGTAGATATAATTTTGTATTTTTTTTTAATTTTAAATAGGTACCCGCTATTGTGTGTGTTTGAAAATTTTGGAAAACTTTTATAGTATATATTATTAAATACACAAATGCCGGATGAGCATTTAGTTCATTGAATTTTTATGTAAAACGTGTTTCTAATTTATATTATATTCATTGGTCAGATATGAACCTACGATTTTTTATCGAAGGATCTTTTTAAATTTGTTTTCCAAAGTTATTTTTAATTACTAATTAATGAATAGTGATGTGTGATTGATGTATCCATCAAACAAGGTCCAAAAATGATTGTATGCTTGCTGACATATAATAAAATAGTAATATATTATGATGTATATAGTAGGTATAAGCATACTGTAATACCTAAACTGTCCATAAATGAATGGTAATTTATTATAATCGTATACCTACGTAAGAAAGGATACAATATCGGTCCCTTCGGCCCTATTATATTATTTATTATAAATATATGGTATATAATCTACTTGGACAGATAAGATAAGGACATAAGGTCTGTGCTTATAATTTTAATTTTTCACACATTTTATAGTTATATTATCATAATTTTTGGTCTTAAAAATATATGTCAGTATGAATTAAGCATGGGGCAGTATAGATTGTATTAATTGTATAAATGTACACACAATGTAAAGAAAATATCGCTCATAACATGTAAGTGAAGTTTTAATATCACTAAAAACCCTTATTTCGTTAATAATACTCAGTGATGTGTACTTAATAATGAACATACACTGCCGCATTCAGTAATACAATCTTTTAAAATAATAATGACTTGATATAAGTACATTCCTGTCGTAGAATAATCTAAAATTGTCATTGTAGTAAGCAGGTTTATTATTGAGATAATAAAATATGTATACTGACTTTTGTTATAGTTAAATAAATAAATTTTAACTTTAAAATCAAGTACCAATCAAAATACAAAGAAATTCACAGGTTAGAATGTTTAATTGGTTGAGCACTTATACATATTTATATTTTTTCTAACAACAATAAATTTGAAACATTGCAAAAAACGTATTGCACTGTATAACAGTAAGTGTTATAATGAAATCATAATATGATACATGTTGCAGTTCAAATCATTTTTCAAAGAGCTGTACAAAATAATGTTTAATTGAATGTGTATTAAAATAATATAAACATTTCTAAGAGTACTACATGTGAAATGATAAAATGCCTATTTAGTACACAACTTACAAATAAAGGAGAGTATACCTAGGTCAGTAGTAAGTAGTAGTAGTAGTAGTAGTAGTATTTTGTTCATTGGTTGTAAATACCCAACAGAGAGTTAACTGTGACTTACACTACCTATTTCGTAGGAGTGGATATACAGTTTATCTTTTTAACAAAATTAATAAAAATAAAGTGTAATTTAATACGGAATTTTAACTTCCAACAATAAAAAGAAGAATATAGTAGTAAATATGTTACACTGTAGTACAAACAAAGTTAGTTGTATAAATTGCTAACAATAAGACAATATGTGAAATGATAAAATACTTATCCAGTATACAATTCACAAAGAGTTATGTACAGAAACAATGCATATAATATGTATCTAAGAGCACAGTGAATAATATTAAGCATGTAACAAATTTCAACCGTAGGTTAGACACTACTCATTGTCATTGGATGTGAAATGATAAAATACTTATCTAGAACACAATTTACAAATAAAAGAGAGTAGACGTAGGTCAGTATTAAGTAGTAGTAGTAGTAGTAGTAGTAGTAGTAGTAGTAGTAGTAGTCAGTAGTAGTATTGAAGTCAGTAAAGTAGCATGCTCGCGGACGTCGCTCTGGTATTTGGACTATCTACTCGGGTAACAGGAGACCGTTTTTTGTGTTTTTTGTGTCAAAAGGTGCATAAAAAGTGCGCGCGTAGACCGGTGTCGATTTTGAGTCGGTCTGCTTAAAACGATACCCCATAAGGGCAGTTTTTGTGTCTACCATAGGATTAACACAGCCGCCGTGAAAAGGTAAGATTCTAAATCATATTTCCATCGGCGCGTGTAGGCCATTAGCTTAATCTAGACCAATTAACTATAAATTACGATAACGACACGGATGCGGGCTATCGCCAAATAGGTACATAAATTGCTGTCGCAGAGATTATAGCATGGAGACAGCTGCTCATATCGGAACAAAAAACCGATAAGAATATTTCTGAAGGAAAAAAAAAAAAAAAAAAAAATCCTACAGTAGGCATCAACTCGGTGACTTGGCTAAACTTGGCTCGGCTCGGCAGGTTGGCAATACAACTTTACGGATCTATCTGCGGGACGCTCTGATACCTTCGGATTTGGAACCTCCCAAGATATTTTCGATGAATTCTGAATCAGAATCTAGTGGGGCTTCCACACCCGGTGAACCTAAACAAATGGGAAAGAAGCCCACACTTACGGAAAGACTACTACTGACCAAGTCGGGTCAAACGATAAAAGATAACGAGCCCCCTCCTACATCAGCAGAGGATTGGCACAAAAGAATGGAAGCTTTTGAAACAATGGAAAGGGAACACTTTAATCGCGTAGGAAGAAAATTAAATGAGATGTTGGAGCAGGTCAAAACAGCTAGAACTGTGCCAAAACTAGTCCAAACTGCACTAGCCGAGGCAATGGCCTCAAACAGGAATGCTATTGTGGCACGCAAGGAGCGACTCGAAGCCAAATCACAGTGGTTGAAACTTCTAGAAGGAAAAGAAGCAGACAATGGTGGATTTGTGATGACCAATGAAGGTACGGGAAAAAGCACACTCTTAGACGAAATTAAGGAAATAAAGAACCTGTTGACGGAACAAGATCGTAAGATTAGCGAGTTAACAGTGAACAAAAATAATAGACCAAGAGAAGTACTGCCGAAAGAGAATCTGAGGAAGACGAGACAGCAAATTTGGGTGAAGAACGTTGGACTAAAGTACCTAAGAAAAATTCAAAAAAAATTATAAGAAAAAGAGCCCCAGCTGTGATAGTCAAGCCGGGAAACATATCGTATGTCGACGTGCTCAAAAAGATCAGGGAAGAACCTACACTGAAGGAATTTTCTGAAGACATAATGACAATGCGTAGGACGGAAGCTGGTCACCTTCTTGTGGAATTGGATGGAGCTTCTACCAATGTCGACAAAGTAAATTCCGCCATCAGGAGAGCTGTCGGAGAAACTAGCACAGTCTCCTCTCTTAGGCAGACAGTAAAAGTTGGTATTATTGGCCTGGATGAGGTAACAACATCTAAAGAGATTGAACAAGCAATCACCTCGACTTTCCAAACAGACTCCGTGGAAAAAATTAACATGCTTAAAACGGCACGGGGTCAACAAATTGCAGTAATAACGGTAAATACTGAGGTTGCTAACAAAATCGTTAACCTGGGGCGCATTAGAGTAGGTTATGTTTCTTGCAGAACGAGGATGTGGCTAGATATCAAACGATGTTTCCGATGTCTAGGGTCTGGCCATGAAACTCGTGATTGTCAGGGGACCGACCGATCAAGTTGCTGCAGAGGTTGTGGCAAACACGGTCATTTCATCAAAGATTGCCAGGAGACAGATACCAATCGCACATTGTTTAAAGAGACACTAAGACAGGAGGCACTGCGGTTATCTGCACAATGATTCGTTTTCTCCAAGTAAATATTGGCGTCGGTAGGGCAGCTCAGGACCTGATGGTCCATACCGCAAGGGAACATTGTGCTGACGTTGTATTGGTTAGTGAACAGTACCGTAATTTAGGCGAGGATGTAGGATGGTACAGCGATGTGTCAGGAAGAGCTGCGATTTTTTTTAGCCAAGGACATAGCGATAGACGAAATCGGACCAGCTGATACTGGTTTCCGGTGGATCAAAATAAAAGGTATACGCTTCTACAGCGTATATTGCTCACCTAACATTTCTTTGGACGAATACAATGAGTTTCTTTGTAGATTGGAAGACAGCGTGCGTGGAGCAGATGGACCAGTACTTGTAGGTGGGGACTTCAACGCCAAGCGGCCAGAATGGGGATCGCAAATATCGGATATAAGAGGGGACACTTTGGCAGATCTATCGTTTTCTCTAGACCTGCAAGTTTGCAATGTCGGTGACCACCCAACATTTACAAGAGGAGGGTCGGAATCTTTCATTGACATAACATTTGTATCCCGGTCGCTTTGGAGTAAGGTGAATAAATGGCGAGTGCTTGAAGAGGAATCGATGAGCCTACACTGGTACATTATATTTGAAATCTCGCTTAATACCTCTCTTCCAGTCCAACCAACCCCTAAGGGATGGAACTGGCGGAAACTAGACCGAGAAAGGTTGCTTATGTTCCTAGAAACAAGAACGGTATCAGATTTTGGAGATACCAACTCTACAGAAGTGCTACCAAATGCCTTAGATGCATACCTTGCGGCTGCGTGTAACCACTCAATGCCCAATAAGTCATACCATGGCCGAAAAAAACCGGTCTACTGGTGGACACAAGAAATTGCTGAATTTCGCAAGGCATCGTTTGCAGCAAGGCGAAAATTCCAATGAGCTAGAAAACGGAGGGGGCCCGACGAGTGTAGAGAACTGGAACAAGTGGCGAGAGAAACACTTAAGACTTTGAGGGTAGCCATAAGAAAAAGTCAAGAGGACTCGTGGAGAAATTTATGTCAGCTGGTAGACAATGATCCATGGGGGCTATCTTATGAAATCGTAGCCAGGAAACTAATCGGAAAGCGACCAATACCAGGTCTCTCACTGCCAGGTCGATTACAGGATAACGTTCACGGACTATTTCCTGCCAGGCGTTTTGTGGAGTGGCAAATGCCATCGGAAACTGACACAATTGAACCAGTAACGGCTGAGGAATTGGTGGAGCTGGCCAACGCCTTACCTTCTGGGAAAGCGCCAGGTCCAGATGGTATACCCGATACGGTAGTGAAGGCAGTAGTATTGAAAAGGACGGTTGAAGTTGCGAGTATCTTTAACAAATGCATGCGTAATGGGTGTTTCCCAAGTCCCTGGAAGGAGGCCCGACTTGTGTTGGTTAGGAAACCGGACAAACCTTTGGAACTGCCATTTTCCTATCGGCCACTAAGCATGGTTAATACAATTGGTAAGATGTTTGAGCGCGTCTTGAAGAGACGACTAGAGGCACACCTTGGACTAGAGGGGCTCTCGGAGAACCAGTACGGTTTTAGAAGAGGAAAGTCCACGATGGATGCCATCGAAAAAGTGTTGTCTATAGTATACCGTATTAACTCCGTGCCATGGAGGCGAAGAGAGCTATGGTGTCGATTGATGTCGCAAATGCCTTCAATACCGCACCTTGGGAAAAAATCGGAGAAGCACTAAGGCAAAAAGATGTACCTTTCTACCTGATAAAAATACTTCGGGACTACCTTAGGGAGAGACGGTTACAGACAGACGCGGGAAATGTTGACGTTACATGTGGAGTACCACAAGGATCAGTAATTGGTCCTATTCTATGGAATATATTTCATGATGATCTGTTGCGCCTAACACTACCTGAAGGAGTAAGGATAATTGCGTTTGCAGATGACGTTGCAGTAGTTGGAACCGGTTGGTGTACAGAGGTTTTGGAGGTCTCAATTAATGCTGCGTTAAAACAAGTTAGCGACTGGATGAGCAGAAACGGACTGACGATATCGATAAACAAGACAGTGGCTATGATGATGACGACAAAAAGGAAATATAGACACCCACAGTTTGTGCTACTAGACGACACCTTGGAGTTAAAAGGAAAAATGCGTTATTTGGGAGTGGAGCTGAGTTCATCACTGGGATTCAAGGAACATATCCAAATGGCACGCAACAAAGCCTTGAGGACAACGGTCGCTCTTTCCCTCTTGATGCCCAATGTTAAAGGCCCAAGGCCAATAAAAAGGAAGCTACTCGCATCAGTGGTTCATAGCCAACTGTTGTATGCGGCCCCCGTGTGGAGCTCATCGCTAGTATTTCATAACCATAAGCAGTTACTTCTAGGCCCCCAGCGGGCAATAGCCCTGAGAGTCGCCAGTGCGTATAGAACGGTATCCACGGTGGCAATATTGGTTGTGACCAACATTGTTCCGGTACACCTTATGGCGAGAGGACGGAGTGAACTAAGACGACTGCAAAAAACTGGGATTGAGGACGCAAGGCACGTGGTTGATGAAAATATCTGGAGTTGGTGGCAACAGGAATGGGACGATGAAAAGGATAAAGGGGCGTGGACAAAGCGACTCATACCTAAAGTTCGCGATTGGGCAAGTCGATCACATGGTGTGACAAGCTACCACCTGACACAGATGTTGACGGGACATGGCTGCTTCCAGGCCAAACTATATAGCTTCACCCGTGCAGAATCCCCACATTGCTTATCCTGTGGAGATAATATTGACGATGCGGAACACACGTTCTTTAAATGTGGCCGGTGGGCAAGGAAGCTTGCAGATCTGGAAGCCACGGTTGACCAAGTCGTTACACCAGAAACGATAATTCCCATCATGCTACACAGTAAGAGAAACTGGGAAGCGGTGGAAAGGTACGTAACTTTAATCCTGAGGACCAAGGAAGAAGAGGAACGGCTGAGGAGATAGAATGAGAGGTCTAAGGCGACAGGCGTACACGTCGGCCTGAGAAACAGATGTCCAAACTACAAGTGTAAATAGTTCCAGGTGCAATGCACAGACGTGTAATTTATGTTAAATTAAGATCCAGCTTAGATGCTACTGATGTATTAATTTTAAATCTATTGTATATACGTGTCGCATGTTGAATGTTTAGCATAAGGCGAAAATGTATTAAGTTTGATTATATAAATAAAAGATGGCGGCTCGGCGGGAAAGCAAAGCAAAGGCAGTCCTCCCCCGAGTCCGGCGATAAGATAAGAAAAAAAAAAAAAAAAGTAGTAGTAGTAGTAGTAGTACTGTTAGTAATATTAAGAACTGTGTAAGAAAACGTCAATATTATATAAATAAAAATATTAAAAAAATATAATTATATACATCATTTTCAGTGTGATCGGGTCGGAAGGCAGTGGGAGGTGGGAGGTCATGGAGGATGGTAAGTTTCAATTGGACGATTTTGTCTACTTCATAATTTATTTAACAATTGTATTTTTTAAAATATTTTTCAGAATGAATAAAGCACCATTTCATGTAACTTTTATTGTTATTTATTATTTCCTTGATCCCAATATTGTTTTATGAACTGTAACAGTAACGTTTGTCAATTGACAATTGTGTGTGAGGTGTGTCATTAAATATTTTAGTAGTTGGTTAACAACAGTAATATATTATTAGTTAGTAATAATAAAATAGGTAAGTGATGTGTGTTGCTGGTTTGAAATGTAAGTGTTGAAAACCTTCTCTTGATTTTATTCATCAGAATAGGGTTTACTTCACAAAATGTGCTAAAAGATAATTAATCATTATAACTGTAGTCCACTGGTGTTTAAATTTAGTAGTTTTATAAAATCCCACATTGTAATGACATTGTCGGGCAAGTGTTGTAATCAATTGAAAATATTTGTATAGCGTACATTGTTGTTAATATGGACTGATAAATAATCGTATTGTTACATAAAATAATGTAAACACTAAAAAGTAATTGATAATATAAAATAATTAATAATATTGTTGTTGAGAATATAAAGTAGTTAAGTGTTATCTGTGACAATTAGTATATTATATCATTGATTATAAATATATTTATACATATATATATAAATAATATAAGTATTTATAATCAATGATTATAATATGTAGGTGCTATTCAAATAGCTTGGCAACGGTCATTAGACTAATTGCAATAATTAAACCATAAATCTGTTTTTCAGTACCAATTAGTGTAATGACTTTCCAAATTTTTGAATATTAGCAGCGACATATTAATAAAAATAATAGTAGTGTGATAAATTTAATGTTACTATACATGAGAGTATTAATAAATATTTTTTTTCTTATGATAAGATGTGTTCCAAGCTATTAGCTACGTGCTACATAGATGAACAATTAAGGTATGACTGTTATCTATAGTGTTAGTTGGAATAGTCTACATCAATAGTTGATCGACAAACGGCGTGCCGACACTAATATTTTAGTTATGGATTTAAACCAATAATTGATCATACTCAGAGATAAAGACCTAACAACTATATAATATTAAATATATGTGTATTATCATCTATAGACAGTAATATATAATAATAAAAGTAATACACAATAAGTATAATAATAATAAGTATAATCAAACGTAATAATATGTATAATAATTGAAATACAGTCACAGTTAACCAACCATCATATCATAAGCACATACAACAAAAGTGTATTTACCTACACACGGCATCGACAGTAAAAAATAAAAACTTCAATGTATTGTAGGTATTTTACAGTACGAACACAATGTTACATAGTTAAAAGGTAATTACAATTGCGATTGAACAAATAGATAGTGATACGACATGTTACAAAAAGTTGAGGTTAATTTAATTTGACTAATTTTAATACTGATACTTAAGAAACAAAATACAAAGGAAAATCATACTGTTATAATATAGAACATTGACCGTCGTCCATAGACATTGAAGTACGGATCTAAGGTTATACAATAACCAGATAGATGTTTGATAAGTACATAAAACAATTTACCTACGCACGGTAAAGACATTAAAAAATAAAAAATTCAACGTGTTGTAGGTATTTTACAGTTTGAACACAATGTTACATAGTTATAAGGTAATTACAATTGCGATTGAACAAATAGGTAATGATACGGCATGTTACAAAATATAGCAATTTCTATTATATAGTACTTCGACAGTCGTCCATAGACATTAAAGTACGAATATAAGGTTATACAATAACATAATTAATCTTTTAAGTTAAATACAGCGACAATATTTACAGTGATCACAGAATTAAATTTGTCTTTTTTGATGATATAAGGTTTAACAATAAGAAGTAAAACAAATACATACATTAGTTTATACATTAAAAGCATTTGTCATTTTGTTGGGTGTCATTTCAAAAATGTTTCTAAGGGTTTTCAGTTGTGGTTAACATGAATGAAACACAGAGTGGGAACTGAACCAATAATATCACTGTCGAAGGTAGCAGTGCAGTGCTGTGTTGGCCTGGCATGTTGTGGTTTGTATCTCAATGTTTCCACACAAAACAGCCTAAAAATACAATATACCAGTTAATGAATTTAATGAACAAGCTTATAGTATAATGTAGTTCTTAAAAGAGTGAGGCAGAATCAAATTTGTCATTTTGTTTGGTAAAGATACTTTAAGCACAACGTCAGTATATCTTGAACACGGGGTAGTTAAACATTAAAAATAAAAGTCAATGGAATATTTCTGATAATAAATTAACCTGAGAACATGACAAAAATATTAAATTGTATAGTGAATAGTGAATAAGAATAACACATACAACATATAATAGTTCTCAAGTAATAGTTAACAGTGATCACAGAAAATCAAATGCATTAACCTTTATAATGAAGAACATCGAAGTATACTCATGAATATAAGGTTTTACAATAAAATATAAACATTAAAAGCATTTGGTCAATGAAAGTAAATTGTTATAAGAGTATTAAGTTGTGATTAATACAAATGAAACACATGTTGGTGGTTTTGATGTGTGTGGGAAATGAACAAATACTAATGCACTATTCATAATAACCTCAGTGTTGTGTCGAGAAGTCTCCAGAAACAAAAACCTCGAACACAGCTTGATAGACTTGTCACCCATGGTGTTGCACGAACTGTGTCCATATCCGCCGAAACCTAAATGTAATTGTGAATGTGAGTGTAACGGTCATGTTCATTGGGACGTAAATGGTTCATACTTACTTGTGTATAGAAACTCCATGGCGGCATCAATGTTTCCACACCAAACACAGTTGTTCACCATTTTTCAACAGCCTGAAAATGTTAATTCTATAAGTATGCTGAAAACCAGTTAATTAATTTAATTTCAAAACGTTTGACATTAGTTACGAATTCACTTTGCAGTGAATAAGCATCCAGAGAGAACCACGGGAAGGTTGTCAAACTTTCTCTCCACAGGACCACAAAGGTCGGACCACACAGGTCGGACCACACAGGTCGGAGCACACAGGTACCCGCTGTCGCATATAGCAGTTGGAGCCCCGGAAACATGGGCGCTTCGTCCCAGACGATGAGTGCCGCCTCCCGTATCCTATGCGCGCGCAGAGACTGCATGGCGATGGACGACGTCGAATCTTCGTTGAGTGTACCGAAGGGCAAACCGAACGTCGAGTGAACGGTCATACCACCGTCCATGAGCGTCGCCGCTATTCCCGTGAACGCCACAGACAACACGGATCTGCCCATGTTGCGGAGCGACCATATTAGGCAGCCGTAAAGCGTCGTTTTCCCAGTACCACCGGGCCCGTCGACGTAGAACATTTTCGGGACGTCGCGGTTGTCGTCGACGGCCGCCATCACGCGGTCGTAAACCGCCCGCTGTTCGTCGTTGAGGTTGTCCAACTGCAGAGTCCAACGCACCACTGCGTCGACGAAGCCGTAGACGTCTCCTCCCGCGTCCTCTTCGAGCAGCGCGACGTCCGGATTCGGCAACCCGTAGTCGGTCAGCGTTTTACCGTGACCCCGCAGCAGCCGCCCGATGACGTCCAGGCACGCGGCTCTCGCGCGGTCCTCGTCTCTCAGTCTGTGGAAGAAGTCTTGCCTCAGGTCTTCCTCGCTTGCCATGTATAACGCCAGCGGATCCGCGGCCTCGCAGTACAGCAGGATCGTCACCAGTAGGTAACGCAGCTGTGCGGGAGTGTCCACGGCCGCGGACTCTGTCATGCACGCCAGCAGGGCTTGGTCATCCTCCAGGAGTCCAAGCGCCACCGCCGCCGCCGCGTAGGTCGGATACACGACCCCGTCGACGGTCCTCATGTCTCTGAACGACTGAGGACCTCTCCTATGCAGCAGCAGCAGTCGCAAGAGGAATCGCTCTCGATCTAGGGGGTTGACCGCGTACATCCGAGACAACGTCTCGTTGGCCATTACCCTTTGGCGCCGATTCCACCTCCTGTCTCTTTCCACCCAGGTGTAATGCATCGGTATCTCATGGTATAGATACTGTCTGGCCTCGGGGTCCGTCTCGTTGAGCGAGAAGAACGCCGTGAGTCTTGTTCGGGCCAGCGCTGCGTTTTGCACACGCTCCAGTTCTTGTCCCGGAGCGAAGTACACCGTGTGGTAGTCTTCCAGATGGACTGGAAGCCTGATCACCCTGTGACTCGGCTTATGCAACTCGTACGAAAACAGTCGCCAAACTGCTTCTGGCGGACTGACGTACCGAGCATTGATGTAACTGAAACAAACAAAATTCGTTCGATTAATACACAATAATGTTATGAGTAGTGATAATAATAATAATAATACATTTTAATAAATAACAAAAATAAAATTTATATTATACAATTTAACTGCCAGAATTTGATTAGTTCTATTAGATCTATTAGTTAGTTTATTTTATATAATACTCTATCTATATAAGTTTTATTAAATAGTATATAGTCATATCATTATACAATTTAATTTTCAGACTTTCATTAAATAGGTACATAAAGTTCTATTTTGTTTATTAATATTGTATTATTTAGAATCTGTAGCAGTATTTGTATGCTACACTAAATTTATATAAACGACTCACCTAAAAACTGTCATAATCAAGTAAATACTACATAGTATGTTATATATTTACTATTTAACCACATAATCGAGCCTATGTCTAACTTAGATGTGTTGATAAATAGCTGTGGATGTCAATTATATATAGTTATTTATCAATTGTCTATTAATTAACTTGATTTTATGCTCATGAATAAACCTACCTATAGTAGTCATATCGATCAATAATTATATATTGTAATATCCTCCATAAACCTAGTTACATAAGTAATATCAAATAGTATAGCCATATCATTATAAAATTTAACTGCCAGAATTTAATTAAATACATGAAGATCTATTAGTTTATAATAAATCATTGTATTATATAGTATCTGCAGCAGTTTTGCTTCATACATAAAATTTATAATTACCAAATTACATTACCTCAAACAATCGACTCACCTAAAAACTGTAATATATTTAGTACTACATAGAGTATACTTGTAGGTTTGTTATATTACTATTGTCTATTCAAGTATATATTATAGTACTATCCCATATAATCCAGCCCATATTAAACAATATATTTGGAGATAACTAAATCAAGTGTTACCTAATTTATTATTTAATAAATAGTTTATTCCATATAATACTCTACCTATATAAGTTATATCAAATAGTATATTGTCACATAACATTATACAATTTAATTTTCAGACTTTCATTAAATAGGTACATAAAGTTCTATTTTGTTTATTAATATTGTATTATTTAGAATCTGTAGCAGTATTTGTATGCTACACTAAATTTATATAAACGACTCACCTAAAAACTGTCATAATCAAGTAAATACTACATAGTATGTTATATATTTACTATTTAACCACATAATCGAGCCTATGTCTAACTTAGGTGCGTTGCTCAATAGCTGTGGATGTCAATTAAATATAGTTATTTACATTACATCCATATAGATAATTATATTATGTAAAAAATTTACAATGTCAACTTATAAAAATAATAAAATTTAAAAATTAAATAAAATAATTTTTTAAGGTCAGTGTACTACTGTATGAATTAATTATGTAACATTAATATCAAAAACAAAGTAATCGAAAAGTAACCATTATTTTATAGTATATTGTTAATTTGCATATAAAAACAACAAACAAATAAATATTTAAAAATATAAGTTGAGTATAAGTGTTTTTTTTTTTAAATCATAGTAACAACATTTAAGGAGTTATACATCAAAGTTAATAAAGAACTTTTGTTTCGTTGTCCAAGTATGCCACATTTTTAAAATAACTTTTTTATTTTATTTAGTCGAATTACTTATGAGTTAAAACAGTTATAGTATATGAAGAAATAAATTAACAGATGCTTACTTTTCAATTTCATTTCTGTTTTGGACTTCTACTGTAGCCATGTCGTGGCCTTTGAAGACGTATTTGTATAAATACTTTACGCTCTTCACAGTAGAACACACCTCTACGTTGATGTGTGCATCGTACTTGGCCAGCAGGTACGGGTTGTAGGCAACTACAAACTCGTTGCTGACCTGGTGTCCCCTCACGAGGGCCTCGATCCCGTTGTCTCGTCGACGGTACGTTGGGTACCCGCCGTCAGAAACGTAAACTGTCTCTGCACTATATGCCTTTGGATATTTCTTTAGACATATCCCTTCAGCCATACACGGACTGTCGCGGTTCAGTTGCCCACATGGTCCGTGTATCATGTGACTCGTCACAGCTGTGAACAGTCTCTGATTGTTCTCGTCTGCTGGGTCTGGCAGTTCAGCGCACACGACATCGTCTACATCCTCGGCTGTGAGCAGCTTGTTGCCATCGCTAAGGATGATGAGTATGTGTGCGTGTGGCAGACCGCGTTTTTGAAACTCAACAGTGTAAACATATGCGTCTACGTTACCAAACACTCTGTCCTCAGTTATGTCTGACATGAGCTGCTTGAGTTTGGCGTGAAACACTCTTGCCTCCAGTTCGGGTCTGTCACCTGCAACTGCATGATTTCCTTTGTTGCTGGCGATCTCAGGCCACCCAGGATTGCAAGTGAAGGTAATGAACAGGTCGGGTTTGCCGTACTTGCGCACTATGGTCATTGCATCCTGGTAGCTCTGTTTCATGTAACGCGGACCTCCAGTGAAGGTCGACGGCAAAATCATTCTGCGTCCAACCGGGGCAGGTTCTTCGATGTGCAACTGCTGGTTGATGTGATCCACCAGGCCCTGATACGCTTCGGCAAACAGGGCTCCCTGATTGCGTTCAATGAACCGTATGTTGTTTGTTTCCATTCGTACGTATTGTTCACAGACGTACTGTTGAAACAGATAACCATCACGCACGGTGTACCAGACTGAATTGTTGATGCCTGTGGTTGTTAGTTCCTTCGTAACGAATGGCCAGACGGTAACACACAAATTCTCTGATAGTGTTGCGTGTGCGCACAGCATTTTGCCGGCCACTATCATCTTGTCGCAGTTCGAAATGCCAACCCAGTTCACCGTGTGGGAACAACAGGGGGTATAGCATTGGATCTGCGTGCTGGGAGCCGTATGATAAGTTTTGCATCCTGTGTTGTGGGTTCACTGGATTCGAGTCGAACACCACCAGGTCGAGGTTTCTCGGCGGTTGGCCATTGTTTCCAGCAAACACGACCGAAACTTCGTTGACTTGATTTGGCGGTAGATTGTACCGCCTTGGGTCACTGTTTGGGTCAGCCACCAAGTGCATGGTGACTCTCCTGGGTTCCACCAGAGGATCGGCGTTGGCAATTCTCTGTTCCTCCAGCCACACTGCTCTCATGTTGCTGAACGCCATGGCAAATGGATTGGTTTGCCTCAGCATCGTGTCCAAGTCTGTAAGCACAGTCTCGTTCAGCTCACCCTGGTGGTTCTGGTTCATGCGAACCCGGTTTGCTTCCCCAGATTCAATGAAATAGAGCTCACAGTAACTTGGGGGTCTGTCGTCGTTTCTGACGAAGTCGTTGTTGATCCTTCGATACACCTGCCCGTGTACAGTGAACACTCTCGGTCCGCGACCAGGCAATCTTCTCTGATTGAGGTCAGTGGAGAAGGCGGCAAACGCAAGAGTGTTGTTGTACCGTCTTATGTTTCTACGGAACTGGGTTGCTATCCGTGAGTCGTCTACCAACAAACTCTGTAGCAATTCAGGTGCTTGTTGCAACCGACGGGGTCCTTCAGGAATCACCATCTGATTGTTGTTGCAACACAATGTGAAATGACCCCTCAAAGTGCGTTCACAGTTGAAGTGACGGGCCTCACAGTGCCTGCAGACTTCATTCAACGGCCCGATGTCGTGCCGATCCGGAAGTGGGTGTCGAACGCTGGCTGGCCTGTCTACTTGTGGCGCATGAACTCTTGGTAGTTCAACAGCAACTTCAGGGTTGAAGTCTTCGAAAATGTCCATGAACTCGAGTTCACCGGGCAGGACATCGACTATCTCGACGTCCGCCGGCAAAACTTCGTCGTCCATCTGGACTTCCATGTTGTCCACGTCAACAATTTCCCCATTGTCTTCGTCCATAACAACTTCAATGATGTAGTCCACATTGTCTTCGTCTTCCATCACGACTTCCATGTTCTCCACGTCTTCATGTTCTTCCACATTGTCTCCGTCCATAACGCCGTCTTCCATCACAACTTCAATGTGGTCGTCCATCATGGCGTTTTCGTCCACAAGGTTAGGTGAAACTTGCACGGGGTCTCCACCTTCAGGCTCTTCAGCCACGCCTGGCACCAGTTGCCGTCCGACTACCTATAAATTAATAGGCGGTTAGTGTAATTCAATTTTAAATCACATATTTATTTATCAATTAATTAATTGTATTAATGGCAGAGTAAAAATGTTTTAGCGTTACTTCATAGTTCTAAAATTTTTATATCTTTTTATTTTATATTATTTATGTTTTACATTTTGATATATTATGTTATATATATTCTGATTTATGTTTTTATTGCTAATTGTAATAAAACTTATTTAAGTATACAACTTTAAAGTAATAATTTAATAATAAAGTAATAGTAATAATAACTTTAGTAATAAAGTAATAATTAAATCAAAAAGTACAGTTGTATATTTAATGTCAATTGTTTAATTAACTATATTGTAAGCATATTTGTCAAACAGATATTAGTTAAAACAATAGGAGCGCAGTTTAAAATATGTTTAGTCATAGCAAAAGAATGGTTCTGAAGCAGTTGTCAAATTTGATTACACATTAAATAGTTAAGTCAAATGACAAAAGGGAAAACTAATAAGTAAAATAAAATTGTTCTGTTGAGGTAAAGTTTTTTTAATTAGTTCACTAACAGAACACAGTGTGTATGTGTATATTATTATAATGTAGTCGTGCTTTAAATATCCTAACCTAACCCTAAAAAATATTTTTCTTACCTATATACTTATAACTACTATAAATGTAATAAAACTTATTCAAGTACCTAGTAACACAGAGTAAGTGGTTAAAGCACAGAGCTTAGTTTAAATTATCTCATAGAAAATGGTTCTGAAGCAGTTGTCAAATTTGATTACACATTAAATAGTTAAGTCAAATGACAAAAGGGAAAACTAATAAGTAAAATAAAATTGTTCTGTTGAGGTAAAGTTTTTTTTAATTAGTTCACTAACAGAACACAGTGTGTAGGTGAAAGTATAAAAAAAAAACTATTAGTTATAGTACACAGTTACTCTCATCATATATATATGATATATATAAGTACATTAGTATTATGTATGTATGTATGTATGTATGTATGCATATGTCCACATTAATCGAACTTTCGTTAGTAAGACAAAATATTAATTTAAGGCAATGAATAGGTTATAATAAATATTTAATAATAGTTCATAAGTAGTAATTAACAGTTATTGGAATTGTAAAATTGAATGTACAGGTTAGGTTAAATTATTAAATGGCGATAGAACAGTTTTAATAGTCAAGTCAAATGCATTTATCATAATTTTTGGTCTTAAAAATATATGTCAGTATGAATTAACCATGGGGCAGTATAGATTGTATTAATTGTATAAATGTACACACAATGTAAAGAAAATATCGCTCATAATATGTAAGTGAAGTTTTAATAACACTAAAAAACCTTATTTCGTTAATAATACTCAGTGATGTGTACTTAATAATGAACATACACTGCCGCATTCAGTAATACAATCTTTTACAATAATAATGACTTGATATAAGTACCTTCCTGTCGTAGAATAATCTAAAAATTGTAGTAAGCAGGTTTATTGTTGAGATAATAAAATATGTATACTGACTTTTGTTATAGTTAAATAAATAAATTTTAACTTTAAAATCAAGTACCAATCAAAATACAAAGAAATTCACAGGTTAGAATGTTTAATTGGTTGAGCATTTATACATATTTATATTCTGTCTAACAACAATAAATTTGAAACATTGTAAAAAACGTATTGCACTGTATAACAGTAAGTGTTATAGTGAAATCATAATATGATACATGTTGTAGTTCAAATCATTTTTCAAAGAGCTGTACAAAATAATGTTTAATTGAATGTGTATTAAAATAATATAAACATTTCTGAGAGTACTACATGTGAAATGATAAAAAACTTATCTAGTACCACAACTTACAAATAAAGAAGAGTATACCTAGGTCAGTAGTAAGTAGTAGTAGTAGTAGTATTTTGTTCATTGGTTGTAAATACCCAACCGAGAGTTAACTGTGACTTACACTACCTATTTCGTAGGAGTAGATATACAGTTTATCATTTTAACAAAATTAATAAAAATAAAGTGTAATTTAATACAGAATTTTAACTTCCAACAATAAAAAGAAGAATATAGTAGTAAATATGTTACAATGTAGTACAAACAAAGTTAGTTGTATAAATTGCTAACAATAAGACTCTACACTACTCTTTGATAATTAAATACTATGAAATAAAAGCAAACAAATTAAATTAAATTAGCACTGCAGACATTTTTTTCGAATGATAATTAAAAAGTGGGCTGCACTATCTAAAAAAAACGCTATATTAAGTAATTCCCATATTGTTAAATGTGTTGTATATCATTGTAATATCATGACTTTTGTTATTTTATTATGTCATTCATTTGATATCGTGTATTAAACAGTAGGTACCTCTTGTGAGCTTATAATATGCATTATGTTGCAACAAAAACGTTGAATGTCATAGAGTTGAGTTATTAAATTAAGTTAGGTTGCTAACACACACGGTAGGTACATTAAACTCACGAGAGTACACAAAAGTATTAGTGACAAAGTGTAACCGTCACGATTTACTGCAATGAAATGATATTTATTGAGCATATTATGATTTCTACACTCACCAAAGACGGCACTGCTCCGTGCCGCAGACGTCGGCGTTGTGCATTTCCTGCAGCGTAGTCAACACCGCGGACGAAATGCCTCGAACACAGCTTCGATGCGTTGGTCACAGGAAAACCGCGGTCCACCACAAATGCCGTCCACTCGACTCGATAAACGTCGATTGTTGGAAATCTAAAGGTGACATAATATTAATGATTTTATTACATTGCTATGCATCAACGTGATGTGTAAAATAATTGTAAATACCCATGTACTGAAACGCCATCGATGTTGTCCACTATTCCGCATATAACGCAGCGTTTGACCATTTTGAATAGTCTATATTATAAGTAAAAAGTAAAAAGTAAATACTAAATAATATGAAAACATATTACATATGTGTTATTTTTAGAAATAATAGATAACCACCGGCTTAATGTGCATACAAAATAGAAAAATACGAAAAATTACATAGGTACCCAGCTTTTTACTAACGCAAAATTCCAAGCGATAAAACACGTGTACCGCAATGGTAACGCGCCGAAACGGCCAACGGACTTACGCGTCTACACCTCTCACAGCTAATACGAATGAAAAACGTTATAGGTATTCAAAGTAAATTTTGCGGTGTACGAAAAAACACGAAACGCGCGGAAAACGAATGACGAAAAACGAAAAACGTGTGTTGTGTAGGTGGTGAAAATATGTTCATTCGCGATACGCGCTGCCATGAATACACCTGTAGTTTATCTTAATATATATTATTATTGTAGGAGATATAAAAGTCGTACTCACCGGTATGTGAAAAGCGCCCAATGAAAAACAACACAACTCCAAGAAAAGCACCGAATATTATATAATACAACGTATTACTGTATTAGGCTTTTCCGCGTTGATGTGCGTTGTAAGAGCGCTGGTCGCGAGTTGAGGCAGGGCGCAGGTTGTGCGTTTCGCGTCGCCAAAGCTGTCCCCCCGCGGCTCCACTCCACCGCAGTGCGTGTGTAAGCCGACCCCGCGTAGCGTATCCCGCCATAGTCTTGGAACCGTTATCATAATGTTGGTAACCACGGGTCTAACATCATGTTGGTGCGATTTCATGTTTTTTCGATCCTACCGCGTCGAACCTTCCGACGCATGACTTATTTATAATAACGGTCGTACGTAGACAATCACTCCTAAGCCCTAAATCGTAATAATTGACAATTTTTAATATTACACACGCATGCATAAACACATACCTACACAATAACACAATACCTATATACCTATAATGTGACATGTGTGCACACATGACATGAATCATAACGCAGTACCTACACATCAATATGAAAATGTAATATAAATATAATAAGACATTAAACATTAATATATTAAAAATCGCGTAAAATATATATCTATTACGGGAATAACGGGCGAAATCCTAATGAAGTGCGTAAGGCGGTAAAACTCGAATTTTGACCAGAAATCGTTGAAATCGTGACGACGCAGCGCTCTCCGCGATCGACTGGTCCGCCGCGGCACTCGTCCGGGAGAAAGCGCGGCCTATAAAATTAGAGGGGAACGCGAATAAGTCGTCTACGGGGAGGGCAGAAGTGTCGAAAAGGGCTAGGACTGGAATTTTAGAAAAAAACGGCAATAAACGACTCGACAAATGTATTTATGCCTGTAAATAGCGTACCTACTCTCGTTTCCGCGACGAAACTCCTCTTCGGGACTCGTATGTGAAAAAGTAGGGCCGCGCGCCGGCTGTAAATTTAGCGTGGAACGCGAATAAGATCCAAACGTTGAGGGCGATCCGACCGAAACGGGCTAAAACTCGAATTTTTGAAAAAAGCGGCAAAAAAAAGGAAATCGAACTCTTCGACGCATATATTCACGCCCGTGTATAGAAATAAATAGTATCAAGGGCTGCTTTGACGGGGAACTCGAATAAGTCTTCGATGGGGAGGTCCGAAGTCCGCAGAGGCGGTAAAACTCGAATTTTGAAAAAAATCGGAACATTTTCGTTAAATACGATAAGACGGAAGTGATAGCGAAACGACGAAAAAAAAAAGTGAAAAAAAAATTCCCATCCAACAGGGCCGCCGCAAATTTTCGAAAATCCCGGCGGCCGGGTTCGAACCCACGACCCTCGGGTCACCTATCCTAACGCCTAACCAACCTAGCCACCTACTCAGATGAAATTCCTAGTCAATTCTATAACTCTTAAGCCGCATCGCCGTGCTCGCGAAAGGCGATCGCCGTTTGGACGGCCGTGAAAGGGCGTTTGAGCGGGCGATCCGACCGCGTCGGCGAGCGGACGACCGGCTCCGCCGCTATCGGACGTATAATACGCGAGCTTCGCGAAAAAAATCGAACCTCGAGACGCACGTATTTATGCCCGTATATAGCGGTACCCACTCGGTACCCCATCGGTACCTACTCTCGTTTAAGCGACATCGCTCCTACCCGGGACTCGTTTTTGAAAAAGTAGGTACGCGCGCCGGCTATAAATTTAGCGTGGAACTCGAATACGTCGCCGGCGGGGAGGTCGGACGTCTCGTAGAGTTGCTAAACGCGACTCTAGTCGAAAAAGTCGAGAAAACCGTAGAAACGGCGACGACGCGGCGCTCTCGGCGATCGAATCGTCCGCCGGGGCATTCGTTTTTGAAAAAGTAGGGCCACGTTTCGACGTTAAATTTAGCGGGGAACGCGAATAAGATCCAAACGGGGAGGTCGATGCGCCCTAAAACGCCTAAAACTCGAATTTTCGAAAAAAAATGCAAAAAACGCGCGCGACGGCGGCGCTCGTATCGCACGCGACATCCGCCGCCGCGGGCCCGCCGGGAAAAAAGTAGATCCGCGCGCCGACTATAAGTCTACCGAGGAACGCGAATAAGGTCCGAACGGGACCGCCCGAGGTCCCCCGGGGGGGTAAAACTCGATTTCTTTCGAAATTTCTTTGATTTTTGAACAAAAGGCAAAAAGTGAGACCGCCCACGGTTAGAAATGTAATTTTCTCATTGGCGGGTTCACTAAGCAGTTCGGATTTACTCCACAAGCTGAGCCCTCGGGTGCACGTTTTATAGTATAAGACTAGCTCTCCGAGCGTCGCTGGGGGATACCCCCAAACCCCCGGGTGTCGGTCATGAGTGTTTTCGATTTCGGAAGCTGCAGTGGTCTGTTGGTCTGGTCGTCAGTCTCGAGCTGGTCGGTGTGTGATAAGGAACTCTGATAAGGTTAGGTCCACCGTGGTTCGACGTGGTAGCCCCCCGGTAAGCAACAACGTTCGACGATAACGTTCTTTACTGCCGCCTGAAATTCAAAATTCCGTAAAAAAAATATAAATCGTCGTTGTATTTTTGTGGGTGTCTAGCAGGTCAGTCACCTCGAATGACGTTCGCCGTAGTAATAGTATTTGGGGTCTAGCGGGTCAGTCACCTTCCTCGACTTTGGTCGTAGTCACCCTGGAAGGCAATCCGACAATACTCGACGGCTGGGGAACGTCATCACGTATGCAATCCGACTGCGTCGAATCGCGGACGACGTTCATTACTGTTACCGAAAAAGCAAAAAAAGTAATAAATTACTTGAAAAGTATTTAAAAAATTTCGGACGTCCATGCAAATCATATAGCCGCCGTATTTTTTAGGGTGTCTAGCAGGTCAGTCACCTCGAATGACATTTGCTATAATAATAGGAGTAGGCAATCCGACTTGGACGGATAGCGGACAATGTGCGACGGCCGGGTCACGTCATCACGTATGCAATCCGACTGCGTCGAATCGCGGACGACGTTCATTACTGTTACCGAAAACGCAAAATTAAAGAATAAATTACGTGAAGAAAATTCAAAATATTTCGCTTGTCCATTCAAATCATATAGCCACCGTCTGATTTTTTGGTGTCTAGCAGGTCAGTCATCTATGTTATCCGGGTAGGCAATGTGCGGCCGGGACAGCGTCCATTGCAGTCACCGATAACGCAAAATTAAGTAATGAAATACGTGAAAAAAAATTGAAAACATTTCGTAAGCAATCCGACTACCGAGTCACCTTCCTCGACGTAATTACGCGAAAATATGTTTTGGGGTCTAGCAGGATCTAGGGTCTAGCGTCGGATAGCGGACAACGTGTGACTTCTGACGCAAAATTAAGTAATAGGTCTCGTGCAAAAAAATTGGTATATGTTTTGGTGTCTAGCAGGTCAGTCACCTTCCTCGACGTTGGACGTAGCAACCCTGGTAGGCAATCTGACTTCGTCGGATAGTGCGACGTCCGGGTCAAGGCATGAAAACGCCAAATGACGTAAATCAAATGTATATAAATAATAACATTTCGGGCGCCCGTGCTAGTTATAATATAGTCGCCGTGATTTGTTGAGTGTCTAGCAAGTCGGGCGGCCACGTTTAATAGTTTTTGTCGTTTATAGTAGGTAGTAGAGCGATTTAGAAGCGAAACTTGGTCAGCTGATTGGGATTTCGTTTCCCAATGATCCTCCGAAAAACACGGAAACGTTTCCGCGCACCGACATGATGTCAGACCCAATATCTCTCGTATCACATAATAGGCGGGAAGTTATCCGCTGATACCGCCGAGTGGATAGACGATAAACGGTCGGTGATAAGGCCTACAGGTTTGGCGGTATTCTGTCGAAGGCGGGAATGTTTGAAAACCATTTTTGCGTGTGTATCAATAAAATCGAGTGATGGTCCTAAGGCATTATTATGACCATATGAAAGAAATTTGCAAAAATGAAATAAGAACGATGGTCAAAAGTGTAAGGTTTAATGCCGTGTTCGAATGAATAATATAAAACTATAAGATTATTAATTTGTCAATACAATAAATAAATTAATCGGCCGTGCGATATCGTTTCCCGCATGGGTTACCTGCCTTGACTCTTGTTATTGTCGCCGTTCTAAGACCAAGGACTTTGCCGACTTCCGACTTTAAAATCATTTCATTCAAACCGTCTGAACCAGAAACACGTGAGTATACATTGTATTATTAATTTAATTGGTGGCTTTTTAAAAACCTTTTTTACACCGCAGATCGTAGGTAATTTATCAATTAATATAATGTAACACATGCTTTCCGATTAACGAATTTAATATTTTATCATACCATCAGCATATAATAATACCGACAGATCACTTAAAGTTTCGTTTTCCTATACACTTTCTTTATTGCTTTTTATTCATCAACTTTAGAATGATTAACAATGCATAGAACATTAGCGGCAATTGCCAAGCGTAGGTACACGAGGTACATTATTTATAATAATATAAAAGTATTACTATACACTTTCTTTATATTTTTAGAATGAGTATAATAAGATACATTGGATTGTTTTTTAACGCGTCCAACGCGGATCGTATTTATGAATTAATAATATCTTATTGTAATAATATATAAATTTGCGAAGAAAATCGAGCCTTAGTTTTGTCTGCAACACATGGTTTCTGTGAAACAAATTAAATATTTTTTCGATTTTTTTTTTGTTTTTAACACGTTCACCTCCGATTGCATTAATCAAATGATATTGTTATACCATTTACATTTGCGAAGAAAACCGTGGCTTTGTTTGAGTGTGCTGTGTGCACCACATGCTTTTTGTTTAACGAATTTAATATTTTATAATATCACCAACATAATAATGCAGACCAATCAATTGTTTTTTTCAACTTTCTTTATTTGTTTTTAAGTATGAGCAACATTTACAATATTAGCGGGAATTGCCGGCTATATATTGGGAAGACAGAAGACCGCACCCGAAGGTAAGCATAAATTTGATTAATCTATATTTACAATACATACAATTAGAAACGAATACAATTATATCTACCCGTTTCAGAATGTTACAACTGTGGCAAACGGGGACACCTCTCCCGGGATTGCGGTGAGTGTTTACTTTACATATTCCTTAATAACAGTCTTAATATTATGTATATTAATTGTAAATTATATTGTAGGCAAGTCCAGAGGTGTAGGTGGTGGGCGTGATGGTGACGGTGGTAATCGGCAGTTAGGTGGTGGCGGCGGTGACGGCAGTGGTCGTGATGGCGTAAGGCGTCGGGGAGGTGGCAGTGGTAGGGGAGGTGGCAGGGCTTTCCGTGCTAGGCCCCTCTCCAGATCCCGCTCCCCAACATCACGACCATCGTCAAACGTAAGGATATATATTTATAATTAAAAATAAATCTAATTACATTTCTATATAAATCTAACTAAACGTATAATTTTCAGGAGGTTCGTCGGCGACGGTCCACCCGAGCAGCGCGACCGTCCAACGCTGTAAGTATATATTAGTATAATATTTAAAGATATATTAGTAAAATATTTAAAAAAATATTCAAGTTTTCGAAATTGATAAGTCTAATTAAATGAATAATTTTCAGGAGGTCCGTCGGCCACGGTCCACCCGAGCGGCGCCACCGTCGCGACCGTCCAACACTGTAAGTATATATTAGTATAATATTTAAAGATATATTAGTAAAAAATTTTAAAAATGTTTCAAGTTTTGGAAATTGATAAGTCTAATTAAATGAATAATTTTCAGGAGGTCCGTCGGCAGAGAACCGCCCGAGCGGTGCCACCGTCGGGGCCCTCCAACGTTGTAAGTATAATATATTAGTATAATATTTAAAGATATATAAGTAAAAAATTTGAAAAAATATTCAAGTTTTCGAAATTGATAAGTCTAATTAAACGAATAATTTTCAGTCAACAGATGACATGTACGTGACGGCGGTGTCGACACCGCGAGCTAATGTCGTAAGGATATATTGATATATTTAAACGTTTGATATTGATAAATCTATTTTATTATTTTTACATTATTTCCAGAAAATATCAGATCTCTCGTATGCCGCCGCCGTGCAACGATGTAAGTATATTATATAGATACTTGAGTTTTTGATATTGATGATTCTAATGAAACCTATTTTTTTCAGGCGCTGATAGCAGACAGCAGTAAGTTTTTAACAGGAACATCTTTTCTCAACAAAAAATTTGCTATTTTTATTTGTTTTGTTTTTTTCAGATAATCAATAAAGATTTTTTACATCATGACTTTATTTAATTTCTTTTCCTTTCCAACTTTTTTATATTAATATTATGTGTAAATTGCTATATTGCTGTATATTGTTCAAACGTCTGACATAAAAATACCAATAATATTATAATTTGTACAGTGGCATTACTCTACTAAAATAAATAAATGAACAGTCTAACAACTATTGAATGGTGGTTAAACGTTTAGCATAAAAAAGTGAATAATAATATTATTATATTATGTATCACTACTATCAGCAATGTAGTAGGTAGTAGCACACAGTTGCACATCACATGATGTTATATATATTATCGTTATTAAATAAAACTAAGTAGAAATAAATGTAAATAACATCATACGCATTATCTTCTCATTTATATAGTATGCATTGTTATTAGTTCATATTTTTTCATTCTATTATAGTTAGGTTATGTTATACTTATGAACCGAATAGGACAAAAATGTTGTGCTTATAAAACAAAGTATTTAATTAATTAATTCACTCTTTTTGAGGGGATCGATTCCCAGTCCCAAGAAATGTGTGTATTTTAAATGAATTGTTACAAAATGTATGTTTTCCAAATTATTTATTATTATGATATACAAAACAAATATTGTCAATGTTAATATATATTTAATTTAATGAACTGCAATGTATATACACAGCAGCAATAATCTAATAATTGAATACAAATCACAATATAAATCAACTGAAAGAATCGCATAGAAAGAAATAAAATTATTAATTAATAGTGCTTAAAACAAAACAAATACTCTTTTGCCGAGTAAAACAATTAATATAATGTAAATATTATATAAATATTGCAATAATTACATTTATAATAGTATATACGGTCACAGTAGTAGTAATATATTAGTAATAGTAATAAAATGTCAATCATTAAAACTAATTCTCTATTAGTGTGTTAAACAATTAATAAAAATATGAAAATCATGTATACAATAATTATACGTGAAATTGTATAAAATTTACATTTATAATAATAGTAATACAATTAACTCAAATCTCGACCATTAATACAATACAACAGTTCAGGGGTGTACACAATATTATTAATATTGTGAGTACAGTGAAATTTACATATAAATAACATAATACAATGTAAATAGAATAAAGTAATTAATCAATCATTTATACAGTTTACATTAATTAATAGCGGTTCATGGTGGTTTAGTGTACAAAACATATTATTAATATTAATAATATTTATTATTAGATAAAACAAAGAAGAAAGAAATACAACTATTAAATGGTGTTTAACAAAAAACCAAATACTCTTTGAGTGAGTGAAACAATTAATAAAATGTCAACTATGGAAAATTATATACATATAATAATTATAATATGTGAAATTGTATCAAATTTACATATTTTATAACAATATAAGTATATATTATACAAACAGTAGTAATATAATAGTAATAAGATAAAATGTCAACCATTAACACAATATAAATTAATTAATACTAAAAATTAATACAATGTCAATTATTGTAATTTACAATAGTAATAAAACAAAGTAAATGTTATTTACATCATATAATATAGGAGAAAATGTTCCATTACAAATAAAATACAACATTTACAATAAATTGTCTGTAGTATCTGTACTATATTATCATACTATATTCAATAGTATATGGTACAAGGCAAATAACACAGACATTACATACATTGTTTGACATCAGTTACGGATTCACATTATAGTGAATTTGCATCCAGAGAGAACCACGAGGAGGTTGTCAAACTTTCTCTCCGTTTAGCCCGAAGGCAAGGCCCACGAAGCACCTCCACACAGACCACGTAGAACAGCGGTGTAACGTATTAAGTTTGAAAAAACTGTTACACATGTTAGGTTTAAAGTCGCCTAGACTATCATCGTCATCTTTGATCATAGGGCGCATGTAGAACACAGACCACGTAGAACAGCGGTGTAACGTATTATGTTTGAAAAATATGTTACACATGTCAGGTTTAAAGTCAACCAGACTATCACCATCATCTAGACTCGATCGTCGGAAGTCACCTAGAATATACTTACCACTTACCTATTGCATCACAGAACTTCCCTGTACACGACGTTCTTGGTGACGAATCGCCCGCTGTCATCGGCGTACATGCCGACTCTCACGGACTGTGCGTTTCTCACCCTCGAAAACGCCACGTACAGCTGCCGTGAGTGAACGGGGGCGACGTCAGTAGCAAACCTACCCTGTCGAACGTCTGACCCTGCGACTTGTTGATGGTCATGGCGAACGACAACCTCACCGGGAATTGAATGCGCTTCAGTGGGATGGGCAGGTCGTCCTCACCGCTGGACCTGAGCGGTATCTTGGGCAGGACGATGTCGTCGTCCCGTGGGTCACCGCTCAAAATCCTCGCCTTGAAATTGTGTCGCCGCAGTTCGGTGACCACCAACCTCGTACCGTTGCACACGAAGCTCCCGGGTTTGGAGTCATCGGACAGGCCTAGCGGCCAGTCTTCCGACTACAACTACGGACCTTATATTAGCACTAGGTGCTAGTCAAGGGCCGCAGAGGCATACGACCGCCAACCGACGGACCCTCCCCACACAGCTGCATGGCCAGAGGACCGCCGGAGACTGACGACCGCACGTCGTCTAGGGACCACGAGCACCGGACGCGCACGGAGGAGTTCCCCGGCGCGCCCGTACCATCTGGCTAGGGCATACCGGTGCCTTTTGCCACCTTGGTGAGGCCGCAATCTATCCACTTTGCTTTCCGTTTTTGGTCACGGACAACCTTCGCTGTATATAGCTCCAACGATAAGCTGGGTGAGCGCTAAGGAGAGACCGTGCATTCCCGGCCGACTGTCGCCGTACGGGTCCGCCCGGCCCCGTCACTCGGCAACTATCCCCTGACCAAGCGTGAGGTCTATTACCACATAGTATGCTCCTGCAAACTGCCACTTCGAAACCAATCCGCCGTTGGTCGAGGCAGTGTCCACCACGACCAACGAGTGAAGGCTCGGAGTTAATCACTCAACACCGAGGGGCCCCCTCACATCCCGAAGTACCATTCTCGCCTCCCGTAAGGTAAGGCACATCATTGGTGGGATGCTCGGACGAAGCTTCGTCGGCGTTATGCCTCAGCTTATTATCCTCCCGAGATTCGGGCCGTGTACCGCGGGCTCACGGTGGGCCCAAGCTCCACCTCCCAGAGGCGTCACCAGGTGGCTAAGCCCAGTGACCGACCCGCTCTTCAAGAGGTCGCGGTCAGAACCTCAACCACGCCACAAAGGCGTCACCAGGTGGCTAAGCCCAGTGACCGACCCGCACTTCCCGAGGTCGCGGTCAAAACCTCTCAACGCCCTAATCCCCGAAGGTTTCGGTGCGTCCGCGCCCCTGGCGCCGACCCCGACTGGTCAAGCTCTCTTATAGTCGCCTTGTACGACAAGCAGGGAATACTGATGCGGAATTCTGTACGGCCCCGCAACAGGGCCGAGCACCACGTCCCTGACGTATGAGCACGACCCGGGCCAGAACGCGCTCGAGCGTGTTCCCCCGTTTCTGCCACTTACGCCATACGTGCTCATCGGGAACACCCCGAGACTATGCCTTCCGTCGTAGACGGGGCAGCGTCCTGACCCATAGGGTTAACAACCCTTTCAATTCGTACTTTGAATCATTCTATCCATTAGTCGTTTATCTGTCCGTGCGATTTGTAAGGGCTTCTCTTGAGAATGTTACCAATGCCTCATATGTGGCCTTTGACTTGAGGAAGGCCCCATCAGCCGGTGGCCAAGAAACGCCTTCGTCACTGAGGGTGCTTTTTAGTTTTTTGCGGGCATTCTTCGTGCGTGGGCAAAACCTGAGTACGTGATTGATAGTTTCTGGCTTCCGGTCGCACTCGCAGATCGGATCTGACACGAGTTTGAAACTATGCAGTTTTGCCCGGAAGTCTCCATGGCCTGTTAGAAACTGGGTCGTGTAGTGATCCAGCTTCATCGGAAGATTGAACCTATGTCTTACCGATGGAATCATTTTTTTGGACCAGTTACCCTTGGGCAGGGTGTCGTATCTGAGTTGCCATTCGTTAAAGAGATCGTCTACACTTCCGTCGAATGCGGCGTTTGTAATCTCCTGTTTACGCATCTTCTGTGTTAGGACGTGCATCCTTATTTCCAGGTCTAATGGCATAGTACCTGCGACTGTTGGAAGGCAGTTTGTAGACACGGTGTTGTAGGCACCGGTCATCGCCAGGAGGGGAGCTCTCTGGGCGCTTAGTAGTTTCTTTTTGCTTTTTTCAAGTCTAGTCCCTGAAGCCCAAATTTCAGCTGCGTAAGTTACACGAGGTAAGAAGACTCCCCTATAGATTGTCCTGGCCGCAAGTTGGCCCATGCCCCAGTTCGCGGAGCGGAGTCTTCTCATGCGACCGTACATGTCTCGCGATTTTTGGCTTACATGCTCGATGTGATCCCAGAAGCTCCGTCTCGGGTCCAGGTACACCCCGAGGTATTTGGCCGTGGCCGAGGATACGATTAAAGGAGCGTCTGCTCTCGTCCCGAAGCGAACGCTGTAGCCAGGTTTAAGGCCGCCTTTAAGTGATAGGAGTTGACTTTTGCTGGCGGAAAATTCAAGGCTAAACGTAAAGGCCCAATTGTTTAGTAGGTCCAACTGTTTTTCAATCCGCTGGAAAGCTGTTGTAGGCCTAGCGGCGCCAACCATTAGCAGAATGTCGTCTGCGTAGGTAATTATTTTGGTCGTGCTGGTGTCAGGTAGCATGCCGTATATGGGTGTCATTGCTATTTTCCAGAGGGTAGGACCCAACTGTGATCCCTGAGGGCACCCCCTAGCGAGCCTCCTCCGGTAGTGGATGCCCTCAAGTTCCAGGTCCGCCCACCTGTTGCGAAGGTACGATATCACGATTTTAGATGTTTCAAGCGAGGCGCCCAGACGCTGCATTTGCAAGAGCAATGACGACCATCTTACATTGTCAAATGCGCCGGTAATGTCGAGGAAAGTCCCGAATATGTGCCGTGATTTAGACGCATCGATGCGCTCATGTAAGCTACGGAGAGCACTGACCGTGGACTTACCAGCGGTGAAGCCATGTTGTGCAGCGAAGGAGTCCAAATTTGTCTCAAGCCCTATCCTCTTTATGATGAGGGTCTCAAGTGCCTTGCCTAGTGCCGGAAGTAGGCTAATAGGTCTGAAGGACTTAACATTACACGTGTCTGAGCGGCCCGGTTTGGGGATAATGATCAACTTGGCAATCTTCCAGCAGTCAGGAAAGATTCCATCGTGAAGACATCTGCCGAACAGGTAAGTGATGGATTCGCGGAGGGCAGGCCAGGCTTTCCTCAGTATGCCTGCAGTAATACCATCTGCGCCAGGTGCACCGGTCGGCTGCATACGCCATATGGCCGCTTTGATATCGTATGGGCTAGGAAGATCACTGATTTGTGAAGGACCATGGAGATCCATGTCACATCGGGCCTGATCGGGGTCTTCTGGGACAAAAGTATTCAGCAGGAGTTCAGCTGTCTCACAACAGTCGGATGTGAGCGATCCGTCCGGCTTGGTCATGTTACTTGGTATATTATGCATACAGTAACTGCCTTTTGCCCACTTGAATGCTTTGCACCACGGATTAGCATTCATTTCGCCGGCGAAGCACTTCCAAGCGGCTAGTTTATGTTTCTTTATTTCAGACAGGAAGTCATTCCGTAGCCTGTTGTACGCTTGTCTGTCAATGGTCCGGAGTCCTTCTCGTCGCTTGCGGACAAGGGTTTGCCGGAGGGTGGAGAGTATGGGCGACCACCAGATGTTCTTACCTGAGATACCACCGGGTTTTTTGCGCTGGATAGCGCGGTCAGCGGCTGTGGCAAGCACACGGTTTATGCCCAAGGCCGTGGATTCTATCGAGCATTCGTCGATGCTGCCGATTTCACTGAGGAGCGTGGTGTGGAACAGTTCCCAGTCGGCAGTTCTTGTATCATACCGTTTATCAAGTGACGCGGGTTTCACCATACCGTTCACTTTCATAGTGAAAGCAATAACCCTATGATCGCTGTCAGTAAGGTCACTGACAGACCAGTTTTCAATGCAATTACTGATGTTGCTTGTAGACAAGGTTACATCGATGTTTGAGGAGCGGTTGTCTCGGCGGCAGAAAGTGTTAATCTGACCCGCGGCGTTGTGTATTTTAAGGTCGTGATTGTCAATAAATTGTTCGGTGAGTCTGCCACGGCGATTTCTCGAGACCGAGTGCCAGCGTGGTGAGTGGCCGTTAGTGTCTGCAGCTATAATGACTCTGTTATCAGCCAGAAGGATTTGATTCAACCGTTCCAAGTGGATGGTTGTCGGCTCGCTGTACTTGAAGTACGCAGAAGCCAGAATCACATAATCGCAGGGCCTTTTGCCGTATGTAACCTTTACAGATGCCACGTGGTTAGATGTAAGAGTACTGAGGGTAATGCATTGAAAGCGGTCTGTCAGGACGATGACAGCTGCGCCCGATTTTTTGCTTATGTGGCATTTGCATCTTTCAAAGGCGTATATTTTTCCGTTATTGACCAGTGGTTCCTGTACTAATAGGAAGTCGACTTTCAGATTTTTGCAGGCTACGCGGAGTTGGTGGGAGGCAGTGCGGTCCCGATTCAGGTTGTGCTGAAGTATTTTAATTTTGCTGTTATTCATTAGTCAGGGACGGCTCCATTGACCTCTGAGGTGGACATGTACTCCCAAAGTCAGTCTGGCGGGTGAGGCGCAGGATTGCAGCTGTTCTTGCCGGGCACTTTGCTGAAGCCGCGTTATGCTCAGTGCTGCGGCAATTTGGGCACTTTCTTATTTGCGATGTGCAAGACCTAGAGTCGTGACGTTCCGAACATTGTCTACACCTGGGTTTCTCTTCCCTGCATTTTTGGGCAGTGTGGCCAAATCCCTGGCAGTTGTAGCACTGCGTGACTGAGTCGTATAACTTCATTTTGCACTTAGTCATGCCCAAGTATGCGGATTTACCGTCGATCTTTTTCAAGGTGTCTGGGGAGACCTCTATGACCCAATGTACGGTGTGACCTGTTCGGGGACCAAGCATGAAGAGCGGCCTAATACTGGCTTGCTCTTGGTCACTGATATCGAGTGCTGAGTTTTTGCACAAGGCCCACGGGATCACCTCTCTTTCGAGTAGTCTATCGACGTGCTTAATAATGACTCTAGGCCGGCGTGGAGCCCTTTCAACTAGGTTGCTGGTGCGTCGAAGAGCAGCCGCAGTGTCGGCGTCCTCGGGGAAAAGTAACAAGCCACCGTTCTTAGTTTTTACCGTCCTGACTTTTGGGTTGGGGAGTTTTTGTTCCACGGACTTACGGAGCTCTATCCAACCATCAGAACCCGTATTTACCTCGAATCTTGGACCCACCCTGGCGGATTTGGCCCTGTCAATTTTCTTAGCTGCATCTACTTTTAGTTTGCCGCTGTTGGCAATCTTCTTCGTGTCCAATCTGCTCTTAATGGAGGCTGCACTCCTTGGCAGATTCTTAGTTTTCGGTGTGCTAAGCTGTGGGAATTCTTCCCGTTTCTTGTTGTTGCGAGCCTGCGTTTTGGCAGCAGCAGCAGCGTAAGAATTACCTGATGGGCTTACTATCATTATGCAGTCTTCGTCAATGTCTACATATTCGATAGGTGGAGGTAAGAGCCTGGTTGACGTAGTTAACGGCTGAGGGGGGGGCAGAACTGCCGGACGCACGTAGGGCTGCCAATTCCGCCTTGGCGCTGTCTCTGTCAGCCTGACACTGACTATAACGTTCCTTAAGAGCACCCATATCGCTATGGAGGTCATTTATATGCTCCTGAAACGCTCGGAGCTCGCTGCGCTGTTCTTCCCACATACCGAGGACTCTGTAGCTTGTTCGAGTAAGACGGTTATTGCTAACGAGGATTTCGTCAAGCTGAAGACCGATGGTGCTTACCCATCTTCTAGCTACCTTAGCTTCCTTAACCATATCTTCAAGGATCGCTCGGGAGTCATTTATTAGCGTGCTAGCCTCGTCCGAGTACTTTTCAATAGACAAAGCGTGCGTACTCAGAGAGCCGCTCGGATCGGGACTTAGGTCGTCCTCGGTGAGTCTCCTGCGTTTTCCTTGGAAAGTCGGGGTGTTAAAGGACGAGCCGAACTCTCCATTTTTATCCTCTTCGTCTCCGCCGCCTTTGAGACGAAGCGTGCTTCTGGCTGATAGGTCGTCAATTATTGTCAGATTAGGGTCATTAGCGATTTTAGTCAGATTTTGGCCCGAAGGCGCGTCGGTTGGAGTTCTGCCCGAAGGCACGTCAGCCAGGCTGCACAGCTTTGGCCGGTTGACGAATACTGATGGACCCCCCCAAAATCCATGGGTCCATGCCTCCGCAGAGGGTGAATTTGCCGGGTTCACCGGATTATCACTTGGGGGAATATATTTTAGGTCAGTATTCATCGTCGGTTTGTCCGGGTGGCCTTCCCTGCGTTTTACCTACCGCCAGGTACAGCCCTGATCCCTCTGGCATACGTCGGGCTAAGCGTATGTTGCATCCGTAAGTCCGCCTGGTCAAGGTGTGTCCATGCCGGTGCCTGGCGCCTACGACCGGAGTTGCCAACCTCCGGAAGTTCTCCCGACCGCAAACGGCTAAGTCCACGGCCGGGCTTGACCACCCGAGAACTGGCTAAGGTCCCCGGGCGATCCCCCAGCTAAGGGTTGTCGCCTGTACTCTGGTCCGCGACGGCCCTCAGACCCTGAGGTCAGGTTACGCCCACGATTCCTGCCAGCCAAAGGACACTGCAGCTGACTGGTGGTTTATCGCGGGTTGCTCCCGACCCGAGGTATAGGCACGCCGCTCGCGAGAGCACGACTTGGCGCCACGTAACAGCTCACGCGACGCCTGGGGTCCGTCACAACTAGTTTAAACGGACCCGATTTTGAAAACCTCTTAGCGACCGAGGTCGGCCGGGCGGGGTCACCATGACAAGGTGGGTTTTCATCGACCCCGCGTACCGTTGCACAGTCGTCTCCTCGGATCGAGATTTCTGAGCAACATGACGATGCACCCCACCTTCAACTCGAGCCGGAACGGCGGCAGGCCGTCCGGTTCCAAACCGTTGAGGAACTCTGTGGGGAAATTGGCCACTTCGTCGGCCTCGTCCGCCATCATGGTGTCGACGCCGGTGTAGGTCATCTCTTCACCATCGACGCGCTCCAGCACGTCGCCGTTGACACTCCTACACTCTTCGTTGGTGGGACACACGACGACTCTCCGAGCAAATTCTTCGACGTTGGCCAACGACATTTGCTGCGGATACACGAAATCGATTAAATCGGCGGGGTCGCATACCATTTCCCGCGGGATTTGCACGGTGTCCGGAACGCCGTCGACCGCGGGCAGTCGGCCGTTGCCGAGCTGAAGCAACCAAGACGCAAAGTCCGCGTCGTTGCCCGCGCGCATGTTCCGTACCAGATCGAAGCGCTCCATGACGTTCCAAAGACCGTTTTTCTTGATCGAAGACATGACGATATCGGCTCTCGTCCCTCTCCGGATCACGGGCAATATCTGTCTGAAGTCGCCGGCGAACAGCATGGTTTTACCGCCGAACGGTAATTCCGATACCATGACGTCCCTGAGCAGGCGGTCCACCACCGTCAGTTGCAGTCCCGGCGACATGGGGGCTTCGTCCCAGACGATGAGCGCCGCGTTCCGTATCTTCTGCGCTCGCTCGGACTGCATGGTGATGGTGGAAGTCGAGTCTTCGGTGAGCGTGCCGAACGGCAGTCCGAACGTCGAGTGCACCGTCATGCCGCCGTCCATGAGCGACGCGGCGATCCCGGTGTACGCGACGCACAACACCTCCCACGGCTGTGGTCTGTGTCGAAGCGACCATATCAGGCATCCGTACAGCGTAGTCTTTCCGGTACCTCCGGGTCCGTCGACGAAGAAAGTTCGCGACGCCTCGCGCGGGTCGTCGACGGCCGCCATCACGCGGTCGTACACCGTTCGCTGTTCGGCGTTCAAGGCGTCCACTTGTGGGGCCCACCTTGCCGCCGCGTCTATTTCTCGGAACAGCGCATCGTCCTGCTGCAGTGGTTCCAGTAGAAGGGGGTCGGCCAGGGGCAAACCGTAGTCGACCGGCGACTTTCCGTGCGCACGAAGTAGATCCTCGATGGCTGCCAGACACGCGTCCCTCGCGCGGTCGACGTCTTGGAGTCGTCTGTTGAAGTCCTCCATCAGGTTTGCTTCGTTCGCGCCGTACAACGCCAGCGAGTTTGAGGGCTCGCAGAACACCAGTATGGTGACGAACAGATACCGCAGTTGCCGCGGTGTGTCCAACGTCGCCGATTCCGTCAACAATCCCGCCACGCTCGGTCGTCTTCCAACAGTCCGAGTGCAACCGCAGCCGCCGTGAATGTTTCGTGAACGACCCCGTCCACCGTCCTTAGGTCTTGAAAGGACTGCGGGCCTCTTCGGTTCAGAAGTAGCAATCTCAAGTGGAAACGGTCCCGGTACAGTGGGTTGACTACGTACATCCGAGCCAATGTAACGTTTGTCATCCGATTCACCCGCGGACGCCATTGTTTGACATTTTGCTGCCATGTGTAATGCGTCGGTATGTCGTGGTACAAGTACTGCCGAGCCTCCACGTTGGTCGCGTTGAGCGCGAAGAACTGCGTGAGTTTCGTGTGACGTACGGCTTGGTTCTGTAGCCGTTCTTCTTCTTGGCCCGGCGCAAAGTACACGTTCTGACGACCCTCCAGGTGAACGGGAAGCCTGACGACCACGTGACTTTTTCCGTGCAAATTGTACGAAAACAATCGCCAGATGGCTTCTGGCGGGCTGACGTATCTCGAGTTGACGTACCTAAAAAGGAATATTGATAACATGACTAACAATATATTGACTGGCTCAATATAAGATGATAACGTTTGGTGTTGCATTATTATTATTATTTTTATTTATCATAATTATTAATGTGACTTTAATTTATTTTTTTGTTCTGTATACGCATAACATTGCATTGCAATATAATATATTACAGTGTTTAATAATTTTAATTTATTTTGAAGTAAAACGTTTAACCATACTAAGAACTAATTTTTGAAAATTGTACGAAGACGTACAGTTGTTTACTTTGACTGTTAGTGAACAGATACACCATCGGTGTGTCATTATTGACATTGAAAAATATTATGCACATGACGAAGAATCCCTAAAACCATTGAATTGTAATTAATATGACTGATATATTGTGATATGTTTTGATAAATAAATGTTGTAGTAACGCATGTAAAACAAAAACGGCTTGAATATTATTATATAATAGTTTACAATTTAAATAACTATTATATTTTGTACTGTGAAAATAACACATCAAATGTAAACTTAAATAAAAAACTTGTATCAGCTGGAATACATTATCTGTGTGACTGTGTATAAAACACTGTATAATATTATATGAGAATGGCAAAGATATAGGAATCCATAAAAGTGTTTTGCTTGAATGAAAAAAATAAAATAATAATAATAATAATAATAAACACATTAAATATAAAGTATATAATATAGCTAGTATAAAAGTTATTGGTAAAAGTATACAACTACCCTAAAAACCTAAAATGCAGTGAGTAAAATAACACTGGACACACTGCTAAAACATGCATAAAATATTGTTACATGCTAATAATTTTCAATCACTTAAAGTAATACCTATAATAAAAATTTATCAATAGTATGTAGGTACCACTGTGTACTAATGTAGACCACCTATAGGACTCTCTGTATAAGTACATAATATTATAATACCTGAACAACACATTGAATATATAATGGTAATGGCAAACTACCCTAAAAAGTAGTAAATAATTCATACACACTGAACACACTAAATAAACGTATAAAATCCACAATAACAATCATTATACCATACACATGTATAAATTATATATGTTATTAATAATATGATTTATTTAACTGATGTGTAGTACTGTATGCAATAGAAAGTTTATAAAGATTTCTTAAATTTTAAATTTTAGTCAAAACCAAAGTAATTTTATTAATTTCTCTGGGTTAGATTAGTCAGGTATGTCAAACTAAAACGTACAACAAAATGAGAGTCCTACAATGAAATAAAAACAAATTTAGAGTTCCAAAATGAAATTTAAGATTGAATTCCTGAACATTGTCAAAATATGACATTGGCCCTTCTTGTACCAAGCCACATAATATAATATAAAAACTTAAAGGTATTGTCGAATGTATACAACTGCCCTAAAATGTAATAAATAATTCATACACACTGAACGCACTAAATAAGAGTATAAAATCCACAATAACAATCATTATACCATATTATTATTATATATTTTATTAATAATATGATTTATAAGATTAACTATATATAACTAATTAATTAGTTAACTATTTATTTAACTTATGTGTAGTTCTGTATGCAATAGAAAGTTTAGGAATGTAGAAATGTTTTCTTAAATGGTAGTCAAAACCAAAGTAATTTTATTAATTTTTCTGGGTGGCCAATGTCAAACTAAAACGTACAAAATGAGAGTCCTACAATGAAATAAAAACACATTTAGAGTTCCAAAATGAAGTTTAAGATTGAATTCCTGAACATTGTCAAAATATGGCATTGGCTCTTCTTGTACCAAGCCACATAATATAAAGGTATAAAAACTTAAAGGTATTGGTGAATGTATACAACTGCCCTAAAAAGTAGTAAATAATTCATACATACTGACACTGAACACACCAAAGTATACAATCCACCATTATAATCATTATACCATACACATGTATACATTATACAGGGTGATTCTTTTATCAAACAACACTCATTATTTGAAAAAGTATTGACTTTTTTCAATTTTTTTTTTTTCAAAATTGTAGATTTATGCTGTTCTAGAATTGTATATTTTTTTATATTTTTCACCCTTATATTTAATAGGTAAACCACTATCAACTTTTGATTTTCAAATGGTAACCTATACTAAAAATTTCATAATTGAATAAAACTATTTTTTTCATTAATTATTACGTTCAAATTTTCATTTTTCGTTAATCCGTTGATGAGATATTGCTCCTCAAAGTTAGGTGGTTTTTGGAGATAGTTATTGTGTGTAAATGTGTTATACCTCGTCAGTAGATACCTAACCTATCAGGATTTTTATGTCCCGGGGCAAAAGATATCACACTTTTCAAATCAACTCAAGTTGTGGGTACAGTAAGCTTAAGTTGTGCCCCTAAATGTATTTTATAATACCCATTTGACTGTGTGTCATGTAGTTCGCCCCACTGAATGTGATCTCGCCACTGGTCATAATAATACTTATCTAATATAAAGACCAGAAGTTAAAAGTAATAAATTTGATATCATTCGAACCCAAGATATATGTATACAATAGTGATAACTGATATTCATTGTACCTACTCGCTATAATTAACTTATTGTCATGATGTCATATTTTAAGTAATCGGACCATTAGTGTCACTCGTGGTGGCATACCTACTCACGTCGTATACCCCCCGTAAAACCCTCGACCACCCTCCATACCTATGGAGTACGCCGTAACGGCCTACGGATAAGAAGACAGAACAATACGGGTACTACGATATGGTTTATTAGGCTGATTTGCGATTATGTGAAATCGTGGGTAAAACTAATTTTGATCAGCTGTTATTTGTTTCGTTCGCTGTGGACGATTAAAGTCTGGTTCCATGGTTACATGATATGGAAGTAAACCTTATACCTGGTTAACGTTAATCACATCCCAACAATACGTTGAGTGAATAAACGGTTATAATTTAGGTTATAATTTTATAAGATAACTGATAAGTCATAACAACAATATTTGAATCGTGAGTCGGTAATAAGTAGGTATTACCTAATATTTAATAAAGTTTTTTATTTGTTAATACTTAACAATTTTAAGTGTTTAAATTTTAATGGTGAATTTACAATATTATTAGTTCTTGTATATGTATACTTAAATTATAATATTTACCACTTTTTGTATTTTATTTAGTAATTTAATCAAACATTTAAGTACCTAAATTGGTTAATCGCACGTGAATTGGATAATTTGCAATTCAATTTATACAATGATCCTATTGGTAAGTTTTACTAGTTGGTAGTTTCAAAAATTAAAATTAATAAAACAATATATCTCATTAACTTAAAACATTTTGATTTCAGTTCAATCATTTATACATATACAATTTTTGTTCAAATGTCTACCTAACCAATGAAACACTGGTACTTAGTAAATACAAAATGGAATATTCCTATAGTAATTATAGTTACAACCATCTGAGAGTTTTTTTTGTATTTTACTTGCACATTTAAATGTAGCATATTGATAGTCTATTAAGACCAATGATTTGAAGCATAAACTGGGTCTTTAAAATGTTGTCTGATAGTAGATTTCACAATGAAATATGTAAATCAGGAAAATCAATATTATACATGTTCAATTTAAATATTTCAACTGACTACAAAATAAATTAAGTGAGTATTAATATCTTTAACTGTAATATTATTAAATTATTATATTGACATACAAATATTTTAAATAATCAGGATTATTGGGAAGAAGTAGAAAAAATCTAGTTGGACTACAACTACACATTACCAATGATATGTATTGAAAAGATGATGTTGATGTAATTGCAGAAAGTGAAAAAGACATAACTAACATGTTCGAAGAAATGAACGACATGCTTAAAGAACACTTAAAATTCACATACCTATTCAATCACAAGCGATGAGAAAAGTCATACAGATACAGTATGTAGAATAGTGCATGCCAAACAGGCCTACTATAAAAAAATTAATCTTTTTACCTCAAATAGAAAAAGTTTGGACAGCAGAAAATCACTTATAAAAGGCTTTGTGTGGAATGTAGATCTATATGGAGCAGAGATTGGGACACTACTGAAGACTGAGAAAGCCAAAATAAAAGCTTTTAAATTATGATGTTGGAAAACGCTGAAAATTCAATAGACAGAAAAGATAAAAAAATGTTGAGGTATTCAGGAGAATCAAAAATCAATACAGAGTACGCTAAGATTGAGAAGAAAAGCATGGATCGGACACGTAATAAGGAGGAAACCTGGAAAAGGAAGGCCTAGAACTCCATTTCTGAAGCAAGTGATTGAAGGTACCAGAATAGGAACATATTGGAAGTTGAAGAGGAATATAAGTGGAGAGGGACATCAATAATCAGTTAACCGATTTTCGGAATGAAAAAAAAAAAAAAATGTATTGAAAACTAAAAATTGTGCTAATGTTAAAGCTTTATAATTTGTATGCTAGTTTATAAATAATTTAAATTAGGTGACAACATCAATCATTACAACTTAAAAGATAATATACATAGATATAGATATTTATTTTGTGTTTAATATGTAGATTATGTCCTAAATCAAATTAAGAATTTTTAGCTGGCTATGTGATTAATAATAATTTTATTTTTATTTTTTATTTTAACATTTTTTTTTTTTTATGGACAAGCCTTTTAACAAAAAAGATATAATAATCTAAACATCCAAAAACATTAGTCTACTGTGCTACATTGTATAATGTCATAATGATAAATACTAAATTATTTCTGTCAATGATGTTGTCACCAAATAATAATTAGTACTAAATTCAAGTTAGAATATTATTAAAACCATTTTTAAATTTTGCTTTTTAAGTCTGGGGTGATTGAAAAGTTTGTTTTAATTTTTTGAATACATGTTTTATCTTTACTCATATTTTGCATATTAACTGCAAAACGAACATTTAGATTAAACTGTATCATCATTTTGAAATAGGTTTTTCATAGTCCTAGGTTTATTAAAGTAAAGTTGTTTAATGGTTCATAATAATATCAGTATAATATGTGAGGAATTTTGCCGTGAACAGGGTTCAGGGCTAAACAGAACCTAAAATCATCAAATCAAACGCTTAAAAAAACATTGAAATAATCAAAATTAAGCAATCTAAAAAATGGTTATTCTCTCCCTAGTTTTTGTTAGTGGTTATCACTTGCATCATATTAAAGTAGAAAATATACATTAAAAAATTTAAAACGTGGGGTGCTATAATATTTCATATTTTAAAAACATTATATTGGGGGTATTTCACTATAATAATGATAGTTAAATCTAAAAAAACAAGAGGTGCTAAAGACCCGTTTGCACCCTCTAGTTGCGCCAATGGTCTCAAACCCTGTTCACGACATTGAAAATATTTTTTTTTTTTTACAGTGATCAGTGCCCTATGTGTATATTTGGATGTATGTCATTGTTATTTAAATACCTACATATTGATTAAATTCATGTGATTGGTCAAAAAGACCTAGTCCTACAAAGTATATTACAACTATTGAAGCGATGTATGGTGAATTATTTATATTAAACTAATATTTGATTTGAAATTGTAAATGTATTAAATTTAAATTGCAAACATCAAAAAAAGAGTTGTTTATACTTAATATTAAATTAGTTAAGAGTATTGTATTTCCAGATTTGTAATAAACATGCTCAAATGATATTTTATATGAGAAGAGGTACAATATTTGATTTGTTAAAAAAAAAAAATATCACTAAAAAACTTAAATCCTAATAGGCATTTACATGTTCAAAGTATCCAAAAGGTAAACAGCATAAAATAGATATATTAAATCTATAATAATTGTTTACGCCCGAGAGTTTAACCGTAACAGTCGAAGGACCACTCGGTGATGCCCGAGAACAATTTGTTGATCAGGAGAGTGTTAGACGTTGCCTGTATCACTCCTATCGCCTACTATTGTGGTTGATAGGCAACCTTAGGTGCTTTCGCCTGATAGTTGGTGGGTAGGCAATTCTACGCACGACGACGACAATGACGAGGATGGGAAAGACCTATTTGTAGGAGTGAGGATGGTGCAGGTTAGTTATGGGGAGGGGGTCTCTGTGGCCGATTCGGTTTGGTGCAATGACCACAGAGCTCACAACAATAGGGATAAAACTTAAAACTACCTTAACCCTACTGCAGTCTTGAGATGACCCACTGGATTAACGCTGTTGGCATTTGTCGACCTGGACGACCTGGGGCGGCCTCTCACACAACGTACAGACCTACGTTGCTGGCGGACTTACGCGCGGCATCTGACGGCACCGACGTTGACAACAACGAGCTGTCAAAGATGATGACGAGAGAGATAATGACAAATTAGACTTACGAATTTTTGTTGAAGATCGTATTTTTATTGTAATAAAATAATGAAATATTTTGTTCTCGCTTTACTAGCGGACCACACACACCATTCACGGATCGCTATACTAGCAGATCACAACAAATAATATTTATATGAATAATAATAATAATAATGATCGCTATATGAGCGGATCACACAGTATAAAAAACAAACAAAACGTCTGGACGCTGTAATAGCGGACCAAAAAAAACACGAATAATAATAATTGAATAATTGAATAATAACAATACAAAAAAAAAAAAAAAAAAAAAGAAAAGGGCGTTGGCCGCAACAATAATAAAAACAAAAACAAAAGTTTTATCTCATAGAGATAACATTGACAACAGTTGTCTGAGGCAAAAGGCCGACAGATAATTTTTATAAGAAAAACAAAGAGAGTATATACAATATGAAGTACAACAATCGTACAATTATTTTAATTTGCATAATCGTTGCTCTATAGTAACGGCAAGAGATACTGGATGAGTGGACGGAAGAGGAGGGAAGATGTCGCCGTCGCGCAGATTAGCGTCCCGCGATAAGCAATAATTGCTTGGCGCGAACAATAATAATTAACACATTATTTTGTATTAGTTAAATCTATCAAAGCTATACACAGTTATATGTATATTATATGTATAAAAAAAAATATGAGTTACCTAATTAAGTTAATTTATTGTTAATATTATGCCATTATGGTCCATTATTAAATATGGTTATTATATCATAAATAATATATTATATTGTATATTTATTATTAATTGTTATTGCACTCGCCACTCATTTATCATTGAAAATACAGTTTTTTAATAATTTTATTATCAGTAATCTATTTGATTATTTTAGTTATAGTCATAGATAATAAAGAATGGATAGGCATAGATAATAAATATTATATTATAATATCTATGGTAATAGTACCTACATGATTTTTGCCATGATTATATTAATTTATAATATCTGTTCTGTATGCATAATTGGTTATTACCAATGACCATAGAATAAAGGTTATTACTTTTGATAATAACATAGAATACCAAAATAACTAAAATTAATTTTGCCAATAGTGTGTAGGATCAGGATGGTAGGATTAATAAGTTCGAAGTCGTATTCAGTGCTTACTGTTTAGATTTTTGTTTTTATTTTTAATTTAAAAATCTTAGAATTTTGAAAATGCATTGCTTAATTCATCTAAATCACTTTCCAATACTGTAGGCCAACAAGATGGCAACTCATATGTTGTTGGTTGTGTTTGGCGTTTTCTGTCTAAGGTGCAACATCGAACCTGTTATAGAAAATTATTCATTATTGTCTGTTGTACATTGAATATTTGAATCATGGACCACCAAAATATTACCATGTTTTCTCTCGTCCAATAAGCAAAACGCGACTTGGCTCGTTGAATCAATGCTTGATCATTAGCTGATGTCGGTCTCACTTTTTTGACTAAAAGTCCAAAGTCCGAGTGCACTGGACACCACCATTCTGTGCACTAAATTAAATGTTATGTAAGTATACATTTTAATAAAATCAATTCTGAATTTTGAACTTTTTGTTATTAAACAGAAAATGTGTAATTGACAGTTGTAGTTATTATTATTTAAATTATGTACCTGTTTTTTCTGTAGATCGGTGCGTTCCTTATCAAACGATTTAACCGGAAAAGAAGGAGCTGCTGGAGAAAGGAGATTGGGTGAAGAGGAAAAATCTTCTGAAGATTGAAGACCTGGTGTGACTGCATTACAATGTTTTTCAATCGCAATCGGCGATATTTGTTGTTGGCTTTCGTTCGAGGTTACAACAGTTGGATTTAAGCCTTTGACAATAGTATTTTCCAGTTTAGCCAATTTGGTGTCCAATAATTGCTCAATTTGGTTTATTGTCACAATTTTTAAGCTTTTCTCTTCCTGTGTGCAGTATTATTTATTATATTACCATAGATTTCGTGTTAAATAAATTGATCTTACCAATTTCGTTATTGTGACCTTCAAACAATCATTTTCAGACACTTTATTTTCAATTGAGTTACTTAACTTTTTAATGTTCGTTTTCAACTGTCCCTATAGTAAATATAATTATTTACTAATATTATGTTATATTGTACATTTATAATGAAAATCAGCACATGTGCGTGACCCTAATTGAACTTCCTAAAAATTGTTCTTTATATGAATAATTAACTTAAAATGATTTACTATTTGTAACTCTGCGGATCCTGCTTCTTCTATATATTTGTCAATTTCATCCTCAAGTCTTTGATTTTCTTCCACCAAACTTTTGTTTTTGGACTCCAAAGTATGTAATTTCTGATAAAATATTTTTAAAAACAATGACACTATTCTTTTTTCATGTTATATTCTTTAAAAATCCTTAGTATAAGACTTACTAATTTAATTTGAGCTACAATTTAAACTATAGAACTTACTTGCATTGATGATTCCATTAAAACAATAATTGATAAATAGCCTTCCTTGTAAAACTGTGCCTCTGTCACATTCTTAGACACCATTGTATCCAGTTTTAAAAATTGTTCGTAAGAACTTGGAAAGTTATCCATATTAAATTTTAATACTTAAAAATACTTAAATACTTAAATACTTTTAAAATATTTATTTAGTACTCTGAGATTCTAATTCTACTTAGAACACACAGAATGTGAAACACCAATAGTATATGAATAAGGTAATACTAAGATAAATGTAACAATACCAATAGTAATAGTATATTGAACACCAATAGTATATGAATAAGGTAATACTAAGATAAACTTTATCTCAATCATGTGAAAAATGTCAACTATCAATCTTTATATCAATGAGGAAAAACCAATACTTTATGGTTACATTTTTATATTTAAAATGTGTTGTATAAAATTGTATATGAACATGATACATTCTATTTGTCTACATATAAATTTGTTAATAAATATCATTTGTACAATAAATATCAGTTATTATATTTAAAAGTTGTTGATTTATTACATTTAAAAGTTTCCTATTGTTTATTACATTTAAAAGTTGTTTTTAAATTATGTTTTATTCAAATAAGGAAAAAAGTGATATGCTCAGTTGCTATATTGAAATGGCAAAAAATACCAGAGCTGCAGCAAGATTTGAAATTATTTATTAAATTAAACAAATATCCAGGGTTCAGATGTTCAACACTATTACTTAAAATCATTATTTATACTAATTTTAATCATTGTTGCTAATTTATAAAATAACATTTTTAAGTCTTATTAAATTATAATTAAAATTTTAAAATGTGAGTTTCTTTGGTAACTAAAACAATTTGTTGTATCAACCCTGCATATTTCTGTGTCTTAGTGAAGTTATGTGATGTAATAAAACATAAATTAATGTTAAAATTAATTTTATACATATATTTTTTTTTAAATGGACAGCAAAAAAACACAAATATATAAGTGATTATACATACATAATTACATATATTATACATGTAGTGTTATATTAATTATAGATTATATAAAACACGATATCCTGATCGTCCTTGTCCAGAACATACAAGATTTTATGTTTTGTACAAAAATATGCGAGAATACGGAAGTTTTATAAAACCAAAAAGTAGAGTTTCGACAGCCATTAATGTCGATAATTCATTTTCGGTGTTGGCCAAATTTATTGAAAATCCTCATATATCTTTGAGAACTGTAGCAGGTATTTGGTTTTCCTATTAAATAAACATTACAAATTACAAAATAAGTACCTATTCTACTTTTTAAATTTTAGAAGAATTAAACATGACATATTCTTCAGTTCAAAGAATTGCCAAAAAACATAAATACCATGCATATCTGGCTAATCCTGTTCAGCAGCTTCTAGCAAGTGATTATGAAAGGCGACTCAATTTTATTGCACATTGCATGGTAAAATTAGAAGAGGATCCTCAATTTTTAACAAATATCCTTTGGACTGATGAGGCGAAATTCCACAATAATGGACATGTAAATCACCACAACAATCACTATTGGAATCATTCAAATCCCCACTGGATAAATGAGACCAATAAGCAAGTTCGTTGGAGTGTGAATGTTTGGTGTGGGATTATTGATGAGCATTTAATTGGTCCATATTTTTTTGAGGAAAATCTTAATGGCAATAAGTATCTTGGTTTTTTGAAAGATGATATACCCATACTATTGGAAAATATTTCACTTCAGCAACGTTTGAATTTGATTTGGCAGCAAGATGGTGCACCAGCACATAATACCTTGGCTGTACGTGCATACCTCAATAAGATGTATGGAGACAATAACTGGTTTGGAACTCACAGCCCCATTATTCAATGGCCACCTCGTTCCCCCGATTTGAGTGTTCTTGACTTCTTTTTTTGGGGCCATCTAAAAAATGAAGTGTATAAAGAAAAATGCAATAGTGTGGAGGAACTTAAACAAAGAATAAGATATTGTTGCAACAAAATTGAAAACTCAATATTGAAAAAATCCACTTCCTCTGAAGTATTAAAACGTCTACATTTTTGTTTAACTGAAGATGGCAAGCAATTTGAACATAAGCTTAAATATAAATAACATGTATTTTTTATTCAAATTGTATACAAACACATATATTTATGTATTATAATTAATGTGTATGTTACATTTTTTCCATTCTTAACCAAAGTTTGTTAAAATTTATATTTAATATGAATTCTTATACTTACGAACGAATGAATTTCTGGTAGGCACATGTACATCAAGTTAATAAATTGGTCTTGGAATTTTTCTGAAAATAACAAAATAAGTAAGTTGGTAAATTAAACATATTGAAATATCTAACTAGAGCTCCCAGTTAACTAGATCCGCTAGTTCGTTAAAACTACAAAGGCACAGAATATTATTTATTATGATAATATTATTGTGAAAATGTGAAATTTATTAAGTTGATGCACCTTAGTACTAGCACACCAGTAGGCAGTAATTACTAATTAGTACTTACTACTTAGTACTTAGTAGTATCGGTCGTTGACGGCTTGAGTGCTTGACGCCACGGCACCATGCTATAAATTATAATAGTCAGTAACGAGTAACAGACAACAGACAATAAATTACTGTACCTGTGATTTAAAACAGTTAACAGTTGTTGCAACTGTAGTACAGGCAGTCTACTAGAGTAACAAAAACGGGATTTTATTTGTGACATAAATAAACAGCAAGTTACTGTTACTATTTATTTTGTAAATACACATGTTGGTAACACTGTATTTTCTGTATGATAGACAGTTATAATGATAAACCATGGACAACATTAACTTTTATGGACTAAAATAATTCTGTATTTCCGTATGTTAGTCTATGGTGTGTCGTAGCATAGAATAGAGATTAAATTGTATTGTGATCGAAGCTACAAACAGAAGCAGACCAATAATAATATGATCGTTTGTTATTGTATGTAGGTATTATCGGCTGTCAGGTACAAAGATTATCACCGCTATATCTTGGGTCGAACGATATCGAATTTATTACTTGTAACTTCTGGTCTTTATAATTGATAATAATTATTACGACCACTGACTAGTGCCGCAATCACCTTCGTGGGGTGAACTTCATGACTGCCTGAAAGATGGGCATAATAAAATACATTTAGGGGCTCTAAGTACTTTATGAACTGATTTGAAAAGTGTGATATATTTTGCCCTGAGACATAAAAATCCTGATAGCTGCGGTATCTACTGACGAGGTATAACACATTTACACACTATAACTATCTCCAAAAACCACCTAACTTTGAGGAGCAATATCTCATCAACGGATTAACGAAAAATGAAAATTTTCACGTATGTAGTTCAGATTGTTGGTTTCCATCTGAACGTAGTGGTCGCACACAAACATGTGCAACAAGGACCGGCCTTGATGTATTGAGCTGAACAGTTGGTGCCTCGTGTCGTTGTTTCCCTCATATCGAATGCCCAAACGGTAGCACGCGAACTCTCTTATAGTGTTTCGACTGCGGACATTGTTTCGTCGAGGGCCCTCTTGCAACATCCCGTTATGCCAACCGGCCTCGCCGTACGGGAAAAACAGAGGATACAACATGGGATCCGAGTGACACGACCCTTGAGAAATATAATGAATTTTAAGTTAATTGCTAAACCAAAGGTCTGTAGTAGCTGAGAGTTAGTTTATGGAGATACTTTTAGTAGTTATTTATATCTATTTATTTATTTATTATTATGATTGTGTTGTGTGTGTATAGCAAGTACCTACATAATGTTTTGTAGAACCACAAAATATGTTAACAGTGTATGTCTGTAAAAGTGGTGTCAGTCAAATTATGAAATAAGAGCACAAAAGACTGAAGTAACGTAACTTTAGAGTTGATTAACGCTGTATTCAATGTGTAATAATGTATAATGGCTTGTTTTACACAAACACAATGAATTTACACTGTTAATTAATTAATAAGTGTTATTATATATGTTGGTTTTGCCCTAATTAATTAATAAATAACTAATTAAATTTCAAAAGAATGTAGAGAATGTATGTGTGGTCGGATATTTACTGTGTACAATTAAATCTGTGAGTTATTTATTTATTGTGTGTAACCGCAAAAGAAAGGTAATTTATAAAATAATCTAAAATATGAACTCGGCAAATTTCTATACCAAGTGTTAATAATTCTAAGTGATGTTAGTTATTGTTATTATGAAATAAGAGAACAGTGAATTAAGCATTGAAGTAATGTAACTTATTGTCATACTATCACTATGAGAATAATTTATTCAGGAGGAAAATTGATATGAAATGTATTATAATGTAATGACTTTTGTTTTATCACCCAACAAACTCAAACTGCTAATGTAATAAGTATTACTGCACAAGTGGAAGGGTTGAAGTCGGCGTTGACCTAACGTATTGGTTATTGAGTAATTAAATTTCAAAAAAAAGGCTAAAATGTATGATGTAGTAAAGCTATATGATAGGGTGTAATTTAACTCTTCGTTGGTAGCAGTTAGACTCGAAAAGGAAGTATTTCAATCCTAGTGTATAGTAACTATTGTAAGCGTTCAATATTTATTAATTAACCCGCTGGTATGAATTGGGTCCTCCGTTGTTGGTCGATTGGATTGGTGTCGTAGATGACCAGATTGATGTGTCTGGGAGGAAGACCACCTTCACCTACGAACACGGCCGCAACTTCATTTGCGGTAGGCAGGTTGTTTCGGCCCCTATCCCGGGCCGCATCTTCGACGAAATGCATCCTGACTGGTCTGGGTGGCACAGCTGCGGGATCGGCTAGGGCTCTTTCCGCCAGCCACACCTGACGCATGTTCCTGAAACAAATATAGACCTTTAAATATTTATGTTTATCAAACTCCATGATGTGTACAAATAATTGTGAATTGTAATTACAAAGGATATGGTAATTGGTGTATTTGGAGTTAAGAATTTGTAAACTAAAATATAATGTAGGTATGTAACCTAATAGTATATTAATAGTATATTCAGTGCATTTATCTCTATATTGTTAGAAATAATTGTATGTGTAATAATAGTAAAGTAAAATTTAAAACCATTAACCTGTTTAATGGTAGCAGTGAGAGTATAATCTATACTTAAATATTTGTGTGCCTTATGGGTAGGTGTAAAAGCGTAGAGAATCATATTCAATAGGTAAAAATAAGTATAAAATTTATTAATGTATTATTGAATGTATCCCAAGATAGTTTTACTTCAAAGTTACACGAATATCATAAGTCATAAACATCCGAACCCTATGTCATATTTAATGTTATATCATTGAGTATTGACTCTAAGGTTTAGGAATTGCATGTTTTATACCTTAGGTATCTTAAATAACAAATAAGTATTAACCAATAGAAAATAGGTTTTTGTAAATGTATTATATAACCAAAATTTTAATGTAGGTAATATAATGGTATGTAAATATCATTCAGTGCATTTAACTTGGTAGGAATAAGCTATAAGCTATAAGAAATTTATTGAAACATTTTCTATTGTATTTAACCCGTTTTTGAAGTTTACTATTTCGTTTAGCTATCTTTTAAATATTTTCTATTTTACAATTATGAACACATTCTCTTTATAACAATTATAATATCAACTCAGCTTTTCTGCTTTTACAGGAAACTTGTCTCTCATTATTCATCTGTTATCTATAACTTAAACTTTTCGTTGCCAAATGAATATATTATTATTATTATGTTTATTAACACAATATAAAATAAAAATGTATATTATAAATACGTGTGTGTGTGTGTGTGTGTGTGTGTGTGGGTGTAGTAAGCTTAGAGAGTCACACATAATAGGTAACAATAAAACCTCTACTTAGAATTTACTATAAGGGTTACATAGATCTAATAATAGTTGGTATGGTTGTGAAAAATAATAATAATAATAATAATAATACAAATACAAAAACGACTGGCAGTCTTAATAACCAATTTATTGCATGTATTATTGGAAATAAATATGTACCTTCGGTATTTCAAATAACTAATAAGGAGGAGTTAAAAGCAGAAGTTAAGAAAACTGTTTGCTATCTATACTATTTTAAATCATTAAGAAAAGTATTTACTCTAAGGGGGGCAATTCACATCCCCAATGTTAATAAATACAATAGTTAAAGTTTTCTTACATAAAAGCCATCGCATACGGATTGATGTCCCGCAGCAAACCGTCCAATAATTCTATGACGATTTCGGACAGTTCATGATTGCTCTGTCGTGCAATATCGAGACGCCGGTGGTTGGCCTCTCCGGACTCCAAGAAATACAACTGACAGTTGTTGGCACCTCCCGGGGCAACGGCCACCTCATTGTTGGTCCTCCGATAGGTCTGTCCGTGGACAATCCACACTGGCGGTCCCCGCCCTGGCAAACGCCTGTCGTTTGCGTCGCAGGTAAACGCAGCAAATGCCAGAACGTTGTTGTACCGCCGAATGTCCGCCCGGAATCTACGGCCATCCTGGGAATCATCTATAAACAAACTCTGAATTAAATAGGGAACGGGCAACAACGCGTGTTGTCCTGCAGCGACCACTTGGCCGTTGTTACAACACGTGTAGAAATGACCCCGGGACGTTTGCTCTTCACTGAAGTGGCGGGCGTAACAATGTCTGCAGACTCTGTCCAACGCGCCCGCGTCGTGGCGCTCTGGAAGCCGATGTGTCACTCCCGCCTGCCGGTAAATCATTGGCGCACGCACTCTGGGTAGTTCGACCACTACCACGTACTCAATATCCTCTACCGGGAAGTCGTCCTCCACCACTTCCTCCACCCCGTCGTCGACCATTTCCACCTCAACTACTTGGAAGTCGTCCTCCAACCCGTCGTCGACCATTTCCACGTACTCCACCAATTCCTCGTCCTCTACCACTTCCACGTACTCCACGTCCTCTACCACTTCCATGTCCTCAACCACCTCCATCTGGACTTCTGCCACTTCCACGGCCTCCACCACATCCATCTGGATGTCCCCGAACACCTAAAAGTTTGGTTGAGTTTAGAGTATTTTATTTCCAATGCATAATATAATTATTGTTTAACCAGGAATTAATGTCGTGTGTATCAGTATAGATGTTATCCTCGTTTAAGTAATTTTATAAACAAGTAGGTAAAAATAAGAGAAAATAGGAGAAAAAGAGAAGTACATTTAGCTAAATGTGTGTTCAATGTGATCAAGTTAACTACACCTATATCTAAGCCCTGCTTAACGTAACCTTAATACGATCTTTTACATCGTAGTATAATCTAAAATTGTCATGTAATAAGTAAGCAGATAAACTTACTTTTGTTATAGTTAAAAATAAATAAATTTTATCTTTAAAATCAAGAGAAAATCAAAAAAACAAAGAAAGTATAATTGGTTGAGCATTCATAGATATTTATAATCTTTCTAACAACAATAACTTTGAAACATTGTAAAAACATATTGCACTATAACACTTTCTGTTATACAGTACAATACATTTTTACAATGTTTCAAAGTTATTGTTGTTAAAAAATATGTATGGAGGCGCAACCAATCATACTTTCTTCTGTAAATTTCTTTGTTAATTTCTAAGAGTACTACATGTGAAATTCTAAAAAACTTATCTAGTACACAACTTACAAATGACCTAGCTCAGTAGTAAGTAATGTTAGTAGTAGCAGTAGTAGTAGTGATAAGAAAATATTTTGTTCGTTGGTTGTAAATGTCCATAATAAAAGTTAAAATACAGTGAGTTGAACTTTTAATGGTTGTGTGTTCATACATAACAGTAAGTGTATGTACTCATATGCAATAAGTGCATTTATACGAAATTATTATATGATAAGTTTATGTTACACTAATACTTAAGAGTCTTCAATGTGATAAGATCAAGTACACCTAAATGATAAAACACTTATCCAGTATAGGAGAGGTTAGTAAAGAGTCTAGTAATACCAACTTTGTGTAGTAGTAACATTAGAAAAATGTGTCAAGTGTTCTGCTGTTTAAGTCAATATAGTAAAAGTTGATAAAATATAGATAATAAAGTTGATTCTTATGATAAAATAGACATTTAGTTTTCAAGAATGTTGTACCGAGCCAGTGCAGTATAGTAAAGTATAAGTAGGTATAGTAGAGTAATCTAAGTCATGTACAGAAACAATTTATATAATATGTATCTAAGATCACAGTGAATATTAACACGGAATAAACGTAAACAAATCTATTGTATTAACTTTTGAAATAATAAAAACATTTCTAAGAGTACCACATGTTAAATGATAAAATGCCTATCTAGTACACAACTTACAAATAAAGGAGAGTATACCTAGGTCAGTAGTAAGTAGTAGTAGTAGTAGTAGTAGTAGTAGTAGTAGTAGTAGTAGTAGTAGTAGTAGTAGTAGTAGTAGTAGTAGTAGTAGTAGTAGTATTATTTTGTTCATTGGTTGTAAATACCCAACAGAGAGTTAACTGTGACTTACACTACCTATTTCGTAGGAGTGGATATACAATTTATCATTTTAACAAAATGAATAAAAATAAAGGGTAATTTAATACAGAATTTTAACCTCCAACAATATAAAGAAGAATATAGTAATAAATATGTTACACTGTAGTACAAACAAAGTTAGTTGTATAAATTGCTAACAATAAGACAATATGTGAAATGATAAATACTTATCCAGTATACAATTCACAAAGAGTTGTGTACAGAAACAATTTATATAATATGTATCTAAGAGCACAGTGAATAATTAAGCATGTAACAAATTTCAACCGTAGGTTAGACACTACTTTTTGTCATTGGTACTTACAAATAAAGGAGAGTAGACCTAAGTACTAAGTAAGTATTAGTAGTAGTAATATTGAAAACTGTGTAAGAAAACGTTAAGTGTTCTGTTTAGGTCAATATACCCCCCATAGTAAAAGTTGATATCTTAGTATAGTTATAAGTTAATGTAGGTATTAAAATAAGCTTGACCCAGTGTTTGATATGCAATCGAAACCTGAAACAGGAGTAACACAATTGAATGTCGTTCTACAATTAAATTTTTATACAATTATAATATGCCAGTATAGTATAGAAAAGTATAAGTAGGTCCAGAAATAATGTATATAATATGTATCTATGCTGTACTAACGTATTAGTAACAACGTATAATAAAAACCAAGAGTAGAATGTATATCATTACTTTCATTTTACTGTATAAACACAATATTAAGTATACAATATCAGTTATGTAAACATAGGTAATCTATAGTTTGTGGGTAATGTAGCATGGTTAAGTGCATTTATATGAAATTATATAGGCATTTAAATATTATAAACGTGTCTAAGAGTACCACATATGAAATGATAACAATTAAAGGAGAGTAGACAGAAGTAAATAGTATAAGTATTTCGTTCGTTGCTTGTAAACACTTATAATAAAAGTTAAAATACGGTGAGTTGAATTTTTAATGGTTGTGTGTTCATACATATTTAATATAATCTTGTATTGGTTAGGTGTAATGTGCTCATGTGTTATACCGTGTACACTCATAATCAATAAGTGCATTTTTATGAAATTCTTATAGGATAAGTTGAATGTAAGGTTTATGTCTTCTATGAGATAAGATCAAGTACACCTATATCTATCACCACTATAAATAAAGTAAAGAATATTGAACACTATGATAAAACACATATGTTCGGTTGAATGAACTATTAAATCCAACCACAATAACTTGATAGTTATAACTTGAGTTTATAGTCGGTACAATATTAAATATTGAACGTCAAATCAATACTCAAAGCTTAACCTAACCTTAATAGGTACAATCTTTTACATCGTAGTATAATCTAAAATCAAGAGCCAATCAAAAAACAAAGAAATTCACAGAAGAATGTATAATTGGTTGAGCATTCATACATAGTTATAATCTTTCTAACTTTGAAACATTGTAAAAACGTATTACTGTATAACAGTAAGTGTTATTTATAAGAGTACTACATATCTAGTACACAACTTACAAATGACCTAGGTCAGTAGTAAGTAATTGTGGTAGTAGTGGTAGAAGTAGTAGTAGTAGTAGTAGTAAGATGTAAGAAAATGTTTAAGTATTTTGTTAAAGTTGATATGTTAGTATAGTTAGATATGCATTTGAAATTTGAAACAGCGGTAAGACAATAGAATGTCGTTCAAGTTATACTACAATTTACTTTATTAAAATAGAGATTTAGTTTTGAAGAATGTTGTACCGAGCCAGTATAGTATGGTAGGTATAGTAGTCTGTTATGTAAACAATGTATATAATATGTATCTAAGAGCACAGTGAATAATTAAGCATGTACGGATTTTTAACCGTAGGTCAGACACTACTTAGTAATAGTAGTAGTAGTAGTAGTGGTATTAGTTGTATTAGTATTTATAATAAAAGCAATTAAAAAAGAGTATAATTTAATACAGAATGTTAACCAACAACAATAACTTAATGCAAGTACCTATAGTATAGTATCAAACCGTAGCCACTGTAAAATACCTGCCACCTGGGTATATTGAAATAATAAACACATGATATGTGATATTTTAATGCACACAGTATTAGTGAGCATAGTAGTGTAATGATCAAGTGAGTGAATTAATACAGTGATCAAAGGTTTTATGTCGGTTGTTACTCACTACTGACGGCACTGCTCCAGCAATCAGTCGACGGCGACGTCAGCTGCTCCGTGGTAATCACGACCTGCTACAAAATGCCTCGAACACAACTTGGAATGAGCCAATATCTGTCGAGCATTGACACCATTGTCCACGGCGAACATCACCCATTGACGTGTCCGATCGACGTTTGCTGGAAATCTAATGCAAACATGGTATTATGAATTATTATGTATTTAAATCTCAAAATTAATCGTACGTAATAGTACGTATAATAGGTAGGTATATTAGATAAATACCCATGCACTGAAACGTCATTCGCTCCGTCGACGTTGCCACAAATCACACAATGATTGACCATTGTTATATTTGCCTAAAAAGATATTATATAATAACAATATAATATGAAAAAGTAATGGCTAAACATTTTATATATTATTATATATTATAATAAATAATATGAGTAAAACTCCGTGTTGATACGGTGCAGTATGACTGCCCGTGTCGTAGAATAAAGTCAACACAATGAGGTATTGGTATTATGTCCCTTTATTGTGTAGAAAATGAATAATACAAATATATTTGCCCGATAGGCGGTTTTCGTCGGTGGCTGCCGTGCCACTATTGGGTTAGATGGTGTTTCGTGCCTGGACTCGGCTTAACCGAGTGAGGTGGTCGTTGTTCCTTGTGGCTGGCTCCGCGTCGCTGGTGGGTTACAGTCGTTGCGAGAAGTGCTTAGGTCGTCTACGGATCATGGGTTGTTTCCTCGGCGTCTGGGACTGCTACTGGTCGGCCGAATCGGGCAGGCGTCAGTGTCCTCCGTCCTCGAGGTCTGGTGGTTACCCCGTCGGCGTCGTCGTGTCAGCTGCGTATCGAGTAGAAGTCGTTGGGTTCGGTCTCGATCGTGAGGTGGACTCGTCGAGGATCAATTACGCCGATTCAGGTTCGTGAAGTTCTCGTCTCGTCGTTCGATGAAGCTTTCGTCGAAACCGTGGTTCCGGTGGTCGGTGCTTTGAATACGTCGGTCGGTATAGTGGGCCGGGTCGTCTCCGTTACGTTCTTCCGTGGGTGCACGTTGCTCGGCGGTCGGACTGGTCGGAATCGTCGGCTGTCTTGTCGTCGGTGGCGGTCAGAGTTGGAAACTGGCTGTGTGTGGTCTTCTATCTTCGGTTCTTCTGTACAAGTTATGTTGTTGAATGTTTGAGAAGATGTTGAAGACTGATGATGATTTGGTGAATTGTCCCGGTATATATATTCTTAAATTCACCGTCGACGATTCTGATTAGCTGATGAGGTGCTGAATGACGAGTTAAAACCGCATCGTTTCCTGGTGGTTGCTATTGGTTTAGTGCGGTTTTCCCTCGTCATACTGGTGAAATATATTTCTATAGAATCTAGCTTTTGTTATTACACCCCGCGTGGTTGTGTGTCAGTCTAAGTTGGTAGTGGTCCTGAAAAGGACCAATTTAAGTTATACTCCGTTACAGTGTTCGTGTGATGGAATTATCTTATCAGTACCTATGTTATCAGTGAATAATCCGGTGTTGTGTGTTTATTTTTAGAATCAATGCAATAAATTGTATTATTTGTACACGGTAGGTATATAATATTATTATTGGGTATGAACTAAACAAAAGTAACACACGATATTATGGTATTGCAAGTCGTAACTGCAAAAATCGTCGTTTAAAACGTAGCGAACGTAGGCGTTTAAGTCTATGTCCGGATATGAACACGGCAAGCGGAAATACAAATGTCGTATTAATATTGAACACGAAACGCGTAAAGGTGTAAATGGCGTGTATAATAATATAGTAATAAACAATATCGTGTGTACGGAAACGCATCGTACACGAATGAAAGAAGATGAATCCAGCTCGTGTACGTACAATGTCATGAATAAGCCAGTAGGTACGCGGGCCATACAAACGTTATACTATTATGTATTTCAAAATTGTACTTACCGGTTTTGAAAAGCGCCCAACGCGGAACACAATACGCCAAGAAAAGCTAATATATTAAAGGTATAACTGTGTAAGCTTTTATATTATATTTTTCATTGCGCTTGAGTTGTGTGTTGCATGGGCGTTCGTCACAAGATGACGTTAGACACACGAGCGCGTTTCGCGTCGCAAAAGTTGTCCCCCGCACGTCGTCAACACACCGACGACCAACCCGTATCAATGAATAATGGTCATACTGTAGCATTGCGTGTATCGTTGATATTATCGTGATTATTGACCGTCCGACACGCATAAAATATAATCGTATGTATTCCAATATAATCCAGGCCATGTTAAACAATACTCATATATAATATATAGTCCTGTCATTATGGAATTTAATTATTTCCAGGCTTGTTAATTGATTCGGATTATATAGAATTTGCAGCAGTATATAGTATATATTATTTCATGTTTTGACGTCCATCAAAGGGCCTCGTAGCCGGCGATCCTACCGCGTCGGACAGCAAAAACGCGATCTTCACGAAAAATAATCGCACCTTCCGACGCATGAATTCATGCCTGTACATTATAGTAATGCCTACTCGATGGCGGCAATTTTGGCCGTCTCGTTTCAGAGAACCCGCTCCGCCCCGGGACTCGATGTGTAGCGGGGGAGGCGAATAAGTCGTCAACGGGGAGGGCACTAGGGCAGACGTGTCGAAAATGGTTAAAACTGGCTCGGTTTGCACGCCGGGAACGGAATACGGCCCGGACTCGGACTTTAGAAAAAAACGACTCGACGCATGTATTTATACAGCCTATATATACACGGTACCTACTCTCGTTTCCGCGACGCCGTACCTCACCGGGACTCGTCTGTAAAAAAGTAAAACCTCGCGCCGGCAATACATACAGCGGGAAGCGCGAATAAGATTCAAACGGGGAGGGTAATACGACCGAGAGGGGCTAAAACTCGAATTTTTGAAATAAACGGCAAAAAAAAAGACATCGAACTCTTCGACGCAAATATTCACGCCCGTGTAAAGTAATAAAGACACTGTCCGCTCTGCTAAATGATTTGACGGGGAACTCGAATAAGTCTTCGACGGGAAGGTCCGAAGTCCGTAGAGGCGGTAAAACTCGAATTTTGAAAAAAATCGGAACATTTTCGTTAAATATGATAAGACGGAAGTGATGGCGAAACGACGAAAAAAAAAACGCGAGAAAAAAATTCCGATTTTAACACGGCCGCCGCAAATTATCGATAATCCCGGGGACCGGAATCGAACGCACGACCTCGAGTATCCAAACCTAACGCCTAACCTACCGAGCCACCTACTGAGTTGTAAACTGGAGTCAAATCTATGACTATTAAGCCGCGTCGCCGTCCCCGCGAAAGGCGAACGCCGTTTGGTCGTCAGTCAAAGGGTGTCGTAGCGGGTGATCCGACCGCGTCGGGAAGCGGACTACCGGCTCCGCGGCCCTAGGACGTATAAAACGAGAGAATTGCAAAAAAAAAAATCGAACCCCGAGACGCATGTATTTATGCCTGTATATAGCGATACGTAATCGGTACCTACTCACGTTTCCGTTCACTTTTAAACTCCCCTGGACTCGTTTTTGAAAAAGTAAGGACGCGCGCCGGCTATAAATTTAGCGGGGAACTCGAATACGTCGCCGACGGGGAGGTCGGGAGACTCGTAGAGGTGCCAAACGCGACTCCAGTCGAAAAAGTCGAGAAAACCGTCGAAACGGCGAAGACGCGGCGCTCTCGGTGATCGATTCGTCCGCCGGGATACCCGTTTTTGAAAAAACAGGGCAGCGCGCCGACTATAAATTTACTGGGGAACGCGAATGAGATCCAAACGGGGAGGTCGATACGCCCTTAAACGCCTAAAACTCGAATTTTCGAAAAAAACGGCAAAAAACGCGCGTCGACGGCGGCGCTCGGTTCGCACGCTATGTTGTTACATTATTGGAATGTCGTGAGGTAATTACAAAACTTAATTATTCATTTTCTGGTTAAGCATGTATTCCTTTTATTTTACATCATGACAACAAGTCAACAACTGTTACGTACATACATAATAAACTAACAAATTAATAGTAAGCTTAACACAAGTACAAATACAGTGTTGCCAACATCATAACACCTTAATCCTAAATGTAAAACATCATTTTAATAGTAAACGCTAAACATAATATTGTTACAGAACTCAACATAAATCTTATTCAAAATAATACATAATATAAATAAATAATACATAATAATAATACAAAATAATCATATACTTAATGTTAACAAACAATATCTTTTTATTTAATTATACAATTTAAAATCATTTTCCTAATACTTTTCTACTTTTTTTTTATAAATCTAAACGTTTAGGTGACTTCTTGTTTCTAACAGGCCTAACGTTATTTTGTTTAACTTCAGGTAAACTAACTTTATCATTAACATTAACATCTGTAATATTCTGTTTCTCTTTTTCATCAACTTTTTCACTAGCTTTTTTAATTTCTAACTCCTGTGTTTTTATCTCTTTCTCTTTTTCTTTAACTTCCTCTAAAAACTCTTTTTCATAGTTTTTTATATAGTCATCATACTTACTAAATTCTTCCAACTTAATTATGTGATTTATATGTCTTCTCCATACTAACTCTTTATCTTCAAGTCTAACTATATAATTTCTGTTTCCTAACACTTCTTCTATCACTGCCTTTTCCCAATTTTTTTTATTTGGATTAGAAAAATCTCTCGCATAGACTACATCTCCTTCCTTGAAAACTTCATTTCTAATAGTTTTATTTTTATAACTCTCAGTATTTTTCTTTATCTTTGAATGTCTTAGAAAATCTAAACGAGTTTTTAACTTTCGCCCAAACATTAATTTTGCCGGACATTCATTTGTTGTCCAATGTGGTGAGTTTCTATACATGAATAAATATCTGTTTATTAATGTACTCACAGTCACACCTTTATTAATTTTATCTTTTAATGCCTTGTATATTCCTCTTTTAAGAGATTTAACTGCGTTTTCAGCTGCACCATTTGTAGCAGGATGAAAAGGTGGTGATGTATAAAATACAATTCCATTTTGTTTACAAAATTCTATGAATTCACTAGAACGAAATTGTGGACCATTATCAGAAATGATTTTATTTGGTAAGCCAAAACGTCCAAAAATCTCCCTCAGTTTCTCAATTAAATACCCACTATTCATTTTACTCATTTCTATAACTTCAGGCCACTTTGTAAACGCATCAATCCATACTAAATAATTTTTGTTATTTAAATACAAAAAATCTAAATGTACTCTGTCTAAAGGACCAACGGCTTCTGCCCACTTAGCTTGCCTATCTACTACTGGACTAGCCTGACATGATACACAGACTTCACAACTTTTAACATAACTTTCTATTTCTTTGTCAAGTCCAGGCCACCAAAAATAAGATCTGGCAACCGATTTCATTTTTGCAATACCTGCATGTGTGCTATGTATCTCTTTTAATAAAAATATTCTCAACTTATTTGGAATAATTACCCTATAGCCCCACATAATTACACCTTTTTCAATATTTAGTTCACTTTTTCTAATAAAATAACCTTTATATTCTAAATCAACTTTTTCTGGCCACCCTTCTTCAACCCAACTATAAACTTTACTTAGTATTGTATCTTTCCTTGTTTCTATTTTAATTTTCAACACATCTAAAGGTATCATTCCTTCCACAAAATCTATATAACTGTACTCGTTATCATTTTCATCACTTTTAATTTCCAATGGTAAACGGGACAACCCATCAGCTGCACAATTATTTCTGCCTTGCACATATTTTAATTCATAATCGAATTCTGACAAAAATAAAGCCCAACGTTGTAATCTATTTGATGCCATACGTGGAATGCCATTATGTTCCCCAAATAATGCTAACAATGGTTTATGGTCCGAACATAAAATGAATTTTCTGCCTAATAAATATTGTGAAAATTTTTTTACACTCCAGAAAATAGCTAGAGCCTCCTTTTGTATCACAGCATATTTTCTTTCAGCTACCGTTAATACCCTTGAAGCATAACTTATAGGTTTTTCTGTTCCATCAGAAAAAACATGAACTAAAACAGCACCTACCCCATATTCAGAAGCATCACATAAAAGTTTTATTTGTATTTCAGGATTAAAATGTACTAATACCGAATCTGATGTTATTGCTTCCTTGGACTTATTAAAAGCTTCATTACATTGGTTTGTCCATTTAAATGTTATATTTTTTTTTAATAGCTTATACATAGGACCTAACAGTGTAGACAAATTTGGAATAAATTTGGCATAGTAATTAATCATACCTACAAAAACTTTAACCTCTGTCACATTTTGTGGTATTCTTGCTTCAACTATAGCTTTTACTTTATCTTTATCTTTCCTTATTCCTTCCCCATCAATTACATGTCCTAAATAATTTACTTGCTTTTGAAAAAAACAACATTTATTCACATTTAGTTTAAAACCCGCATCTAGTAATCTTTTAAAAACTTCTCTCAAATTGTTCAAATGATCTTCATCGTCTACTCCTGTTACAATGATATCATCCAAAAAATTTTTTACACCTTTTAAACCTTGTAGGACTTTTTCGATTACTTGCTGAAAAATTGAACAAGCCGGTTTTGTTCCAAAAGGCAATCTCTTTACTTTATATATACCTTTGTGTGTACTCCATGCTAATAACTTTTGAGTATCTTCACATATTTCCAATTGATTATAAGCGTTTATAAAATCTAACTTACTAAAAAATTTTCCTCCTTGCAAAGCTACAAACAGTTCTTCGACTTTCGGTAATGGGTAGTTATAATCTTCTAAATACTTATTTATAGTTGTCTTATAATCTGCACATAACCTTACTGTCCCATTTGGCTTAATCACAGGCACTAGAGGTGTACCCCATTGGGCATTTTCCACTTTCTCAATCACATTTTCTTTTTCCAAACGCTCAAGTTCCCTTTCGACTTTTTCAATATATGCAAATGGAATAGACCTTGGTTTACAAAAAACTGGCATTACTCCTTCTTTTATTTTTAAGGTAATTTTTTCTTGTTTATACTTTCCTAATTTATTTTTAAACAATTCCTCAAATTCTTTTAACAATTTTTTTACACCAAAATCTAAATTATTTACTGTAATATTTGATACATCCACCAACTGTATACCAAATAAACTCATTAAATCTCTTCCCAATAGAGCTCTACATCCATTTTCTACTATTAGTAAATTACATTGTTCCTTCTTATTCTTATATTCCATATCAACCATAACTTCTCCGACTGGATTTATAATTTCTCCATTGTATGTTTTTAATTTAATTAAACTAGGAATGACTTTTAATTTAGACCAATATTTTTTATATAATTTAAAAGGAATTATAGATCTTCCTGCCCCAGAGTCTAATTCCATATCAATGTATATTTCTTCAATTTTAATTTTCACAAAATATGGCTCTACACTTTTTTGATAACCTACTTTTAATTGAAACATTTCTACTGATTCTGACTCAGTTTCTACTTCTACATAATGGTTTTTTGATTTGTTTTTACACATTTTAGCTAAATGTCCTATTTTATTACAAATTTTACATTTATAAGTTTTATACTTACAATTACTAAACGTATGGTTACTTAATCCGCATGTAAAACATTTTCCTTGACCTGCTGCTTTACTGTTGTCTGAAAAGTCTGTTGGTTTTTTCTTATTTGTTATTTGCCCATATCCTGATGCTCCAACTTTTTTCTTGACATCCTTTGATATGTTCCATTTTTTTACTTTGTGTACTTCCACTGGAACATTTGATTGCATGGTTACTTCTTTCTGCATTGCTAATTCTACTATTTTGTTTAGCTCTTTAGATATTTCTTCTTCGCATAACCGGTCTTTAATTTGTCCATTTCTCATACCAGTTATAAACTTGTCTCTAAGAACATCAATTAATCCTTTTCCAAATTTACATGTTGTTGCCGAATTTTTTATTCTTGCATACCAATCCTTTACGTTTTCATTAGAATTTTGTCTTAAATTATAAAATTCTTCCCGCTGTCTAAAGACTGACACTTTAGGAGAGAACTGCCTATTTAATATAGTACATAGTTCCTTATACGGTCTTTCGGATGGCATTAAAGGGTCACACAAATCTTTTAGTGTTTTGTATGCTTTTTCCCCAATACATGTAATTAACAACGGTACCTTGCGTTCCTCCGGTATTGTATTAACTAAGAAAAATTGTTCCATTCTTTCTTGATAAATTGACCAGTCTCCATCCATTTGGAACTCCGCCAATGATCCAATAACACCCGTCATCTTTAAGTTGTGTTCTCCTTGAACTACCTTGTTTTGCTGCACGTGGTACGTCACCTTGACTACCGTCTGCCTTCAGACTCTCGCTTACAGCCTTTTATTTGATTGACGATTTGTTTATTTTTTAACGCTGTATATTTATCTTCGTCGCCATTTGGAATGTCGTGAGGTAATTACAAAACTTAATTATTCATTTTCTGGTTAAGCATGTATTCCTTTTATTTTACATCATGACAACAAGTCAACAACTGTTACGTACATACATAATAAACTAACAAATTAATAGTAAGCTTAACACAAGTACAAATACAGTGTTGCCAACATCATAACAATTATGCTATATTATGCCATGATACATCGATAGTCGATATGTGTATTGACGTATTGTGTATTTGTGTATACATAAATTATATTTATAATATTATGCTTTATCTAAAGACTAAATATAGGTACATAGCCGTCCTTCGACAATTTAATTTTTGAATTATTTTGAATTAGATACCTATAAGTTTAAATAAATGTTATTATATTTATATTCATAAACAGTTTTACTATTTTTTCCAGAACATTTCTCAATACGTTATCTGTAGGTATAAAACAATAAGCTGACTGACTGTTCTATCAACCCACACATTGGCGTAAATAGTGTTTGAAATTTGGGGGGGGGGCTGAAGCTCAGGTCTATACTTGAAACTCTTATGATGCTTTAAAAATTATAGTAGTGAAATCATTAGTTTTTGGGGGGGCTATAGAAACTTCAAGGGGGGCTAAAGCCCCCTAGCCCCCCTCCTATTTGCGCCTATGAACCCACAACTCAAACCATTGGACGGATCGTGCTGAAATTTGGCATACACATAGATATTATGATGTAGGCGTCCGCTAAGAAAATATTTTTGGAAATTCGACCCCTAAAGGGGAAAATAAGGGATTGTGCAAAATACAATAGTGGCGCCATCTATCAAGCAATATCTAATTTAAATATACAACATTGGTTTTAAAATACAAAATGTACCTACTATTGATATTTGGAATAGTGGTTCCTTTAATGATCTAGATGTGCAATAAGAAAGGATTTTCTAATATTTATATTTTAAAGAGGTGGTCAAACAGGAATCTTAAGATTCACTGTGGAAATTGAAACTTTTTTTTGTTTATTAATGGTTGCCTTTGGTTGCTTGTTACATTATATAAGAGTTATTTCACAAATCTAGGTACAATTACGCCGATTTAAACGAAATAAAATTATTATATAATATAATTATTTCAAAATAAAATGAAATAAATTTAAACAAAACGACCCCCATAATATATAAATATTAAACACTCCTAAAAATTCGGGATGATCAACTATGACTTCAATACTATTTTAGGTACACTGTATAAACATTATTTTAGATTCTGAGTTCAACGATGAATGTATTGATTTTACAATGATGTGTGTTTTTATATTTTTTTTTTTTTTTTTTTTTTTGTGTCTGTGTACACGATAAGTAGTCGAAATAATGCTTCGATTTTCGACTTCAGTATCTTGTTCGATTGGAAAGTAAATATCGTTGGTGCATTGGGGAGGTCAAAATTTAAAATTCACAGTACTTTTCAAAAGCGCCAAGAAAAACAAAAGAAAAATTAAGGAAAAACGGGAATTTTTAAGCAAAATCGATTTTTCAGAAAATTGAATTTGGTTTTTGGTGTAACTTTAACACAAATGACCGTAGATACATGAAATTTTCACTGGTTGTTTATATTTGCATTTTCTATACATGATAACATTTTCAAAATATTTTGATTTATTTTGAACTGTTTAGGGACATTTTCAGTTTTTATAGCTAAAGATTGCAAATCTAAAACAAAGGTTCTCATAAATAGTTCATACTGTAACCAAAAAATCTAAAAAATATATGAACACAGTTATTTTTTACAGACATTTTAAATTCAAATTTGGACGAAATTACATACCTATTAAAATCAATATTAACGATCTTTGTTTTTGTTGTAATTTAAAAATATTATTCGGGGATATATGAAACTGAAAAATCAAAATATTATGGCCTATCCATACAATCTACCATAGTATAAGGAATAAGAATTATGCTCATGATAAGACTGTGCATATTTTAAGGAATTTATTCATAAATTCCATATAATTTAATACCATAGAAAAGTATATAATATGTCTTATACCAAGACTGACATACCGTCTCCGCTCAGAATCGTTTTTCTTATACAATGATATTATATCATTGCATTCAAATTTAATACCATCCATTATACAGTGACCCACTTGTAACCTACAGTACAGCAGAGCGACATCCACTTACCCACCTTTTTAACTACAAAGATATACTTATAATTTATATAGTAATATATGTTTTTTTTTATCAACCACCTTGCTGTGTCCGCAATCTACCGCAGGATTGCCTACCTGATAAATGACAATATACTGTTCACACTTCACATATCCATAAGTGAGTTTCACGGGCAACTCCACGCGCGATGGCTAAAAATTAAAATATAATATGATTTTTCTTCCATATGCACAGTGAGTTATACCCAAAAGCAGTTAACTTAAATCAATCAACATTTTTTGGGTTATTCAGCTAGTATTTTATATAATTTTTATTCGTGGCATAGAATATTAGAAGTTACCATAATAATATTATAATATATAAGTATGGTACACCGTATACTTACCTAATCAATAATCATAGCCTGCACCTACTATATACCTAGGTAGGTATAGAAAATGTATTATTACATCGTTCTATTATATTGAATTGTGTTCATATATATTTTACTATTGATCGACTTAACCACATAAAATATTCAACATAAATATATTTGTTTGCTTAGTAATAATTTCCTCATGAAACCTAAATGCCAAACGATTATTTTATCAAGGTCAAAACTCTAAATCGATATCTTTTGTTATTTTATTTTTCATATTATAGGTACGTAGTAATGTAGTATTCTGATCTATGGATCGTATCACCTCATCGTCAGTTGTTAATTACCTATAGCCTATAGGTACGCGTATTTAGTGTTTACAATTTACATACCTAGGTACCTAATTGTCTTATCTTTCGATTTTTCTCAAAATATTATTTTTAATACCTCATAAATTGTATAAAATATCTGATTAATTGTTCATTATTAATTGATTACCTTTAAATTTTAATATCGTACATAAGTACATAACTGAATATATGAGGTATACCTACTATTTAGTGGACATCACACAACGACGTGTTGTCTCCGTCTTAAGATCGTACAACATCAAATCTGCGTACAATATAAACAATTTTATACTTTTACCTAAACTTTAATATTACTTATTAGAGTCAGTTGACTTATTATCAAACTTAAAGGTGTTATTTGTAAGTAGGTCATTACAATATTTTTATTTTTAAGCGAGTTGTGATCATTTTTAATTACAATACTTTACATACTTACTCTTAATTCGCTTAATGCTGACATATTAAAAACCTACACACAAACACAGATTTTATTCTTAATTTTTAGTTTAATAATAAGACAATTATTCACTCAAAGATAACTCGGTCAGTGGTTGTGAGTTTGTGACGTCCTCTTATTACTAGTGAGGACGAGGACAACATACTACCTGGCATCTATTGAGCTATAGACTATAGTCATAACTCCCTTTCAAATTAAAAGATCAGAAATTAACCACCATAAATAATAGATACTATTTTTACATAGGTACCTTTAAATTTTAAAACAGGTCGATTCACTCAATATTCTAATATTAAAACAAATGAAACTAACGAGTGCTGTTCGTAAATTGACTGTATAATAAGGGAAATTGGTATAATTATAATGCTTTCAAACGTGGGCGTGACTGCGATGTCCTCCAAACGTTTTCCAATTTTAAATTTTTTTTTTCCTTTATTATTATATACACAATATATGTACCTACATCATGATTTCAATACCTATAGAGTATTAGCTGAGATAAATATAATACATGAAAAGGCTTGATAAAAGCAGCCACCCAGTGATGACACTTGAAAATTGAGGTTATACATTAATTTATATATATGAATTTAGTTATTTATTTGTTTTTTATATTATAATATTAAGTTAGCATATCTCTACACCAGTTGCGTTTTAAACGCCTTGGATGATTATCCGGAATAACAATTGCTGAAAGAGCTTTAATTAAAGGATTGGAATGAGTTGCAAGCCGATTATGGAATCTTTTATAATAAGTGACTGCATCTTCTTTTACAGTTTTCATTTTCAGGTCCGTTTGATGGGTATGATTAGAAACATAAGAGGGGGAGTTCGTTAATTTTCTTAATGTAATATTTTGAAAAGCCTGAATACGATTTGTATTTGATTTTTTTGCATTTCCCCAGAGTTGGAGACCATAGGTCCAAATGGGTTTGATGAGGGATTTATACATTATTAGTTTTATATTAAGGTTGGTGTGTTATTGTTATTGACTAGTAAAGATTTAAGCATACGAAGTCACAGAATTAGTTGAAGTTTTTTTACACGTGTATGTTGGGCCCATGTTAGCTTACGGTCAAGGGTTAAGCCAAGATATTTTACTGTTGGAGTAGACGGAATTTGAGTGCCATAGAGAGTGACTGGTGGACAGTGTCCTAGCTTAAGGATAAAATTTGTGTGATTAGATTTGGTTTGGTTTACCTTAAATCTCCAATTTTTATACCATGTTTCCATAAGGGATAATTTTAAATTTAAATAATTTATTATACATTATAGGTATTAGGATTAAATGTATTTTTTGGATTCAAGATATTATAATTACAAGTAACGACGCTATAGATGAATACAAAGTACAAACCACAAACATGATGATGTACCTATACATATATAGTCATACCTTTATAGAGTATCATAGACGTATAGTATAATGTACTATATGGTACCTATACAATATTTTTTTATCCCAAATTCTGGAATAATGGACATTTGCTTAGTTGTATATATAAAAAAACAAACTATGTTTAATTGGTCAGTATTATTATACATTTTATTATATTAGTCAATCATATATATACAGACTATTACAGAGAGGTACTAAACATAGAGATTTTAAAATAAAAGTGATATTTTAATTATTCAAATTAAAATCATTTTTTTTATTTTATAACTATTTTAGATTCTGAGTGAAGCGATGATGTACCTATATTGATTTTACAGTGATGTGTGTTTTGCTGTTTTTTTTTATTTTTCCTTTTGTGTATGTATACGATAAATAGTCGAAATAATGATTAGATTTTCCTCTTCGTCATCTTTTATGGTGAGAAAGTGAATTTAGTTGGTACTTTTGAGAGGTGAAACTGGAAAATTCTCGTTTGAAACGCGTTGGAAATAACAAGAAAAACAATTAAGGAAAAACAGTAATTTTTACTCAAAAGCAGTTTTAGATGACTGCAAAATCGATTTTCCTTTTTAGGTGTAACTAAAATAAAAAAAACTGTAGATACATAGGTATAATTGTTTTCGAATGTTTATACTAGCATTTTCTATACATCTTAAAATATTTAAAATATTTTTGGCATAAGACATTTTTGATTATTAATTATTCTTGAAAAAAAAAAAATGTATAGATATTTTAAATTTAAACTTGGACTATGGAGAATAAAACTAAACCACAAAAAGTCAGTGCACACGACCTTTACGCTAAAACACGGATTTTGTCCACCTGTATCTGTGGACAACATACCTATTCCGCCGTCTGACACCGTTAAATACTTAGGGTTGACGCTTGACAAAAGACTAACTTGGAAACAGCACATAAGGTCCAAAAGACAAATTTTAAACACTCGCTATCGCTCCCTCAAACACCTCTTATCAAAAAATAAGTTGCTGTAAAAGCTAACGACTAACGAGTGTGTAATGAATGCGTTAAATTTCAATTAGATATTAAATCGTTTCACACGAAAAATGTTTCTGAACGGAGACGGTCTGTCCTCCTATGGTTATATTATTTCCAACTTTCCAAGAATATTTTATTCTATATTTATTTGCTATTAGTAATTTATTTATCTATTAGTAATACGGACTCAATACGGTAGGTTAAAATAATTTTTTCCAACAAAAATGTATATACTACATACCTTCATTGAATAATAATTTATGGTTCTGTAATAAGTAGAACAGCTATAGTATGAAGATTGAAGATACGTTGTATAAATAACTCAAAAGTAATTTTGTGAAATTTAAACTATTAACGCTTATAAAATAAATTATAACTGTACGTATTATCGATCTATTTTAATTGCTTACAAGAAAATAAGTTAAGTTATATTTAAGTAATGTATTTAATAAATAATAATTAATTAAGAATATTAAACTAATAAACTGATCCATATCACAATGTTAATTTATTTTTAATAACATATTCACATGGACATAATAATGTTTACATAATAATATAGTCACATTCACATAGCTATAGATACCTACTACTGCACAGATCATTGTAAAACATTTTTTTTTTTTATTATTGACCAATGGTACCAAAAGCCATTGGGTGGTTTTTCAACTGCGGGGGAGGGTACTATAGGTTGGGTTAACACGTGTGTTTTTGCAGAATTTTGAATTGAGCACAGGTAGGTTTCTACCATGCCCGGTCGGGGGATAGCGGCCTCAATAGAAACACATTTTATTCATGGGGACTTGCAACTTTTACATTTTACGTATATTAATTATATTATTATATTTTGACTTTTTCCAAATATTTAAATTTCTTTTAAGCTTAATAAACGAATAAAATAAATGATTATACAGCAATATAAATTCTGAAATATACTTAGTAGTTAGTAATATAGACTTATCTTCACTTTGAATTCAAATTTAATTAATATCTGTAAACCGGATTGAATTCAATTTAATAGCAACTATTACGACTTACTCAATGACGAGGTACACACGAGTACTCGATGCTATTATTGCACTGCAGCAGATCGAGTGGTTATACTTATACCTCCGCTGTACTCCATACGCAGTACTGCACCCCAGTAGCTTATCTAGGGGGGGATTTTTTTTTTTTTTTAATTTAAATGGGATGATCCCAATAACAATTTAATAGTTATTACATTGGTAAACTTAAATCTATTTGGTAGACTGTGGTGACAGTAATATAATCACAAAATCAAATAAGAGAATTATAAAATAATACAAATAATAATATCTAGGATAATAATACAAATAATAATATCTCAATATAATAATAAATACATGTATATGATAATATGTGTATACTGAATATCTATTAAAAATGTTATATCCCCCCCCCATTGAAAAAATCCTAGATACGCTACTGCTGTACCCCATTTTTTTCTTGAATTTGTAAAAAAAATTTTACAATTCTGAAGAATGTCTATAAACGGTGATTATTTGACTGTCTTATCATTTAAATTACTATACAGCTGAGTCCCTATAATTCTAACTTCTCAAACATCGATAACTACTGAAAACCTTGATAACTATAATTATTATCTTATCAAAGGCGAAACTAGAGGGGGGCCAAAAAGTCTTAGCACCCTCAAGTTCAAATTTAGCTGCCCTTGATTAATAAAACTAACTAAAATTATAAAATATTTATTTGAAAAGTGCAGGTTATAACTATATGACTTGACTACTTGAGTCATAATATTAAATCGTTATAATATTAATAACGAAGAGCCTCGGATATGTGAGGTATTTACAATTAGCACCCTACGATTTAGAGGTTTAGTTGCGCCTTGAGCCTATGTATATCTTATCTCTTGAAGTTTTTATCTACCTGTATAAGTTATATTTGAGTATATCACTCTACAAATACATAAGTCAAATTTATTTTTATCCCTTATGAGATTTGAGTAATTGAAACCTACACAGCATAACTCGTGACTGATTTCACATCATTTAATGTTACCTACTTTAAAAATATGTAGTGAGTAAGATACTAAGAAGTAAGAAGTATATCATAAAAGTCAGGGCTGTGAATTTAATAGGTACAGCAAAAAACCTAAATACTAAAAAACCTATACCTAAAACATTTTAAATGCATTTAAAATGTTTTAAATATAGGTATAAGTAGTTATAACTATAAAAAAGATCGAATATCAAGTCTTATTGAAAATAAACCATAAAAAAAGTAAAAATTAAGTAAAAACCATTCCATTTATTTAGGCAAGTGCTTAAAAATGATGAAAAGTTATATCTACATAACCTGTTAAATAAAATAAAATTCATAAAATGTGTGTTAAAAATAGTAAAAAAAAACAAAGATAGTTAAAAGAAATACTGTAAAATGCTCGATAAAATAAAATGACCTAAAAAGACAAAAATGTCTACATAGTAAAAAAAATTACATGTTTATTAACTAATATATCCTCACCGTTTAAAATGTTTGTGCACGTTTGGGAACCAATGCATTTTTTTTATGTATAATTTTATCAATAACGTCGATCTCCTGCAGTTATAGTGGTGTTATAACCACACTATAGCTCTGCACACCTATAATACCACATTGAGGTCTAATTGACCTTGTTTTTCGTGTTCATGGTTACCAAAAGTTGGAACGATCAAAACATTCGTGTTCAACGAACAATTGCTTTACTTTAATTTTTTATCATTTTATAAAAAAAAAAGGAGGTCGTTCAAGCATGCTGCATAAGTCAATATATTATTATATATTCTATAATGTTATTGTCACCATAAAACACACACATACACAACATACATATATATAAATAAGATATAGATATTAATATTATACGCGATTATGTAGGTACGGTTATTTTTTCCGACCGAGTATTGGATATCGGAGAGTCAGCATTACATTTTACTCTAATGACGCAACTATACTGTATATATATATAGATAGATAAACATTTCTGGAGAAGAATAAATTATATACGAACGTCGTTCTATAAGTTCTGAGAATTATTATTATATCAATCATCGTCACGTCATGTATGTGTACGGTAGATTTTCGGGGGTGTTATTATACATGCCTGTTCGGCTGTTCTTACTATATGTAGGTACCTATATATAATATACCAAAATAATATTATAATGTATAATTTCGATTTACTATTATAATGATTATAATGAGATACTCATAATCAGATAACCCCATATACCATATACAACGCAATTATTTCCCCTCATGAGCTTGATAGAAAACAAATCGCAATATAGACACATTTCTGAAAATGACTCTTATGAAGTTCCCTTTTAATTCAGAATTAAAATCAAAAGTAGTCCATATAATATATGACCATATACCACTATATAACTGCTCAGACTCTATATGTCTGAGTAAATAATTTATTAATATCAGTATGCAATATACATTATTGAATGTCTATGTTATCGCCGATGGGCACATAAATTGATAAATATTTTATACATATCTTTATGACAGGACCATGTCCCCGGCACCCCCCATTACGAATTTCGGGTCCAAACCCGGGGCGATCGTTTGTGCTTCGTTAGTGCTTTTTATCCCGTCGTTAGTGCTCCATCCCTTCCAAAGTTATTCGCATTTCGTACAGGGGGGTGCTGGGGACATGCCTGCACCCTCCCATTTCGAATTTAGGGCCCAAACAAATTGTATTCGTTTGTGCTTCGTTAGTGCACGTTAGTGCTTCTCATCCCGTCGTTATTGTCCTGGAACAAATTTAATATTTTTTACGTACCTACCTATTTGGCGTATGATAATATATATATCTACCCGGGGTTTTCCCTTGAACGTTGTGAAATTACCGCGGTGAAAAAAAATAGACTGTGAACATACAAATGTTTTTTTAGCTATTTTAAATCACGATTATTATTTCTTAAATCGAGTTTTATACAGGTTTTATACTTTATACATCTATACCTTCCTATCTAATTTATAATCATTAACTGCAAAGATGTAGGTATAGGTAGTTATAGGCAAACATAAATATTTTGGGTAGATGTTCACAGTCTATTTTTTTTCACCGTAGTAATTTCACAACGGTCAAGGGAGGATGTCCCGCTTGAACACAATAATTTTACCGCGGTGAAAATTCCGGGTAGATATATATGTTATCATACACCAAATAGGTAGGTACGTAAAAAATATTAAATTTGTTCCCGGACTTAAAAAAAAATAATATTTATACCATTATACCTATCATCATTGAATATACGTACCTATATATTGTACAACAATATACTATACTCCATAGGCGTGCTCAGACCTCTGGGTCAGGTAAGGCTAAATTAAATCTGATCACCCACCCCCTTGTCATGGTCACACAAGAAAAAAATTATAGACATTTTTACATTTGACTACAAACTTTTATGTGACCCTTTGGTTGGTTACTAGAAAATGTAGGCAATCAATTTTCATTATTTCAAACATACAAAATTCATCAATATTGATTTAAATTTTAATCAAATATAATCCAATAAAACAATTTATTCAAAAACGTTCAATATATAATATATAATATTAAAAATTGTCAATTAACATTATTCATTTTAAATCAACTTTAGAGATATAAATATTAAAATTTAGTTGAGCTGAGTAGTGGACATACATTTTGCGTGGTAACCCCGTACCACTCAACTCAGCTCATCTAAACTTTAAATACTTATAACGCATAGACTACTCGCACTAAATTAGATTTTTATGTATCGAAATACTTAGAAAAATATTCTACTTTGGCATATGAAATTCAAACTCTATGTTGTCAAAAAAAATTAGAAGGATAAAAAATATTTTAAAATATAATTTTTTAATAACAAAGTTGTTTTGTAAGCGACTCAAAACTATGTAAAAAAATATTTTCAAAAACATTCACACTTTTTGAAATAATGAGTGTTTAATTTTAAATAAATCGCCCTGTTTAGTCTCTCGGGTAAACACAAACGTTTAAAATCTAAAAATGCTATATACCTACTTTTAGTCATGTCTTCATAAGGTACCAACCCACCCACGTATAAAAAAGCTCAGGTAGGGCTAAAGCCCAATCAGCCCCACGCCTATGCTATACTCAATGTTATCATTAATATTATTTCACCTAATGTTAGAATAATCCAGGGGTTGGCGTTCTAGAAAGCATATAATGGATAGAAGATACCTATCTTAGTTCTGTATCGCAATAACATTTATAGTATTAGGTCGCAGAATCGTAGATATTTATTGGTTAAATACCTAACAAATAACTTTTAAATATTCACAAACGACACGAACGAATTTATTTTAAGAACATATTTTTTTCAAACAAGCATACATCATACACATTATACCTATAGTTATTAAATAATTGCAACAAAAGAATTATAAAATTCGTATGCGGCAGTGTTTTGGTAAGGGGTATAGGTATATTATAGGTACATATAGATAGGTACCGGTACCTACGTAATTTTTTGAGAATTTTTAATATTAGATACTCAGTTTTATCGATCAGTTGTCTACGATATTTTTCAATATCGGTAAATAATATACGCATGGACAAATAATTAAAGTTATATACTTATATCTATTAAAGCTTTTGGCAGAAATTATTATAAATATGAAATTTTAATAACATTTTTTTTTACGTAATATATAAAACTCAGATTTAAGTAATTTAATCCCAAAACTACGAGATTTAACTGCAATGTATCAAAGGATCATTTTTACCTCTATGTGTTGAAGAGTTTCAGACAAAACTTTGGGGGCTGGACTTGAATTAGTAAGTCAATAGTACCCCCCCCAGGGGCGTCATTTGGGGGGGTGCAGGGTGTACATTTGCACCAACTTTTTTTAAAACTCCTTCTTTGGCCTGCCATTAATAAATATAAGCGCTGATATACCTATGTGTTTTAATTTTATATTTTTTTTCAGTATTAAAAAAAATTTTTTGCACTAATAATTTCCAAGAATGTTTGATGTGGTTTTGTGGTCCCACAAAATTATAATTGATAAAATTATGACACAAATATTGTAAAGAAAGGTACCCATAAAATAAATTTCTGGTTTTATTAAGCTAACTAGCTACTACTATATATTTTGAGTATGCAGAAAGAAAAAATGTGTAGATTAGGTTCAGTTAGGTATTTTACTATAAAGTGATATATACCAATACATTTATTTACCAAATGCAAATACCACTGTACACTGATATTCACAATATAAAATAAATACATTAAGAGTATACTTACACATAGTTCGTCAAAAATAGAAACAATATTGAGATATTTTCATACTAATATAAGTGACATATTAAATAAAGTATTCAAATATTCGGGAGATGGTATTTTGCGCCAATTTAATAACCTGTAATTTGCGCCATCAAAATGTACATTTGAGGGCGTATGTAATTTGCACCAAAATATAAAAATATAATATGTATTTTGCGCCACATATACAAATTAATTTTGATAATTTGCGCCACGACAGAAAACGAAATGGAATACCTATGTACCTTGCACCACACTTTCAACTTCAATATTGTTGGAATTTACCAGCAGATATATTTACTGAAATCGCATAGGATATACAATAATACGTAACGACGTGTGTCCAATATAATATTGTTGTGTTCTACTGATAATAGAGACGTAATTAGACGTAATTGATCTCCGATTACTTTTTGGATATACTGAAAAGATTTCAAACCTAAACTTTGATTAAAATTAAAAGTATACATCTTAAAAAACGAAATTCTACTAAAAATAAAATTCGTTTGGAAACTTTTCAACAAATATATGAAGACTACAGACAAAATAAAATTGACAGAAAATGCTAAGTTTCATCATCAAGCTATAAATACGTATAAAAAACGAGAGTAAGCTAGGTATTTTATTTCAAAAATTATGTGTTATATTACAAAAATTGTATTACTAAACGAAAATTTACTTATTTAATATACATGGAATTCGTTTTACTTGAATACTTTTATTTATAATTATAATATGACTGATTTTTATATGTTTTATTACTAAACGAAAATTTACTTAGGTATTTAATATACATGGAGTTCGTTTTACTTGTGGCGCTAATTACAATTTCAATAAGGTGAACTATGGCGCAAATTACAATTTTTGTAGGTAAACGATGGCGCAGATTACATATTGCCTTTTTATTTAGTTTCATTTGGCGCAAATTACAAACTTAAAAAGTAGAGCAAATTACCAAAATACAATTTTAGATGTGGCGCAAATTGCATATTTGTTTTTTTTTTTTTGGTTGTTTTTGGAGCAAATTACATACGCCCAAATATTCTACAGTTTTTGTCCCTACTTGACCCCTTTCCCCCTCAAAAATAAAAATAAAATATGTGGCCTGGTAATGATTTGAATGGCCTGCAAACTTTTCGGCACCAACAAAAAAAAAAGTTGAAATGACGCCCCTGCCCCCCCCCCCCGTACGATATGCCAATAACTTTTGAAGGAGTAGAGCATAACGACCGGATGAATAACACAGTGAAGCACTAACGAAGCATAAACAAATAAAAGATTTTTGGACCCAAAATTCGAAATCTAAATTAGCATGTCCTTAGCACCCCCCTGTAGGAAATTCAAACGATCGCCCCCGGTTTGGACCCGAAATTCGCAATGGGGGGTGCTGGGGACATGGACCTCTTTATGACTATAGTATAAGTATAAACGTATTAAAATATGCAAACAATTATTTTCAGCACGTCAATATTTAATATATACCTACCTACAACACACAATATTTATTACAGTGACGTGCCTACATATGAGAAAAGTACATAGGTATCTAACTCTAATATTAACTATACTGAATAATATTAGGTAATAAAAGAAAATTGTCCAACTTATACTTATAAGTTATAACCTTAGGGGCATAAAGTGAAACATTTCCTATCGGACACTTCTTAATAGCGATAACCTTCAAATAGCGAACTTCTTTTGTTTGGGAGCAAGCTACAAACTGAACTATCTGAATAGGGAAAATTTCAGTGACCGAGAGTGTCCAATCAAGTGAATATCCAATCTTATAAAAATATGAACGTCATACGCTCTTAAAAATTTAATTTGATTTGCTTGCATCCATTGTTTTTTGATAAAGGTATAGATAAACTTAAGAGGAATCTTGTATTACATTTTCAAATCTTAGATTCAAAAAAAAAATTTTTTATGAATTCTTAACTCAAAATAATTCACTAATTTTTGTGATTTTTCTGTAGGTATTTTGTCAAGATTTAAACTAAAAATGCTTATAAAAACAAATTGTGGGTATGTATTTTCAATGTTTTTCAACTGCTATTGTAACAATATATTAGGAGCCTTGCATTAAATTTTCACTCTTCTTTACCTAGTTTTTTAAAACTAATAAAATTGTAAACTTAAAATGTCCCTCAACAGTTCAAAACAAATAACAATATTTTGAAAATGTTAACGTGTATAGAAAATGTGAATATAAACATCCAGTGACAATTTCATGATATAGGTACGTTCATTTGCTTATTTGTTCCACCAAAAACTAAAAACGATTTTGTCGAAAACCAATTTTACCTTAAAATTCCCGTTTTCCCTTAATTTTTATGTCGTTTTTCCCTGCGCTTTTGAAAACTATTGGGAATTTTAAATTTTGACTTTCCGAGTGTACCAACTAGATTCACTTTCCCACAAAACAAGATATACTGTTACAGAAAATTAAAACAGTTTTACTGTCCCAAAAAGTGGTGACACCACAAAATAAAAAAAAAAACACATCATTGTAAAATCAATACATTCATCGCTCAGTTCAGAATCTAAAATACGAAGAAAGGAAAAAACAGATTTGAATCCGTAAAATCTGTATCGTATATATTAAAATAATAATTGTAATTTATGCATTAGAAAAAAAAATTGATAGTTATTTGATCATTTTATAGACCTTGTTTTATATTACATTTTTGAAATCTGTATGGCATTATTTAAAATAACAATCGTAAGTAACTATTTTCATGTATTAGAAAAAGAATAGTTATTTTTTTTTTTTTTTATTGATCTTTATGCCCGTTATTTATGGCCATTGGCTGTTTGTAGGGTTATATTGTGGCGGTGGTAGTATTTATGGTGTAATAATTACCTTCCTAGTATACGCTAATAAGGTAAAATAAAAATATTAACTTATTATTAAATTAAAATTAAAGTTAATTAATATTAACTTAAAATTAAATTAACTATTAATACTTAATATATGTATACAATATACATTATACATATTTTATTTTTACTCAAAATTTACATGAGAAATCGTTTCTATTCCCAAATTTTACCAAAACATTTAAATAGATATACTATTATACATTGGTATTTGCGGTATTGCTATTTAAGCTAATCACAATTTATTATACTTAAAACTATCACAAAAATATTTAATTTAAATATACGATATTTATACCGTTGATTAGTAAAAGTAATTGTAATTGGTAGTACTCTATATAGCCTATTAAAATATAGAATAAGTATATTATATAAGATCTAATAGTTATAGTTGATAGATCAATAGATCATAATTATTATGCATAAATGCATAATATCGATATGTCTCGCACAAAAATGTAACTAATTAAACTAGTATAGTAGGTTCGTAATACGAAATTAAAGTTCCATTAGATAATTCTTAATTAAATATCATTAGTAAATTGTCATACGATTAATAAATATTGAGCTAAACTATTGCAGAAAAATTATAATAAAGAACAAATTGAACAATCGTAGGAGTGTAGGACTGACCATAATGCTATCGCAGTGTATTGTAAATTAAATATGAAACTCATGAATAATTAGGATTATTATACCTAAATATATAATTAATAACGTTTATTGAGAATTAAAATATTTAAAATCGTGCGTTTGTGAAAAATTCTTGCTATATCTATGTGTAATGTACTAATGTGTCATAATAAATCGATGTTGTGAACACGCAATTATTATAGATAAGCACCTATATACCTATATATTATATACCTACTTACTATAATAAAGTGTAAAATACATGGTAATGCATTCAGATTTGTTAAGAGTATTTGTCGAATCGATCACTATAGAAGGAGTGAATAATGAATAATGTATCAAAACGCCAAAGGTTTTTTTTATAGAAGGTATATAGTATAATATACAAAATTGGTAAAATATGAATTTAAAATAAGACGTGCATAAACACGCGTGTGTTTGTGTCAGATCTTGCAGTTGCTTTATTAACAATTTCAAGAATAGTAAAGTTATACATAACCTATATATATATATATATCATTTTAAAATTTAAAACCTCGACTGATCGAATGAAGTTTTGTGAATGAAAAATGTTTATACTGTTAAATTCTAGATATTATATTTGTATAGGACTTAGAATATAACAGAAAATTTACTATTGTAATCATATTATATGATATTAATTAATATGTAGGACGTATAGCCGTATAGGTAGGTATTAAAAAATATAATATAGGTATTACTATATTAGTGTATTAAATAATATTATAATTTATAATAAAATAAATACAAATTATATACGATATACCTACCTATCTACATAATATTAATTACATATACGGTCTAACTATAAAAAAAATAATACACATAGTAATATTAAGCGCTACAGAACAGTCAATAATTTTACATAGGTAAAAAGAAGAACAACTGGACGATTTAACAAAATATATTAACATCACCATCCTTCAATCCGAAGATAAATCATCAAATTTTTTGTACCTATATCACTACATAACATAGTACTTTGACCCTTGGTATTTTTTTAATATTTTAACAATATTAAATATCATAGCGCAAATAGTATAAATAACAATTAATATAATCAATTCCCCATATATAGGGTGATCCTTTTATCAAGTGTAAAATTTTTTGAAAATATTTTTTTACATACTTTCAAGTCGCTTATAAAACGTTTTTATAAAAAAATTATATTTTTAATTATTTTTTATCCTTATAATTTTTTAAGTTTTTTTACTTTTTTGAATGACAACATAGAGTTTTAATTTTATATTCCAAAGCAGAATATTTTTCTTAGTATTTTGATACATGAAAATCGAATTTGGGGTGAGTAGTTTATGAGTAATAAGTATTTAAAGTTTGGATGGGCGGAGTGGAGTGGTACAGGGTAACCCCGCGAAATGTTTGTCCACTATACCTCTCATCAAACTTTGAATATTTATAACTCATAAACTACTCACCCCAAATTCGATTTTCATGTATTAAAATACTAAGAAAAATATTCTGCTTTGGAATATAAAATTAAAACCCTATGTTGTCATTCAAAAAAGTAAAAATTATAAGGATAAAAAATATTTTCAAAAAAATTTACACTTTTTGAAATAATGAGCGTTGTTTGATAAAAGAATCACCCAGTATACTAAGTATACTTAAATAAATTCTGATAGTATTTTTATTCTAACAACTCCAAAAATAAAATAAACTCATATTTAATATTACATTATTACGTAGGTATGGAATTAAATAATGAAAATTGAAATCAAAATTGTTGACATATTTATTTTCTAATTATGATACAATACCTGTTTAATATACTTAATATAGTAATATAATAATATATATATACCTAATTTATAAGTATATACTTATAAATGTAATTGCACTTTTCTCATCTAAGTAAAAACTGTTGGGGTTCTATTGAAAACTTTATAATTTATAATATGATAATATAATGAATAATGATCTTGCCATCTCGCCCGTTCACGATGTAGCTAGAACTTTTTACAGACGATTATACTTAAAAGTTAAATGTTCAAAACCACACAAATCCTTTAATCAAAAATATACCCGGTAATCCCAGAAGGAGAATGAAAAGGCAGTGGTGTCAGGACTTATTAACCTACCTAGCTAATGTCTGTATTATATTTATATTTATAAATTATTATAGTATTATAAACGTATATAAATGTATATATACCTAATAATTAACCAGTGTTGAGATTGTTTACGCAAACCGAGTATTGGAGAACCTCGATTTTGTTTTTTTTTTATTTAATTCAATGACAAATAACCGAATATATAGGTACTTAATTTACTTATTTTTACCTACCTACCAAATATTATTACCTATATTACAATTTTCTGGGCATGAAACAATTTTAAAAATGTTTTGGATCTTTTTGAGCTATGTATAATGTACCTTTATATGTATATTCTAAATGCTCGACTTTTTTTTCGATTTATGTAAGTAAACATTTTATGGTTACAAGGTTTCTTATGAATTTTGATTACAAAAATTAAAAAAATTAGCATATTTAATCCATACAACTTTTTTATGAACGTTTGATTTTTCCCAAATATCGAAATCGCGAATTATTTTATAGACAAGTAGGGGAATAGGGCATAGGCTCACTGCCTCACGTGTTTCCGCTAAGAACCGATTTTCATCATATCATTAACTTCAAATGTTAAGTGTTAACACATTATAATGATCTATTCAATGACGATAAATAATAAATATGTACACTCATCAACACTTACTATATACAGCAAAGCGACTTCTCCTCTTTTTTTTAATAGTGTAAGTACGTAGATATTTATTCTTTTTTGTAACTACGCACGCACTATTACTCAGTGAAACTCTAGGACTCTACTGAACACTCTCGGTCACTGAAATTTTCCCTATTCAGATAGTTCAGTTTGTACTACTTTGTAGCTTGCTCCCAAAAAAACGTTCGCTATTTGAAGGTTACCGCTATTAAGAGGTGTCCGTTAGGAAATGTTTGGGTAAAAAAGCGTGAAAATTTGATACAAGGCTCTTAATATATTGTTACAATAGCATTTCATTTATTACAGTGACCCAAATGTAACCTGCCGTATAGCAAAGCGACACCCATTTTCCCACATTTTTTCTTAAAATGTAATTAAAGTTATTGTTTCCTGGTTCTTAATGTTCCTGAGCATGTAATTTTAATATAAACTTCTGATTGAATTCCCAACAAAAAATTAAAAAAATTATGAATATTAGGATGTGACATTATAGCGGTACAGGAAATGCGAATGAAAAGACTCGACGGCGTTTGTAATGTTGTTTAACATTCTTTGTAAATTACTCTTTTGGCTGTATATTTATCGATTTCATTTGATGGCAGCTCCAGTTAATTCTATATTATTTAATATTGGATAATTTATTACCTTTTGCTGAGGCACGCGGTCACTTCGAGTAAAGTTTCGTGTGCCCTGCAGTGTTAGGTATTGTAATTTGTAACTACGTATTATATTAAATATTTAATAGTGGCTCAGTAATTATTATTATTTTTTTTTTATTTATTATAATTTAAATGTTTCAACATATTGCATGTTTTTACAAGTTTGTTATTTAAATTAATACAATTTAGAATTTAATTAGAATATGGTATGGATGATCAGTAAATTTGATACGTGTGTTAATTAAGGAGTGGAAATTTATTTATTAGGGATGTTAGAGCAGCCTGGAGGGAGTTTAGTATTAATTTTAGCTCGTTAAGGAAACTTGTGACGATTTGGAGAAGTTGATCGGATGGTGGTGTACAGGCGCGGACTGGTAAAAAAGGGCAAGGGATGCTACACAATTTAAAAGGCAAATAACAAAAATTGTTAGGGCAAATTTAAGACATGTACCTACCAACCTAGATAATTTATAAAATATAAATATATTTTATATTGTTTTGAAAAAATATTAAATATTGAATATACGTTAAAAACATAAATGATTACCAAGTTACAACAAACTTTCAATAAAAATTTTACAATATCATAGGTGATCACTAATAATCTTAAGTTGGTAATAACGATCTGCTGTTCATTAGGGATCTAGAGTCTTTAAATATATAGTAAATAATATTAATTATGAAATATATTTTGGGGCAAGGGATGCTGTAGCATCCCAGCATCCCAGCCAGTCCGCGCCTGGTGGTGTATTTGCTGTGGCTTCGGCATATGAGGGTTTTTCTCTTGGGTTTGAGCGTAGCGTATCATGCCCACTTCTGTGGGGTGCAGGTGGTATAGCTTGAGTTTGAGTGTGAGTAATTATTTATAAACAGTAATCATTTTTGAAAAAATTTTAATTGTGGCCCAATTGTGCCAAAAAAAAAAACTACTAATATAATTTATTATATAATTAATTCTAATACCTTCCTACTAATTTTATTTTATTTTTCAGTGTGTTATTATCGTGTAAGTACGCAAAAATTGTAATTCAATTTGAAGTTTTAGGACCTACATCCGTACATATTTAATAAATAGATGAAATAAATTATAAAATATCCTTAGTCCTTAGATAAGTCGGCCAGACATATTGACTCACCTATCAAAATCAATTTTTATACCTATGCAATGATTTATCATTGAAATAAAATTTAACATATCCACACAATTACAGTGACCTACCTATACCTACGCAATGACAATGTACACGCAAAACGTACCTACTATAATACAGCTGAACGACTTCCTGGTATCTTAGTTAAGAATAATGTTAAATATAAAGTTAAACACTTTTATAACTTTTACGACGAGTTTATTTTTTACAAAGGCAATCAAATTGAACGGAAGAGGGGTGAAACAATATTGACCCTCCTAAAATATATAATTCATGGATCCGTATCGTAGTCACGATTGGCCAACATATAAATTATGGGCTACAACTCATTTGCGCACATTTACCTTTTTTACAACTCATTTGCGCACAAAAACATAACTCATTTGCGCACAATTTACGAACAATAGAAACCTTTTTTCCAAGAATTTTATCCACGTATAGGGTGTACATAATCTCCGTACCACCATATTTTCGATTTGGTCAATACTGAAAGTGGACAATTATTATACTCAAACAACATTTTCCTTCACCCTTTAAAAGGATTAGGACTTTCTGTCTCATCATATTCTGATGTTATAGACTGGCGGGTTTAAAAATTTTGTATTAGCTATTACACATTATTCAAAATTTTGTCAAATTACAATAAATTAGGTACAATCATTAATAATAAATTAATCATAATAAAGATTAAAGCTTGTCCCACACGACTATAGTGTTCTTGGCGAGTATTAATGCCATTTTTGATAGATAAGAACTGATGTGAAATCACGTTATGCTTTAAGACTATATAAGGCTATATTGAAGATACTCCAATAACGGGTGATCATTGATGATTGATATCAATAATATTGAACGTGTAACGTGTTGGACAGCTTAAGACACACTGTACACCCAAAACTGTACCTAAAAGCTGGTTTTCATTGTTTACTATTTTGTGCGCAAATGAGTTGTCGTAAATTTAAAAAATTTATTAATATGTGCGCAAATGAGTCTCCACCAAATTATGAACGAGCGTTAATAAGTAGGTACCCACCTAAGAAAAGGATCAAATTTTCAAAATGTTTGAGGATATTATTTAATTTTATCAAAAATAAATTTAAGGTTATTTTGTAGTTTGTATAAACTTTCTATATTATCCTCTTGAAAAAAGTGTGTATATTTTTGACTCATATTTCTGTAAAACAATTATATTTTGAACAGTTTTAAGTGATTGCATCGAAAAAGAATAAATATCAATTATTTTGTGAGCAAAATACACATTATTGATATACTTTGGTTGAAACAAAAGGCGTTTTGCAAATTCCCTTAGCCTATAATGACTGATTATGATATCTGTATGGTAAAATAACAAAATCGATATTGGCTGCTAAAATATCATAAGTACGTATACGTAAATACTTAAACTCAGAAGTCAGAATAGACTATATTATAGTATAAAAAAAATGTATTTCCATATTAAAATACATGTAGGTTAGGTACGATAAACCGATAATGACTCAGCGGCCAGGACCAGCATCTACGAAATATTACACACGAACCTTTAGATAAATGTGAAGTTATACGCCTTGGGAATAGATTTCATAACATGATCTCTTGCTGCAGCTGGTAACCTGGAAGTTTCCCAGCATGCTTACCATTGGAAGAACATACAAGAACGGATTAAAGAGGGGCATGGGTGGGCTTCCCCCCCCCCCGAATTTATTTAGTGGCCTCAGATTTGTTCATTACATTTTTCGTTATAAGCTATAACACTGCATACCTAAATCACCTAAAAAAAAATCGATGATCATTTTGCGATGATAAAGCTTGTAAATTTTAATTATAAAGTGATACATTATTCATTGCTATGTACCTAATACCTATAATCTATATATATATTATTATAACAGTTACCTAATATTAAATAATATATACATTATTTTTTTTTTTCGTACAGGAGCCTAATTTAAAACTCTGGCATCTGGGTCTCAAAATGTTAATCTTAATCCGGGCTTGAGAACATACCAGTCGGTTTAAGTCCGGAAAGTAATTACCCGTGAAGAAATGTTCATACACCTACTAAAAAATAAAGGCATTGTGAGATTAAAATGTTTGAAAAAAATATTTATAAATAATTATAGTATACTATGAAGCAGATCTTGGCATATCTTGGAGGACTTAGCCACAGTTAGTGACGATCAAAACAAGACCAGGACCAAGACTCTTAAAATCTTGGTATTGGTCTTGCTATTTTCACAGAATTAATATAAAAAAACTAAATACCAGTTATAGCTGTGTGTATCTTTTTACTATGATCTCTAAGATGAAACTTAAGTACAATATTATATTATATATAGTAGGTAATTGCCACTAGGTATATTAATAATTCAAACACTAACATAAAACAAGTCAAACACTTATGTATAATTTAACGTATATACATGAAATTTTCACTGGATGTTTATATTCGCATTTTCTATACAATATAACATTTTCAAAATATTTTGATTTGTTTTGAACAACTTAGGGACATTTTAAGTTTGACATTTTATTAGTTTTTTTTCTATGAACGTCAATAAAACTTTATTTGTTTGGTAAAAAAGCTTGAAAATTTAATCCAAGGCTCCTAATATATTTTTACAATGATATTTGAAAAATAATAAAAATCCATATTTACAATTTTTTTTATAAGCATTTAAAGTTCAAATTATTTTGAATTAGAAATTCACACAAATTTTCTTTTTAAATCTAAAACGGACATTGTCAGTACTCAGCTTTCAATTGTTTTAGTTTTTTTTTCCATGAATATCAATAAAAATGTATTTGTTGTTTAAAAAAGAGTGAAAATGTAATGCAAGGCTTCTGATATATTGTTACAATAGCAGTTAAAAAACATTTAAAATACATAGCCACAATTTTTTTTTACAAGCATTTAAAGTTCGAATTTTGACAAAATATATCAAATTTAAAATTTAATAACTATTTTTAGTTAAAAATTATAAAATGTTCAACTTTTATAGCTAAGGATTAAAAATTTAAAACAAGGTTCAACGTAAATAGGTTATATATAAATTACTTTATTCACAATAATATCAACAAATATACTTAGTAATATCATAGGCAGACTGCCCGTTTTCGCTCAGAATCGTTTTTCTTATATACAATGATATTATATCTTGAATTCAAATTTAACACCATCCATTACAGTGACCGACTTGTAACCTACTGTACAGCAGAGCGACATCCACTTGCTCACCTTTTTTTCTTTTTTTTTATAAATATCAATAAAATTTTATTTGTGGGGCCAAAAAGCGTGAAAATTTAGTATAAGTCTCCCGATATATTTTTATAATAGCAGGTGAAAAATATTAAAAATACATAGCCACAATTTTTATAGGTAATCATATAAAGTTTGAATCTTGACGAAATTTATCGATTTGAATACAGTAGAACTTCGATTAACCGTCACTGTCGGGACCGGGGCTATGACGGTTAATCGAATAGACGGTTAACGGAAATTTTGCAAAAAAAAACGTGTAAATACATATACATACACACATTTATTATATTTTATATTTATATTATATATTTATCATATTTTACGTGTGTATTTAAAAAAAAAAAAAAAATACTTACATTGTAACAAATTATAAACATACATACCACACACATTATAATAAAAAATCTGTCATTTTAGTTTGTTTTTTTGATTCTCTAGCTTTTTTAGCAGCAATATTACGTATTTGACGTAGAAGTAAGACTTGCGTAGCATTTTGTAGCACTTGATAGTTACTGTGTTGGGCACGAGTTTATCGCGATCGTCTAATTATTTTTTTTTTCGGCGGTGACCGATGACGGATAACAGAGAGTGACGGTTAATCGAGTGACGGTTAATCGAAGTTCTACTGTACCTATGTACAAATTATTCAATAGTAAAAAATTTATAAAATATTCAATTTTTATAGCTCAGGATTTAAAATGTAAAACAAGATTGCAAGTAAGTAGTTGATTCTGTTCTAATAAATCTAAAAAATACATAAACTTTTATAGTTTATTTTTATAGTTCTTTGTTAAAATTTGGACGAAATTACATATTAAAAAAACAAGAATAACTATTTTAGTTATTTTGTTGTAATTGTATAATATTAAGTCAACTTACCTTTACTTATTATTAATAATAAGTAATAACAATATAAATATAATACAAAATATCCACACTGACAAATCGTCACCTCTCAGATCGTTTATGGTATACTATGATATTATATAAAGGAATTAAATAAAAAATTATAAACCTACTTTACAGCACAGTTCAAATTTGAACGAAATTACATATTAAACAATGTATAAACTTTTTAGTTATTTTGTTGTAATTTATCAATATCATTATAATATAGGTTGAATGACAGATCGTCTCCACTTTGAGTCGTTTTTCGAATGCCATATGATATTATATCATTAAATTCAAATTTAACAAAAATCATTACAGTCACCAGTGGGGTACATAAGAATTTTTTTTCACTAGGTATGGACTAATTTACCACTAGTCAAGCATAGCACTAATATAGCCATAACTAGAACTTTTTAAGTCTTTTTTAGGGAGCTGAGTATATAGTGATAAACAATAGAAATAGAGAATTGGCAATTTTATTTATTAAATATTTATTATTATACTATACATAATTATACATTATATAAGTATGCAAAATTTATGTCTATATATAGGTATATTTTTAAAATATTAACATAAATTGTTAATTCATAACTAATGTTATATTACGATGAATCATCAAATCAAGTCCTATAATAATCTAAGATTTCTTATTTCTTTGTTGGTTCCTCCAAAACGTTTTAATCAACCTATTATAGCGTTCAACAATAAATTCCTGCAGTAAACAGTGTAAATACAATACAGTGAATGAAAATAAATTTCTAAAAAATAGAACGCACAATCGATACGTATGTAAATATAACTCTTATATGGTTATCAGTTATCACTTATAAGCAATTACCTAGCATGTATACAATTTAAATTCCAGTTTTAATAATTCATTTAGATCATCAAAAACAAAAACCTTAGGTATTACATAAAAATTACGGACCTACGGGCCATGATGGGGTATGGTTATGCAATATAGTATAAATAATAAATATATACATAAGGCAATATGTATACAATGTTTTAATTGAATCTGTAATTTGACTATGGGCCCTGGCCCAGTGGGCCTCCCTCTTATATATACGCTACTGACAGTGACCCACTTGTAACCTACTATAGTGGTACCAATTTTTTAGTTTTAAAACTCAAAATGTCACTCAAAATTTGTTTAAACTTTCACTACCCAATGATTTACGTTTGATTGCTTAACTGCAACATAGTTGCGTCGAGACTTGATAACCTCAAGACTTTTGTTTAATATGTTTATATATTATGTAGGTATCTGGTATATTTATATAGTTTTTTATTCAAGTGGTCAGTGGATGTGATGCAATTATTTTTTTTTTTTTTATTGAACAAACATAATATTTACAATCTGTATTTACAAGTGATACAATAAGTAAATGTGATGATTTTTGGTAAACAGGAGGGGGAAGTCACCCAGTGGCGGCACCCCGTGGATGCAATTATTAAATTATAATTTTGGTTATAAATTATAATAATTAATAATATAAATCAGTATACGCATACGTGGTATAATACTATAATAATTGTATAATGCGTATACATAGGCGCAATTAATTGGGGCTAGAGGGGCTAAGCCCCCTCAAAAATATTCAAATACCCCCCAAAAACTATGCAGAACTTTATATCATTATATTGCTAAATAAAAAAAAAATATATGTGATAACAACTGAAAAAAAAAGTTTAAAATACATTTTTTTAATTTTATTTTAGTAACACAATATTATAGCGCGCACCTAGTTTATGATCTATGAGCTCGCCGCAGTTGTTTGGGATAAAATATTATCCCCGACTCTCGAGCCCCAACTATATTTTATATTATATCTATAGCTTCTATTCTCGGACCTCGGTGGCTCGGTCGTTATGCAAGTACCCGCATTTGATAAGGATGATAACTTTAATAAGGAGCATTTTTTTTATAGATGGGGAAGGGTGGAAAAAAAGTTTCTGAGAGGCAGTGATTGAAAAATATATGGGAGGGGCTGAAGCCCCCCCCCAAAATTTTTTAGTCTATGCGTATACAATTTTAAATGTTGAATCTGTTAATAATTGTTAAAAATATTCATATACAATAAATAAACTTTACAGTTTACATCTACATTGAAATGTATACCTATACGCAATACGCACACACGTATGTATTATCTATATATGTTGAGCAGTATTGGGTAGTAACGTAACGAAAGTAACGCGTTACTTTGCTTGTAACGAGTTACGTAATTTCATTAAAATTATTTCCAAGTAACGAAAATGTAATAGAAATTACTTTTGAAATAACGCGTTATACAGTTTCGAATTATTAAGTAGGTACCTATTGCGAATTGAAGAAAATATATATGTATAAACTATAAAGCTGGTATTATTATGCTCACCAATCTAATATGTATTTATATTTAATCGCCACAATTCATTTTTCAACGGTTTTGACATTTTAAATGTCCAATTGCACCTAAATCACGAGAACAGTTAATTAAATGTATTATTTAATTTGATTCCTTTAAATAGGTTTCCTATGAATAGCTTGTGTGGAAGACTAAGTTTTATACGATCATATTAACTATACAGGTTTTATAAAGAATTTGCTTGTTAATTTTTTCCTACAGAAGATAATTGCCAAGAAATTAAATTATTTTTTTTTTTTGTAACGAGAAAGTAATGATAGTTACTTTTCTATTTGAAAAGTAAAATAATTTCATTACAATTTTATTTGAGCATTGAGTTAAGTAACTTAATTACATTTATCTCTTAGCAATGAGTAAAGTAACTTAATTACTTTTTAAAAGTAACTTACCCAACACTGATATTGAGTAATTATTACTTATTAGTTTTTTTTTTAACACAGTTTATTAAAGAAACGTGTTAATAATGATAATTTAATTCTTAATAAATAGTATGTTCTATTAGGTAGGTCTCAGTATTAGCCCTCCCACGGATGTTTTAAGAAAATAAAAAATCATTCCTATTTTCTACTGGTCTATGCAAATTGAAAGTTACTGCAAATACAAATTTGTATATCCGTACAAAAACCGAAACCTAAAATAAAACTCTCGACATCAGTATGCTAAACATATGGGATATGTACAACATTTTATGGTCGGTAAAAACTTGAATAGTCGAAAATGTAATGCAACGTTCCTCATAAGTTGATGTTAATGGAAATTTAAAAAAAAGTTGAGCTTAAAACCCGCAATAATCTTTAATGAGCGTTTGAAGTTAAAATTAATTAAAATCACGAAAATTGGCAACCTATTTCTAGTGAGAAACTTATAAAATTATCTATATTTATATCTAAATTTAAAAAATGTAATATATGATTTTCATTAAATATTCTTCATTCAATAAAAAAAAAATTTACAGGCAAGTCAAATTTATTTTTACGAACTTTTTGAAGTTAGACATTGGATAATCACACGTATAGATTAATAAATTCTCATACAACGATTTTCTTATTTTGTCGATATTCTACAACAAAATAAGTAAAATTGTTATTCTTTATTTAAATAATAGGTATCCAATCTCAATATCTCATCAAATATTTAACTTAAGGAGCCCGGTGACGATGCCATATAATTGTCCTCAAAAATACACTGTGGGAATAACGATACCAAATTTTCGAATCAACCAAATTTCATATTTTTTTTTTAATTGTTTGAGGGAAATATTCTACAGCCCGCATCGATCTCTGTTTTTCAATATTTTATTCCCAAACTTTATAATATGTCTAAAAAAATACAAGATAAAAAGCATTTGTTTACACATTTTTCAATACAATTATTTCCCGTAATGTCATTTTTTTCGATATAATACACCCTATCGACCCCCTCCCCTAAATAAGTATCTGGTAGTAGATTAGTGGAAAAGTCGGTGGCCAGTTGTCACGGGTGGCCCCTCTCCCCCGCCGCATCACTATACAGATCTATAGTTTTTTTTCCAGTAAAATAATTTATATTGAACATTTCAAACAAATTATTTAACAACACATTTTATTAAATCAAATAATAAGCATAATTTATAAAACGATGTCTAATTTTTTTTAATAATTCACGACGAAGGCATGAAGCTAAATGTTTCTATAGAAAATGTCATATCTCATAACCGTCTATCTTCCCATACAAATCCATTAATTAAGAAGGAACCTATAGTCTATTTAGAATAAGATCATATCAGATTTACGTAGCCAAACCGGTTTTGACCATGGCCGCCGGCTTGTTCTTAATCTGAATAGAGTATATCACCTCACAGTTCCAAGTAGGCTTCCAAGATGACTTATATGTAAATAAATACGCCACTGAGACCCAGATCCAATGACGGCAACCGTAGAGGCTTTAAAGCAGGGCTTGAAACCGTAAATATTTTTTCCTATTTCAATTTCGGTTTCGGTTATCGGTATTTATTTTTCCGATTTTGGATATCGGTATTTATTTTTTCTGATTTCATTTTTGGTTTTGAATACCGGTTTTCATATTTTTCGATTTCGATTTTGATTACCGGTATTGATTTTTTTCGATTTTGTTTTCGGTTTCGGTTTTTAACGGTTTAAACCGGTAATCAAAATCGGTATCCAATATCGGTTTCAAGTACTACATTATTATTATACTATTATAATGATCAGGGCTTGAAACCGAAAATATATTTCCCGATTTCGGTTTCGGATATCCGTATTTATTTTTTCTGATTTCGTTTTTGGTTTTGAATACCGGTTTTTGAAATTTCCGATTTCGATTTTGATTACCGGTATTTATATAATTGAGTATAAGTACCTATTAGGTATAGGCGTATATAGCCGGTAATCGGTATAGGTTTCTACTTAATTTCTTTAATGTAATCAATTCTAACTTTTGTTAGTTGAAAATATTGAAAATGTTTACAGATTTAATAGTCAGTTTATAATTTTTTACTTTGTTTTAATTCTCATGGCTTCAATATTGTTTATTTTTAACCGTCGAAAATGTTTCGGAAGTTCGACTACTGAATGCACATCTGACATAATAGAATAATATTTTTACGTGTTATCGATCTTTGAAATTTGAATACGATTATTATAATACTATAATACTACTATACTAGTGTTGCTCGTTTCAAAGTTTGGGTTTCAATTTTTTATGGATATTGTGACCAGAAGATATTATAGCGTTGGACGATGGGTCTCTGAGTTTCGGATGCCTTACTGTTTTAGCTTTTAGCCAAACTTTGTCGGATATTGATATACAGGGTGGACCACGGGAATAGGGACAAAAATAGACAGGTTTTTTCAACGTTGAATGTGAGTAGGAAGGTCTAGATAAGCTCATTCGATCCGTCAGATAATGCCATTTCGTTGTCACTGTGGCGCAGTGGAGTGTAGTTCACTGTATGTTTGCGTACGACGCGTTTGTGAAAATCAATGAATCGGTAGTTAAGGTACAGCGCGCACTCAGATTTCACTTCAGCGTCGGATGTCGAGGTGCTGCTCTCAATGGGAAAACAATTATGAGGTGGATATATAGTTTTCGAACGGGGACGGTTGATAAAAAAAAACCAAATGGTCCCAAACGTACTGTAACAACTCCTGAGAATACGGAGCCTTACAGTCTGAATGCGCGCTGCACCTTAACGAACGATTCATTGTTTTTCACAAACGCGTCTTACGCAAACACACAGTGAACTACACTCCACTGCTCCATAAAATGATGACAACGAAACGGCTTTATCTGACGGATCGAATGAGCCTATCTAGACCTCCCTACTCACAATCAACGTTGAGAAAAACCAGTCTATTTTTCTCCCTGTTCCCGTGGCCCATCCTGTACCCATAGGTGCCTACTATGTATTATAATTTATAATATTATATACTAATATATATTATGCATCGGCTATTCGGCTAGGTTTTTATTTGTTAAATATAAGATTCATCGTTGATAGCGGGATATGTGAATGATTCTTGACGTGTATAATTTGTTAGTTAAAAAAGTGATTAAAATCTGGTCGGAATTATTTTTGGCAGGAACCATGAGCCAATAGTACCCAGACAGTCGTGTTGTAGTCGTCGATTGAATATTAGTAGGCACTCGGCGCGACCCGTCGTCGTCGGTTAACCATTACCGCAGTCGTCGTCATTAGCGATATACCGGTGAACGGGTATTCAATATTGAATATAATAATAATATAATACCTACACAGTACACACAACATCACGTACATACGATAATAATAAAATATGTAATACCGTCGACGTGTGTAATAATATAATAGTAATAATAAATAATAATAATAATATTATAATAACGGACCGTCACACAACGGTGAAGGAAGGGTGTGCGTGCTGGCTTTCTGAAGGGCGGGTGGTCGGGGGAGGTCGCGTGCGGCTTTGCCGCTTTAGTGGCGGAGCTCGGGGGCCACGGTGGTTTAGCTGCAGCGTCGTCGTTGGAGGTGGTCGCCGCCGGTTGGGGATGGCGGAGTGCGGTACGTAATGACGAGATGGGTGTTTGCGCGTGTGTGAGTGTACGAGTGTGACCGACTGCGGGACATTGATACACACGGACGGCGGCGGCCGGGTCGCGACGATAGAGTCAGGGGCGGAGGTGGGGACGGGGGGCCCGATCGGTGTACGAAAACGAAGAAGAATCGGTGGAAAAACAACACACGGGCAGCGCCGGTCGCACGCACGCACGCCGCGCGCGCACACCGACACAAACCCGCGCGCACACACACGACAGTCTCGCGCATTAATAAGTGTATAATACGCACACACACGCAAACTCGCGCGCGACGCGCCATATTGAATCCGACGTCCGCGTTTGTGTATGTGTGTGCGCGCGTTAATTTTCGCGTATCCGGCCATTACCGGATTACCCGAGCTCGCCTAGTGTGTGTGTGTGACGTGCTACGACCGTACAACTCGGACTCAAAATTTTTTTGGATCGTGGAAATCCGTTTCGTCCGATCCGCGACTTTTTTCGCCGTAATTCTCGCGTCGTGAAACACAACCGTCCAAGACAACTTGTACGCTGTTGCTATACTGCGGCGGCCGCAATTAAACATCGCGAGTGTTGCTTGAACGACGACGAATCAATCCCGGCGATCGACACTGCCGCCGTCCCACGCCGCATATCTTCGCCAATTAATAGTAAAAATAATTAAAAATCAAAAATATCGCAGAAGTACAGAGGGACTGATCGTCACCCAATCCCTTACTTTTTTTTTGTTGCGTGCCGACCCCTCCCCCCTCCCGTGTGGCGGGACGCCGTCGTCCGGATGACCGTCGCTTTTTCGCCTTCGCGGGCCGCGCGACGCTCGCGATTCGTTGCTGCCGCTATTGCTGTTGCTCGTGCCGTTATTGTCGAACCACGACGGCGCGATGGCCGATGACGACCACCGGGCCGCCGCTACTGCAACAATAATAACAAGTACGGGTTGTCGACGATGCCGCTGACGCTGTTATCAATCCGTCGTTACAGTGTTGTTTTGATGTCGGAATCACATTTTGCCGTGTAGCCGCCGCCGCCGGACACAACGACCGAAAAACGGATTACGGATAATATTGTTATTATTATTATTATTATTATTATTATATCGTCGTCGTCTTTTGTTTCCACCATCGCCGCCGCCGCCACCGCCGATCGACTTACTGCGTAAGTATCGTTACCTATATTGTTGTTGTTATTATTGTTTTCGTTTTCGTCTCGTCGTCTGCGAAAACCGACTTCGTCGTCATATATTTTCATTACGTTTTTGTCAATATTTATTATTCGTCCGTGTGTGCACTCTGTGAATGTGTATGCGTGTGTGCGTGCGTGCGTGCGCGCGTGTGTGGTAAAAAAACTTGACGGCGAAAAGTCTTGTACCTGCGTCATGGCCGCCGCCGCGTTCGTCGTTTTCCCGTCACCTTGACACGAATACAAATTACACGTTTTGTCCGAACGATGGACGTGTCTACGAATTCTTTGGACCGCGGTCGTATCGTGTTATAATAATAATGCGACACACGCTCGTCCGTTGACCGAAAGTCCTCTCCTGGGTTTACTCGATCTTCGTTAGCTTGCTGGCCAACATGTCATAAACGGAGGTCTGTCTCCAGGCTCCCGACCACACACGTCTACGCCAATCACTACCTCCTCTCGGCAGTTGTCTTGTCCATATGGTATGTCGCCATCTATCGTAGTTATGCACTGTCGAAAACTCAAAATTTCGCGAAATACATGACCAGGCCAATAAGGTATTGGTCCTCGTCTTCCTATGGCGTGTAGAAAATATTAATGTTTCACCCAGTCTTATAGACAATCGCTCTGATCGGTATATTGAAAGTTATTAAAAAGCCCTTAATAATAGCGGATTAAAGATAACTACTTGCTGCACTGAATCCATAAATGTAAATTATTGTAATATTGGTGTTAGTAACCTTAGTATTGCCCCTGTAAAATTACATTTCTTATCGACTGATGATAATTTAGCATAGTGTAAACCAATTGCAATTTGAAAGTGATAATTATATTTGACTAGGTAATAACTATATGGAAATTAAGGTATTTACATTTTTCTTAATTTAAAAGTATTCTTGATTCTATATCTTATTATAAATTTGAAGATAAAATTCACTAAATTGAATTAAGATTCTTTTAGATTGTGTACACCTAAAGGCCTATTCATTGCGCACTTAAGTTTCTTATCAAGAAGTATAAACTTTAAAGCTCTGCTATCAATCTATGTTGATGTTATGGTTACTTAGTAAGGTACCTACTTGCCTAATATTGCAATAACTTACTTCCTGGTATGTTCTATTGTTGTTTGTATTCAATTTATTCAATTTTATTTACCCACCTACCAAATAATTTATACCTACCTATTTTAATTATTTACTTAATTAACATCATTAATTGTACCAAATCATGTGTTTTCTATTTGTTATAATTAGTATTTTGTATAATAATATTAGGTATATTATTATTTCAATCCATTTTTATTATTAAATAAATTGCTTATTGAAAAAATTGCTTTGTACCTATGGTGTCTTACAATTTTTCCTGTTTTTTTTTCATACCTACAAAATGTGCTTGCTCCTATTCAAAGTTCAGCAATTAATTATGTTACCATAATATTTATTCATTTTTAAAATTTTACTGGTATCTAGGTATGATTAATGATTAATCTATTTATTTTTATTATTCAATAGGTGCAAATTAGTGATGTGGATAGGTATTATGTTTTCTATCTAGATTCCTATTGGGGTTTTTGTCCAATTTAGTTAATAATCTTGTATGGGTTATTGTTTTGGTTAAAACTCTCATAATAAGGTGTTTGGTATATCTTTGGATACATCATTGTACCTATTTTGAACTAATATTTTATTTAAAACAATGTTGAATATCACTTGGTTGTTTTTTGTTTTACCTAATTGAGGTTTCATACTATTCTAAACAGTTTTAACATTGATTACCAATTGCCTTTCATTAAATCATTTCTAAGTTGATGTCTTATTCTATATGCACTCTGTACATTTAATTGTTTGTTAGATAAAAGGCATATTTACTTAATAGTCAAACACCTAGGTACCTAATGCTGCTAGACTTTTTAATTTTTACTTGAGTTTTTTTTCTGGGATATTTTTAATGGTTATCAATAGTTATATTTCATGAAAAAGTACTGTTGATGTACAAAATATATAGTTTGATTGTTCACTGATTCTTATTCAGTTAATAATAAATGGGTACCTATGGAGTATATATCGTATATATATATCAGTACTAAATACTGTCATTGGCACGTAAATATGCTTAAACAAAATATAATTTTTGATTCAGTGGTTACTTAACTTTCTAGATCACAAGCTGAACAAAATAAATATTGTCTTTCATGAACCTATACCATAGCATAATAGGTACAATTATTAAAATGTACATTCATTAGTCGGTACTTACTGTTAACTTGAACTTTGAAGAAAAACAATTTGTAAAATTGCAGTAACATACATAATAATTTGTAATGAAGAAACTATTTATTTATTATACAAGCATGAAGTAGATAAACCAACCTATTATTAGTTCTACAATACTATGGATTAATTAACAGCGTTTCCCAAAGAAAGAATTTGATTTTTAGTTCAAAATTAGAATTATGTAGGTATGTGAATATAAGTATTAGGTATTAGGTAGTTAGTATTAAGTATTACCTATTTGAAAAAAAAATATTGATTTATTAAATATAACATTAAGTATGTATATTATCATAAGTTATAGGTCTATGTTTATTATATTATAGTTTATAGGTTCAGGTTAGTTTTTATTAAATGGTTTCTGATTATAAAGAAATGGGTAGGTAATTAATCAGTATTAACAATAGGTTTATTGAATCAATTACATGTACATAATTTATATATAAATATATATATTCATCATTAATTTATAATTAAGAAACATCCAAACTAATAAATTAATATTTTTTTAATGTTGTAGATGATGGCATCTCAAATGGAAATTGATGACGATGTCGTTGATTTAAGTATATCAAGGTAATTAAAAAAATATGGTATTTTATTGTTTTTTAAACACATTTTATATTATGTGTAATTGTGTAGTGTGTATACCTAATGACTAATATTATATTATATAATTAATAATTAAAGGGAAAATTTTAATAACACTGTAACATAAAAATATATTATAATGTCTTAAAAATTTTTAAGTAGGCAGGCATAAAAAAAATAAATACATTTAGGTACTAACCTTACATTAAATTAACACTTTTATAATTTTTAATTTTTCTTATATACTAATAAAAATTATATTTTATTTTATAGGAATATTAAAATATTATGTAAAAATAAATAAATAACAATTTAATTTTGTATTTTATTTATTATCTAAATTCAGTCATATTTTTTGTTTTCACTGTATTGATAGATTAATGCGCAATATAAGACATTAAATACATAATGTATAGTTTATAAGACTAATTTTTATCAAACTCAGTAAGAAGTTAGATAGGAATTTCTATGAACATCCTGTATATTATACCTATAATATAATATTTATATTTATGGTAAACTGTATTATATTTAATTCCATTTTTTGTATGCTTAACTTTTAATTGAAAAATAGATATTGACAACTCCTGTAAACTTTTACCTAAGGAGTTTTATTTTTATTTTTCATGTTTAGCAGTCGTACAAGTCAATCACTGAGAGATGAACCACTTTCCTTAAAATGTACTCAGCCAGATGAAACTCACATCCATATGAATGGGCATTTGGTTAATGGTTTTTCCTCAACTGGCAATGAGTCTTCAGAGGAAAGTGATGATGATATGCCCCTTGAACTCCCACCATCCCCTAAGGTATAAAATATTTATTTTAATTGTAATGTTTAAATATAATACATTAATTTGAAACAATTTATAGGATGTGACACCACCCGAAGAGGTGTGTGAAAGAGAAAAACTTGTCAGAGTTTTAAAAGAAAATCTCCGAACAGAAGAAATGACTTTGGTGCTGTTGAAGAAATTGCAACAATCACAACAAATTAACCAAATTCCTCAGAGTGTCACCATAACGCCTCAGGCAGCTCATACTAAAGATCATTCTAATTTGTTGTCATCCCAATTGCCGACTGGGAAGTCAGCTCAACCGCCAATGCCTCATGTACCTCATCATGCAAAACCACCACCTCCCCCATTAAATCGCTTGGTAAATTTAAACATTTATAATGTCATGTATTATATTTTTTCAACCAACAATTATTATATAGCCATCGTCATCAAGATCTAATGTCCATCAATCTCACCAGTCTATGTCTTCAAATCCTTTAATGGGTTCAAGTAGATTACCTCCTTCCAATGGTCTACAAAATTTGCAGAGGTCATCCAATGGTCGATCATCACATTCTGCACATTCGTCACATTCAGCTCATTCATCACCTTCAATTACACTTGAACGAGTAATGAAAGATCACCATTCCTCCAATACTTCCCAATCGGTAAAAACACATATTTTTTTAAAAACCATTATTTATTTGTTATTAAATAAAAATTTCAATTGTTTATAGGAACGTTTGAGAAATGATGATGGTCAAACACCTGCTCAGAGGCAAGCTGCTGCTAAATTGGCCCTTAGAAAACAATTGGAGAAAACACTACTACAAGTAATTAATTTAGTTTTAATTTAATCTTACAGAATTTTAATTCTTATCTTACTGAAACAATAATTAGATTCCTCCACCAAAACCTCCACCACCTGAAATGCATTTTATTCCAAATCCATCAAACACAGAGTTTATTTACTTACTGGGATTGGAACATGTTGTTGATTTCATAACAAACGGTGAAATGATCGAAGCCAGCATACCCAAAGATCCATATAAGTGTTCACAATGTGATTCAAACTTTACACCCGTTTGGAAATTGGAAAAACCTTCTAGAAGTATGTGTCTTATATTAAATATAAAATTTAATAGTTAAAAAAAAAATTTTAAAACATACATATTTTGCAGATAAAGAATCTAAAATTATATGTGAATTGTGCGTCACTAGCAATGTAAAGAAATCTCTCAAAGCGGAACATACAAATCGACTGAAGACTGCATTTGTGAAAGCTCTTCAACAGGAGCAAGAAATAGAACAAAGGTTGGCTCAAGTATCGCCGCCATCTTCTGTTTCCCCAGCGCCTGTGCATCCAATTCATATAAATCCACCAATGCCGTCCCTGCCCAAGCCAGCGCCTGCTCCGAAACGTAACCCAACACCTCCACAACCGCATAAGATGCATCCTTCGGATCCGACAGGTGGTAAATTTAATGCCGCAGCTGCTGCTCACCTTGCCCTCCAACAACAAATGCTCAGAGGATTATCACCTCATCCAGCAGCTGCCATGTTGCAATTTGCACCACTTTTGTATCCATACCAACTAGCCATGGCGCAAGCTAGTGGAAAGAATTCGGCTGCTGCGGTAGCCGCAAACCTTGCTGAACTACAAAGGCAGGCAGTTGATTTGCAACGACAGTATTTAATGGAGATGATGCCCCAACAAGGCCAGTCCCGGTCTGCATCACAAACACCCACGTCTGCGCACAATTGGAAATCATGATCCTAATGATTTAAGTATACCGAAATGCACGCTCTATTGATTTTCCAGTGACGTGTGACTATCAACATTATTATTATTTATATATATATATATATATATATATATATATATATATATAATTGCACCCGGGAGGTCTGCGCAGGCGTTTTGTACTCGCACTAGACATGTTACGTGTTTTCTTGGACAGGTCTTTAGAACTATCAAAGTTGCCGGTTATCAATCAATGCATTCCAACATGTTACACGTTCATACTGCGTGAATTAGCTGTTGTGCTGTATCAACATCATTGTTATTTAAGACTAGGAAAAAGCATAGCATATAAACGGCACACACTTGTTGCTACTATGCTCTCAACTGTCAATGTGTTGTGTATGATAATATCCATTAAAATGGGTATGAAAAAAAATCAATAATATACTGACAAGTCTGTACATGTACACTTAACTAATTCATCATTACTATTCAGTCATTGTGCCGGACTCTATTTTATTATTATTATTTTTATATTTTAACTTTCAATTATTATTATTATTATTATTATTATGATTATTATTATTATTATTACGTTTCAGAGAAAACATTTGTAACAATGCTTTTGTGTTTGTACAAAATATTGTACAAAGTCACCTTGTATCAAACCTATTGTTTATATTGTTCAATTATTTTGTAAATAATCCAAGTATAAGATTAACCATACAAAATCTATGAAAATTTTTTTAAAAAAATGTATAAACAAGAGCGTTGTTATTAATGCGTCTGATCCAATATTTTCTTTGGTTTCATAATATTTTATTTTATAATTTTTTTTTTTATGGAACCATGTTTTTTTTATGAATGTATGTATGAAGAATATTGTCTGAATGTATTTTTACTTATATAATAAAACCGTTGTACGTTTTTTTTAGTCAATTCTGTTTCCATTTTGTTTTTACCTGGATATTGTAAATAATAAATTGATGGAATATTAGTTGTGCAAATTAATTTTTTTTAATAAATACAATATTTACATCTTATATTTTAATTGTTGATCAACACAATGTATAATACCGTAAAACGGGGTGAATAGAAATAAAATCAGGAAAGTTATTACTTCAACGTTTCCCTGGCCGAATATTCGTGTTATCAATATGGACCCTTCACTAAACTGAATATACATAGTACGGACTTTGATGAACTCTAAACGCTCCGTTTATTTCTACCGCCATACGGCTAGACATTGAAAAATAACAACTGATAATTATCCTAATAAATTATTGCAAAAATCACCATTTCTTTTTTATCTTGTAGGTATTTCAAAAAAAATTCATTTTTCTTGTTATAGTTAAAAATATAGTTAAGTTTCATAATTTGTAAGTATTATTTAAAAAAAAATCAATCTTTCAAATATATTGGTTATACTGACTTGTCAATTTAGGGGTGAATAGAAACACAGTCGTTAAGGTTTGTACATATGTATTACATTGGCCAAATTGTAAAAAACAAAAAATAGATCCATGTTTGATAGCACTTTTTCATGATAAATAAAAAAAGCAGGGAACCTAAAGGTTTAAGGCATAGTATGTGGTTTTCCCAAAATCAGTGAACAATTGTTGCAAATTTACTTTCATTTCTGCTTATTTGTTTTTTAATTGAAATATTTAAGTTAAAAATACACAAAAAAAAAAGATTTTATTATACTGCAAAGTTCAAGTATGTTTATTCACTCCGTTTTACGGTATATTGATATTCCCTCAATAGTATTTATTACTATTTCCACTATTTTTATTTGTAATACATTTTAAGTAGGTATCGTAATCCAACAATAAATAATTTATTTTATATATTTCTTCTCCTAATTAATTTTTTACGTCAAAATAACTTTGGATAATACATATTCATCATTGTTAATTTACTATATTTGTTTAATGTTGTTTCCCTAATGTTGTCGATTTTAATATAACGTGATCTAATTTGTCCAAAAAAAAAACAATTATAGTTTAATCAATAGGTAGTGTAACTCTTAAGATCAGAATTTAATTGCATTTTAAGGGTGGCTAAAATCTTCCTACGCATAATGAGCCAATTAATAACCTAACAAAAATTAATATTTTACATTTGTTTTAGGAGGAGGAAACTAAGTTATGGTTTAACTAAAAAGACAATACAACTCAACAATAATATGTTTAATATAATTAAATTCCGTAATTTTTCACCGTTATCACAAATGTGTAATATTGTCATAGATGATGTATTATAGGTAGTAGGTATAGCCCGATAGCCGTATAGGTGTGCTTACATTGTATAATCTGACGTTGTGAGTAAAGTTCTATCCATTTTTATAACCTAAAGTAGGATAACTCGGAAGGCGCAGATATAAGGGGGGCATCGAAGCAATGGCCCCCTCCCAAAAAAATCTAAAAAAAGGCTTTGGAAAAATATTATTAGCTTACTTTACATATTATATAATACCTAATAATACTATATTATTTAACATTCAATTATTCTTATAATATTTTCTATATTAGATTATAATGTTTTGTAAAATTAATATTGGTTTTCAGTCAATTCTATTTATATTTCTGTGATTTCTAAAATAGAAAAAATATCGATATCTGGAAAAATTCTAGGATAAATAATTGTTTTAAATCAACTGAGAGAAATGGGTTTGAATCTTAACAAGTGTGTAGGACGTAGGTATTTGTACTGAATACTGATGGCTGCAGTGTTTGACATCAGAAGTTTGTAGTTGAAATTATAAAAAATTCACCGAATGTCCGTAGATGTCCATGTTACAAGTTACAACCATTCTCTTAATATTTCGATTTCAAAATCAAGTAAAGTTCAGAGAAGTAACTCGTTTCCCGACCAAATCGAGGTCGAATCAGCGCATCCCCCACCATAGGCATCCCCTGCAGAGTTATCATATAACCATGTAGTTATTAGATGTAAATGTTTTGATTATAAATTAGAATCATGAACTAAGATAGTTCATAGTATCTTGGTTCAAGACTTTAAATATTTTGATTCTTTTTTTATATTATTATTTTCTTATTATAAAATATTGGGAGTTGAGACGAAATCAAATATTAATTAGATTTTATAATTATATTTTCATAATCACCATTCACCACAGGTACCTATAAATAATAAAATAGATTGCTAACTATATAGTATAATAATATAGTTGAAATCAAAATCAACCATTTTCGTGAGAATTGTGGGTTTTGTGGCCAGAACATTCGGGCCCCTGCGGTATTGCTTATTTTCATACTACCTACAACTATCAAAAATAAAATAATTTCGTTTAATTATCATTTTTTGTCATTATTATATAATATTATAATCAAATGTCTGTAGGTTTTTATACTGCTGTTACTTTATTGGAATGAAATCACAGTACAAGCTTTTCAAATTAAAACATCTAAAACCAATAAATAAGCTAAATAAAATGTATGTTAATTAATAATTTCCATTCGCTTTATATGGCAAGTATTATTTGTACCTATTAAGAGTTTTTGTGGATTTATTTTTTGTATTGAGCTAGGTATGTTTGAATATACCGGTGTGACCTTAAAAATTTACCTCGGTGAAAAATATCACTAGAGATTATTTGATTCAGGCCCGATTCGCCGACACCCAATTTGCCGACCACTCGATTCGCCGACGCGGAAACCGGTCTCCGGTAAAAATGAAAAAAGTTCCAATTCGCCGACAAACGTAATTTTATAAAATATAAAAATAATTTTTATGTGGAAATCTAGAATATTACAATCTACAATCAAAATGTTGATGAAACTATTATACTACGATATTATTGACATTTGTCAGTTGACAGTTAGTAATCATTGCATCGACAGTTGCAACGTCAGTAGTTATTTAATACGAGTAATATTAAAATGTCGTGGTTTATAATAAATTCTGAGAGTGATGGCAAACTTTTAGTTGTCGATAAATTTATACACCAAGTTGCTAGAATACGAGGTTCTAACCACTATTATAAATGTATTGACAATTGTGGAGGTCGAGCAACATACAGAGAAGATTCAGATAATGCTATAATGTCAAAAACGCACGGACACCCGTGGCATGGAATCCAATTGGCTGAACGTGATTTTCGGAATAAGCTTAAAGTGAGTTTGTTTTAATTTTTCCATTTTTTCGTCGTCTTTGTTCATTAGCCTTAGTTCCGATTGAACAAATTGATAATTTTTGGACAGAAATTCATAGTGAAGCACCACAGTCAGAAAGTAAATATAACTTAATATATAACTTTTTACGTAATTTGTTAGAACTATATTAGCAAAACCTAATTTTTTGCCATTATTATTAATTTAGGTGTGCTGAAATTATTAAATTATTTTACCGAAACATACTTGGATCCAGATATTTATCTGTTTAATAGAAATATGTGGAATCATTTTAATACAGATGGAGCAAGGACCATAAACCACCTTGAAGGATGGCATGCAGCTCTTAACAAAGCTGTTGGTAGACCAAAGCCAAACATATTAATTTTAATCAAAGAGCTGAAAAACCAACAAACAAACTTAGAGCTTGATCTCATAGCGCAAGAAACTGCAATCGGCCACAAAAGATGAAAACAAAATACAAAAAATTAGAAGAAAGATTATCATTTGCAAAAGAAAGGTAAAGCGTTTATGACATATAAAAATACATTTTTTTTCTAATAACGTTATAAAATATAATTCTAGGCTACAAAGGTGTCTAGGCTGCGATTTCTATCTTGGAGTACATGGACGCCATAATGTTTCATTTACATTTGTAAAACAAAAGTTGACTTGAACAATGTTCGTGATTTATAAAAATTTAAAACAGTAAAAAAAATTATATTTTTAAGTGTAATTATGTAATTTATTGTCAATGAATGCAAATCGGGATGAAAAATGCATGTCGACAAATTGGGTGTCGGCAAATCGGGTGTCGGCAAAATGGTGTGTCGGCGAATTGGTTTGTCGGCCAATCGGTACGTTACGGATTATTTACCCCCTGTAAAATTTCCATAGATATATTTTACCCCGGTAAAATTTCCCCCGCAATATTTTCACTAGAGAATATTTACCCCAGGATAAAAATTCACTAGACTTAAATACTTAATAAAATATTATATATTTGAAAATAATGTGTTTGGTTTAGGTATTTATTATATGTTTGAATTCTTCGTCTTACATTCACAATAGATAGACAACATAACAATTTTAAAATATAGGTATTAAATACATTAATCTTTTACTTTAACTTAACTGAATAAATTAAAATTGTAATTTGTAAATTACTTTTAAGTTTTAACAGACAACTAGGTAATAAAAGAACCTACATTCGACTTACAATATACGCGTGGATCTAGTCATTGTCTTAATTTTAGATTCTGAGCGGAGATAGTTTAATGTATTGACTTTACAATGGGTTTTATAATTTTTGTTTCTTTGGTTTCCACAGACTTTTTTATATATAAAAAAAAAATGCTTTTATCTTCAACTTCAATATATTTTTTGAAAAACATAAAAAAAATAGAAAAACTAAAAGTTTTATACAAAACTGATTTTATTATTTTGATGTAATACAATAACGAAAAACTGTACGTAGATAGGTACAGTGAAACCTCTAAATACCTGAAACTCTCCGTCATGAAAATTTCGTCCGCTATTTGGAAGTATTCGCTATTGGCAGTTGTCCATTTAGAGATTTTACGGTACTTGATATTTTTACCAAATATTTAATTCAAAACATATTATTCATAGATTTGAAACTTTTCGCCATTACGTAACTTATTATGTGTCATTAAAATTTTCAATATAATTACTGTATGTATAATTATATTTTATATATCATTTTAACAAATTATATAACAATAATTCTAAACAGGATTTTTATTTTTTGTTTGTATTTAATTGTAAATTATGTGTTGTATTATCCTATTTTAGATTATGTATTTTTATATGTGTTTAATATGTACATAAATTATATGATTATTTATAATTAATTATGATGTACAATTAATTTTTAATTTTTAAATACTGTCAATAAAAATTAAAATCTGATCTAGTATTTTTTAGCAAAGTTCATAATAGCCAATTTGAAAATCTAATTTTTAGAAATATTTTTATGATAAGACAATTGTTTAAGTCAACTGGTTTATTATTTACAATTTCTTTAAATGTTAATATTTATGTGGAGTAAATTTAAAAATTTGATTTTATATTATCTTTTTAAACCAAAATCGATTTTGTTCAAAAATTCCCGTTTTTCCCTTACTTTTATATCAAGTATAAGTTTAAACATAATTAAACATTTAAAAAAAAAAAGGCTCTTGAGAGGATCTATCCCCATCATCCCGCCCTCAATAACTACGCCACTGGCCTTCTTATGTTCTATTTCGGTGAAATTATTCCATTCTCATTGGTTTTAAGTTGATGAGGTGCAATAGCGTTAAATTTAAATAATTATTATAATTTAGTTTCGAAAATTATAGAAATTTTTTTTATTTATTTATATTGAATTCAAAAATTTAGATACTATAATAATATGTTTAGTATAATTAATAATTTAATATATCTATATTTCTACACAAATAATAATTGATTTTACTACTTAAAATTTTTTTTAACCACTGATTTTAATTAAATTAAAATGTTGTCCAAATACCTAAATGTGTTTAGAAAATATATAATTTACCTCTACTTTTTTTTTAAAATAAAAACTAATTTTATTATATTATACGCTTTAAGCTGTAATATATCATATAATATGTAATGAGTATGTAAAATATAATATTGTTAATAAATAATAGTTAATAAAAAAATGTCAACATTTGTATAATATATATGAATCATTCTGTGCAGTGTGTGTATGACTGTATGAGGTCTATATAATATAAGTTGAATACAATGATGAGGAATTTTTGTTTCTGTCTTCATGTTTTCAAGCAGAACTAAAATTTTCAACTTGGCGGGTTGATTTTGGTAGCAAATTGGACCTAGTTGTTCAAATGTCGAAGATTTACAGTAAATAATTATCAATTTCGAAAAATCAATAATTTGGAAAATCGAGAATATTTACGCAACATCAGTTGACAGTTTTCTTTATTTTGTTTTTTTATTTTTCCAGTGGAATGATGTAACAACTATTTTATTGAAGCACAATGCTTTTAAATTATAAAATGTAATAATAATACTATATAATACCATAACAATACTACCAATTAATTTTTAAACCTTAACCGGTTGTATATAGATGAAATGAGTATTTTCATAAAACATTTCAAACGAAAGTCAAAGAAAAAATTTGGTAAAATATATTTTTTATTTTGTTTTGGTTTTGAGAGGGGGGGATGGCTGGGGAATAGACCTTAATCCCAGTTAAGTTAACGTAAAAGATTAATTCATATAAAAACATTTTTATAGTGTAAATATATGAATTTGATCTAGTGAATTTTTACCGGGGGGTAAAATTTCGCTTTAGTGAAATTTTATCTGGGTAAAATATCCCTATCAAAACTTTAGTAGTGGTAAATATTCACTAGGGATATTTAACCACGCCGTGAAAATTTACCTCCTGTAAAATCGCGCTAGTGAATATTTACCCTCGGTAAAATCGCACTAGTGAATATTTACCCTCGGTAAAATTTCGATAGTGAATATTTACCGAGGGGTAAAATTTAACCGGGTCAAAATACACGGTTCCACCAGCATACCCTGCGCTTAAAGGATTACTTCTCTCGTGGCACGGAGTATACTAATAATGTAGAAGACTATTACAGAATCTCGATATTCATTCCTTTATTGGATATTGTTATAGATGACTTAAAAACAAGTTTTTCCCAAAATACATATAAACCAAAATAAAATAAAATCTTGAGTAGGTACCTACTTAACTTAAATATTTTTAAAAATTTGTTTTTGTTCATTTATTTTTTTATTATGTCCTATTGAAAAGAAAATTGATTACTATTTTTATTGTTTTTTTTAAATAAATAATACAGGTAAATTAATTTATTGTATATTACTAAGTCACCGCTATGTAAAAAATTTGATCAAGGGGATCAATCCCCCCATATACTAAATACTAACATTTTATATATTAAAACAAACTAGAATTTAATAAACATGAATATAATATAATGAATAAAAAAAAATTAACAATATTTATTTAAGTGAAAATTTTTACCTTCGAGCCTTTCCGCTGTTAGCAATTTGTCCAATATTTGATCATCTGAAATGTCAATATCTCTATGAATTTTATTTTTTTATTAATCTTAATAAAATTCTAAGGTCAACACAGTCAATATGGGGGGGGGGGGGGTATAGCCCCCTTAGCTCCCTTGGCTACTCCACTGCTACGTAGTATGTTATATGTATAGGTAATAGTGATGAGTGGGTATTACTATAGGTGCCACGTGCTGTTTATTTAGGTAACCATAAACAAAATTAACGACTTAATTTTTACTGGGTAAATACTCATTATCCATAAAAGTATCTAACCTAGTTAATTGTTATTAGAATTTGAAGTCATAACAAAAAAAAAAATTGTTTGAAAATAAATTAAATTTTATATTTTTTTTTTTAAATTACAATAACAATAATATTGATTTCATAAACCGAAGCTCCGATGATTGTCCAATGCTCCACCCTATGTCTCTAACCTAGCTCTTCATAATAACGATCTCCATATGAGAACAATAGAAGCGGAAGCACGCATTTTCTACACACGTTTCCATAAAAGACTTCAAATCCACCCAAACCCTCTCATAAAAGATCTTTCCATTCTTACACTGCCAGGAAATCCTAACCGCAGATTAAAAAGAAAGTGGGGCCGTGACCTTTTACAAAACTTTAATGTCTAACGTCTCTAGAGAAAAAATTAGCCAAGAGCCACTAATGGGTGGCTGCTTATTCACAACATTCATGTTATTCTACTTTTACTTTTATCATATAATCTTATTGTGCTAAAAATAGTATAGATTGTTTATGTAAAATAAAATATTAAAAAAAAACCGAAGCACTGTAATATTTTACTGATCATTTTTATGCATGAAATTTAATTTTGAACAAATAGCTAATTAGTTATAAACTTAGGTATATATATATATATATATATAATATATATATAAAGTAGGGTTCTCTAAGTTAGTAGAGGACATATATATATTGTGCGTCAAGGAGGACATAGAGCGTACGACGTATTATATATTATACGTCGTAAACAATATATATTGTTGCAAATTTATTTTTTATTATGTAAATGAAGGTCTGGCCACCACGTGTATGTATATGTATATTATATTTATGATTTGAATTTTGAATAATGTTCTTATTATTGTTCAATATAACTGAGGAGGTAGTAAGGTCCACCACTGAGTAATACTATTGTGGTTCCCACCTCAGTTGCGATACCACATGCAAAAAAAATTATATATATATACTTAAGTAATTTAATGTTACAGTTTAGAAGAGCGAAGTACACAAGTATTGACGTATAAAAATTATAGAGCTACATTTTATGCGATAACCCCGCCCCCCATGCTTCTCAACTCTGCTCATAAAATCTTTGAATACTTATATTACAACATTTTAAAACATAATGCCAGTAGTACCTATAGCTATTAACTATATAAAATATAAATATAATGTATATTATAAATATAATATAAATATACATGGTATCTCACATAATAATAATAATTATCGTTTGATTTGTTATTGATGTTAAGGGGATTGAATACATTTTAACTTATATTTGGAATGGCATACAACAGAATAGATTAAATTTAAATTACTAAACAGAATACAGGGATTACCTACAACGAAAATGTAATAACATTTTTTCCTTTTAGGTATCTATAATTACTTTTTTAATGAAATAATATTATGATGGTTTTTTTTATATAGGTACATTTTACAAATATCGTATGAATTTTCCCTTATAATATATGCATTAAAATTTATATATTTCCTATACGCATATTTATTTGATAAAATATTTTTATGATGATGCAGCAGATAAAGTACTTAAGTATATTCTCCATTATACTGAATCAAATATTTTTTTTTTTTTTAACTTTATTTTAAAAACATACAATCTGTAATTTAAATTTACAATAAGCATGTATGCGGATATACATTGATTTATTTGACATGCGACGCTTGAAAAAAGAAGCCACCCAATAGCACCACTTTATAACAGAAGTTATTTTAATTTATAGTTATTAATTAATTTTGGTTTAGATCACGACACCATCTTCTCTTTAATCTACGCGGAGGATTGCCAGGAATGGTGTCAGAGTTTAGTGCTGATATTAAGGGATTAGGGTGGTTAGTTAGTCGTAAACGAAATCGTTTATATAGTAGCTTTGCAGTTTCATCTACTGTGTTAACTCTTAGGTCGGTATGTAGAGTGTGGTTTGAAACATAGAATGGTGCATTTGTAATTATGCGAAGAGTTATGGACTGAAAGGTTTGAATTTTGTTTATATTGGATTTTTTGGCAGCTCCCCATAACTGGATGCCATATGTCCAAATAGGCATCAATAGAGTTTTATATAAAAGTAGTTTAGTTTTTATGTTGAGTTTTGAGTGTTTGCCGATTAAGTAGGAGAGGGATTTACGTCTAGCGTTTAAGAGAACTCGTTTGCTTTTAATGTGGTCTGCCTAGGTTAGACGTTGGTCCAGAATTAAGCATAAATATCGAGAGCTAGTAACTTTTGGGATGACAAGAAAATTCAAAGTGATAGGTGGTACAACTCCTTGTTTTAAGGTAAAGGTTAAATGAGACGATTTAGTGTGATTAATTTTTATTTTCCATTTCGTGTAATCAAATATATTATATAAACCAAAATTATGGTATTATTACAGGTCTCTTAATAATAATTCTGAAGAATTTTTAAATGACTTACAAAACACCATATTACAAAAACCTAAAACAATAAGCTCTGATTACAAAATAATAATTGGTAACATTAATTTAGACTATTGTTTCGTGTTTCACTGCACAAAAACGTGGCTGATTTTGAGTAGGTACCTAGAACCTACATTAAAATGAGCGATGCTATTACCAGACACGCATCAAATACTTACCCTGATCACATAATTTTGAAAAGCAACAATACACATTTCTATAAGTCTGGAACCAGTCCGATTACAATAATAGTTCACTATCCAATATTTCTCTCTTTAGGAAACATTTAAGTAACAGAAATAAGTAATAACAATCCTAATCCACTAACAATAAAAAAAATACTGATTTCGCACTTTTATCAAATTTAATAACTTTTGAATCTTGGGTCTCTGTTTTAGATGACACCGACGTTAATAAAGCTACCGCTTGCTTTATAAATATTCTAATTAATATCAACTAAAATCAGCATCCACTATACCATATAAATCTCCTCTAAATTTAGAAAAATAAACCCTTGGGCAACAACTGAATTCATTAAGGCGTATAGAGACCTCTTAGGCTCTTCCTACATCTCAAAGTAAAACAACATCTTTCTTATGATAATTTAAAAAAATATTATACTTCTTATGGAAATATTGTAACATAACATTAAAAATTTCAAAAATGTCTAATATAAATCAGAATTAGCGAAAACTCAAGGCAATTAACTAACAATTTCATTTATGAACAAAATCATATAAATAACTTTATATTAATTATTAAATGACGGAATTGAACCAAATGTCAATAGTGATGTCCTACTTATTTCTGAAAAATTATTTTATAAACGTAGCATCATATTATATAAAGAACCATTAGATCAATTAAAATACGAGCAAAACTTAACTTACGATAAACCAGAAATACCTAGAAATAATATAAATCTATTATAACCTATCTTCAGTTACTTTACTTAGGTACATCGGGAAGAAAAAATTATTAGCCAAATTTCCATACTTAAAAATGGGTCCTCTCCCGGGCTTGGCGATACCTCGGTTAGCTTATTAAAATCAAACGAATTAATATTTGTTATTCCATTAAAACACATTATTAATCTAAATATCCGAAGTTCAGTTTTACCTGATTATCTATTAATTAAACGATCTAGTGTGACAAAAAATTTCAAAAAGGTGGACACCGGACACGTGGGTACCTTTCAGCTATAGCACTGCCAGCACTTATGTTCGAAAACAATTGTCAATTTCAAATCCCTATTCAAAACTATTCGAATCACTCAAAAAACAATTTTCAATACTTTCCTGACACTTTCGAATTTTTTTTTTGCAAAAATGTAGTTTAGGGGTATCGTAAGGCGTAAACTAACTTAGTTTTTGTATTCGCTCGGAAATCCTACTACCGCAAAATTAAAAACATGTAATATAGGTATGTATGGAAATTGAAAAATTTTCAATTTTTACTTCTCGAATGCACCTACTATATAGATTCACTTTTCTATCAGAATTGATGCTGATGTCGAAAATCGAAGCATTTTGATTACCCCAATATTATCGATGATTGAAAAAACAGACACACATCATATTGTAAATACAAATATGCAATACATATTAATTGGTAAGCTCAGAATCTAAAATGAGGACAAAAGTCTAATTTGCAACCAGGTATATCGACCTATTTTCATAATCTCAAATAATCCAAAAGTCTACGAAAAACTTATTAAAGATAGACATTGATTAAAAACTTTCCTAGAAAATAATAATATTATACACAAATCTCAATATGGCTTCCAAAAAGGAAAATGCACTGACCATGAAATAATTCATAATACAACTCAATTTATTTATTTATCTATGACTCAATGACTAAATAATAAAAAAAATGCGCTAGGGTACCTAAATCTTGACCTAGTCAAGACATTTGACATTGTATAATATGGTACATCGTAATACTAATACTATGTTATGTAAATGAAATGAAATAGGTGTCTGGTGTACCTAGGTGATTATGCTTTAAAAATGTTCTCAAAAAATTGATATCTATAGTCACTAGACCCCTTCACCATGTAAAACATAGAGTCAAAACGATAAGGAACTGTAATCTCCCCCATTCAATTCAACTTTCAGTTAAATTGTATTCATTTACTTCCTCTAAAAATCTAATTAATTTTCTATGCAGACGACATTGTAATATTATATATTATTCAGGTGCTACTATTGGGAGTTAGGATGAAGGATATGACATCATTGAAAAATATCTAATATTGATAAAATACAATGGCTAGGTAGTCAATAACAACTTATTCCTGAACCTAGAGAAAACCTGTATTGTCTCACGTGCACTAGCAGAAAATATGTTACCCACTGGCCATTGAGGTCTGAATCTAAAATTATACTTCACAACAATAGTCAATAACTGTCTACAACTAATCAAATGTTCTTGTGAATCAATAGGTAGGTATAACCAATAACATTTAATAGGTATGTATCTAGAATCTAGATACTGAAATCGGTTGTAACACGAAATGAAAAGATCAAATAAATCGATTAAAAATGGAAAAAATGATTTATGTTATTAGAAATTTAAATAAAGTTCTTTAACTGACAGCATGGCACCCAGTATATTTTGCTTTAGTAGAATTCAAAAATTTAAACAAATAACTACTAATAAATATTTTGATATACTCGACACTAAATTATTTAACATTAAACCATCTTATATTAAGAATCGCCCAATTAAATTATTTAAAAAAATATCTCACAATAGTTAATGGAATCTCAAGACGAATTATTGTATAAACGTTAAATACTAGTTTAAAATTTTTTTCTACTCTTTATAATTATATATTCTTATTTATTGTAGGAACTACTTAACTGTAAATTTACTATTAATACTGCATATTTATGTACTTCTAATGTAATTTAGACGAGTTCTCACGAATTCTCTCAGTTGTGCAAAATATTTCAAAAACGTGATACGGATACACAACAAAATATAACCTTATAACTTATAAGTTATTACAGTTCATAAATATTAATAATAATGATCATAATATTATCAACATAGGTACCTATATACGGACAAATTACAAACAAATTTGCACATTTTTGTATCATCAACCGACAGTAAGTTGTAGAAATATAGACAACATGACAAACTTTATAGGTAGGTACTTCAACTATACATGTATCATGTACCTGTGATATAATATAAAGTTATAAATTATAAACTTATTGAAAAGTTAACTCTGGTTTTGGTTGAGTTCACTAAATAATAATAATATTTTTTTTCTACTGAGGGCTGAATGCCTGACAACCAGGCTTGTTCACTATATATACTTGTCTCTTATTATAAATAATATAAGAACTTTTTTAATTCAATAAATTATCATATTATTATTAAATGGTTTTGTATGTATCAGATAAAATACTATAAAAAACAATACCAAGAAGTTTAAAAAGTAAAAAATATAATGAAAATATAAAAAATATTTATACTCAACATTGTATTGTAATTTGTAGGTACCTAATATTATTGTCCTTGGCAATGTTCAATATTCTACAAACCGTAAACAATTTGACGAGGATCACGAGTCACGACGAGTGCATACTATGTCAGGTTCACGTGTATCGATTTATTTGTTTATCGTATGTAGTCTAGTAAAGCCGTATAATATATATCATGTATATATGTATATGTTATCCATTTAGGTTATAGCATGTATGTATCTTCATATTATATTTATTAAAAACCATATTATACATAATATTAATAAGTCATAAACTCATAAATATTAGCATCAGTTGCATCACTTAATACATCATAGCACACGCTAGAAAACATTTTTCCATATCTTTTATTGAGTCAAAAATATCGAAACGTAAACATATTATGTTATTATGTGATTAGTGCAAACCTTACCAAATAAGTCAAGTGTAGGTACTATCTTATACCAAATATAATATAAAAAACTCTGCTATAAATCTTAATTTATGGAGGATTTGTTTTTATTTACAATTTTTAATTGGAATAGGATCGACGATAAAAATCGTTACCTTTTAGTGTCTATTCAATTATATCATCATTAGTTATTATTATATTGTAAATTATATCATAGTCCCTTGAAAGTAGAAATATTTCCTGTTTACATTAGCCATCAAGTATCAACTATCAAATGTAGGTACATATATTATATTATATTATGTGTAACGTCTAATGGGACTTACGTCATTGCACATGTGATGACTTATTATATGTCTTTAGATAACTCAAAACGAGCCAACATATATCACATTCACTTTAGATTCTGAGCGAAGCGATGAATGTATTGATTTTAAAATGATATGTGTTTTTTTATTTTTTGAGTTTTAAGTTCGTATTTTTACATCAGAAACATAAAAAATTGACTGAATATTTATTTTATCAATTCCTATACTTGATAAAATTAAAAAAAGATTTTTTTCCTTCTCAATAAAATTTTATTTGTTGGGTCAAAAAGTGTGAAAACTTAATAAAAGACTCCTGATATATTGTTACAATGGTAGTTTAAAAATATTAAAAATACATTGTTACACATTTTTTTTATAAGCATTTAAAGTTTGAATTTTGACAAAATGTATCAAACTTAAAATTTTAAAATGATTTTGTAGTTAAAATTGTATAGAATGTTCAAATTTTATAGTTACCTAAGGATTAAAATTTTAAATTAAGGTTCCACATAAGTAGTTAACTGTGTAAACAAAAAAACTAAGAAATATATAAACATAGTTTTTTTATATATATATTTTAAGTTCAAATTTGGACGAAATTACATGTTAAATAACCAAGAATAACGATTTTAGTTATTTTGTAGTAATTTTATGATGTTAATTCAACTTACCGTCTACCATAATAATAATAAATAATAACAATAGGTATAAACATAATTTAAAATAACCATACTGACAAACCGTCACCGATCAGAATCTTATCGTTTTTTCGTATGTAATCGTATTATATCATTGAATTCAAAATTTAATTCCATCCATTATGCAGTGATTCACTTGTAGTATAATTGTTGATCATTGTTTTGACAAAATTGCAAAATAGTAAAACCCAGGAAGGTCGTAAGAAATCGAGAGCCTTGTTCAGAATAATATCCCCGAAATGGTGTTAGTGCATTAGTATTTACTATTTAATGTGATAAATATTATATAATAGCTAGGCACCTATATCTACAGACAACACCTATAAATTACTCAAGTCAGTGTAGATAACTACTATTATAGGTACCTAGTACCTTAGGTATATGTAGGTACACAAAACGCCAATCTTAATACCTAACAGAACTATTATGCTCAGTGTAATCCCAATTCTTGGCTGTCGGCTTAAGTATAACCTAGTGAAAAAGTAAGATCATTATATAAGACAATAGCTGTCTACGTCGCCACGGAGTTCTTATCCCGAATTTGTTTACTGTTTGTTCATTTGTTGTTTATATTGTGTCTGATATATTATTGTATCTGTATAGGTGTTAACTGTTAAGTACTATATTATTAATTTTATTACTTCTCCTATACAGATAATTCATTAATACTTATGTGTATATTGTATATATACATGTAGTTATGACTTATGATCATGGTTAGGATGATTAAAACAACAATTCTTAACTTTGTAGTAATAACTAACAATGGTCAATGATTAAAACTTTAATAATTTTTCTTTGTAAACAAAATTGTAAAATACGCTTTATCGATATGTTATATTATCCAGTAACCATGCTGTATCGCATAGAGGTACCCTAAATTGCCTATACGTAAAAACGTGATTAATTGGTTAGGTATAGGTCGTAGGTGTACTTAATACTTACTGAAAGTTGTGCAGTTATATTTTTATTAACTGATATTATTCGATAAAGTAAATTAATAAATGTTATCTAGCTCAGATTTTTGCACACAAAGTATATGTCATACATTTCATTTATTTGGTTTGATTTTTGCTATTAACTACAAGTACTTATACCTACTTTATAGTACTATAGGTATACTACAATTACCATAATACGATCCTTGATCCATAGCTCCCTATATATTTCTCTAGAGATTTTACAAGAACATTTTAGGTAGGTAGAATATTTCAAAGTAATTTTGTAACTACGTATGTAATAACTAATAACTAATAATTACATAATATTTAAATTTTTTCAATGGACAAAATATTGCTTAATAGTGATTAGTCATAACTGATAGTATAAATATAAATTTTCACCAGGAGTGGGTATAACCTACTTTCCCGTTTTACCCCAACCATAACCTTTTACTTTTTAGCAACCATTAGGTGGATGGATATTCAGTAGGATGTAAATGACAACCCAGTAGGCGGGGTTTAACGTTTCCAAAGAAATTTTATATAATATTATAAATGTAAGTAGGTATAACTTATATTAAAATGTATAACATAGGTCCACATACTAAGCAAGGTGGCACCTTTAAAGTTAACCAGTTACCATTCATATTATTGAAAAGTATTAACGTTTGAAAAAAGAGGGTAAGTGCAGTGGGGTGAAGTAGGTCAGAGGTGATGGAAGTTTGCACATCGTCCCTTCGGTCCTTGGATATGATAGTGTATTATTCTTTATTACAGTATTCGATTTGAATACAATGATTGCATTCGATAAAAAAACAATTTTGAGCTGACGAAAGAAAATTTATGAATCATAAATATGTATTAATAAGTAACCATTAATTCTATATAATATACTTAGTAGGCTAGTGGGAATTAGGTAATTTTTAATTTGTATTCGTTTCTATGGTGATAAACAAAGTGTTAGAAAAATAAATGTTGATAGTTTTTCCCGTGCCATTTAAAAACTATTAAGAAAATCGTTCTCTCTAAAGTACCATCTTGATCCAATTTGCTAAAAGATAAGATATACTATAATATGTTAAAATCGAAATACTCCTTCTGGTAGAAATTTTGGATAAAAAAGATAAAACATAATTGTATAACCAATTGTAAAATATTTCCAAAAACTGTAATACTTTATGAGAAAATAAGTAATTAGTTGTTTAGTATTTACCTATATGGCTATATAATATCATAATTTTAATGACCATCGTTATTATTACCAAAAACTATTAGAGGTTCAAAAAAAACAGCACGCACTGCGCAGTGCCACAATTAAAGTTTTGAGGAGCTATTTAAAAATATTTTAGAGACCCTTCACTGTAGACATAAACAGTGGCAGAAAGAATACAGGCATTTTGAGAGTTCATGAATCCAGCAAAAGTGTCCTACCCCTGCACTTGCCATTTTCCACTGCTCAACTTACCAAGTACACTGCAGCTCTCTACAAAAAAACACGGTGTATAATTAATAGTAAATATAATATATAATATACTGCACCGCGTTATTTCGTTGATTTTTGTTTATCAAAACTGAAATATATTATATAAATATACGCAATAAAAACAGTGTCGGGATGTCCGCCTCCGCAGACAACAATAGATATAATACGGGGATCGTAGGTAGGCAACTAAACGTACACCACCACCGTCTGACAATTTTTCGGATGACTTGTGCGAGTTGTAACATAATAACCATACTTTTAGGAACCAGACAAATGTCCGCAATAACCATCGCCGGAATCAATCAAATGAAAAAAAAACCGGGTAAATGGGTAACGCTCTGCTGTATATAGGTGTCTATAGAGAGTCACTGTAATGGATAATTGATGTGTTAAATTTGAATTCAATGATATAAAATCATTGTGTAAGAAAAATGATCCTGAGCGAAGATAGATAACCATATTAGTACTACAGTATTTTTGACTAAAAAAATGCATTCAAAATGTCATTATGTGTATACTGTATAGAATATAATAATATATTAATATACATTCTAAAAGTTTCAGTACCCACGAATAATATTTTTAAATTACAACAAAATAATTAAAACCTTTATTCTTTGTTTTAATATGTAATTTAATCGAAATTTGAACTTCATAGGTATTACTGTAAAAAAAGATTGTGTTTAGTTGGTTAAAGTATAATATGAACTATTTCTGAAAATCCTTGTTTTAAATTTTCAATCCTTAACTATAAAATTGAATTTTAGAATTTTTCAACTATCTACAAAAAAAATTTTGAAAATGTTCGTGATATTGATGAATTTTGTAAAAATATTAGTCGCTCATAAACATTTTTAGATTTACGCTCAATTTTTAGATTCTGAGTGGTTTTACAATGGTGTTTATATTTTTTTTTATTTTTTTTTTTTATCCTGTAGATATACAAAATGTCTACTAGAAGCTTCCATTTCAACATAATTTATTATAGTATCTTATCTTTTAGCAAATTGGATCAAGATGGTACTTTAGACAGTTTATTTTTCGATTTTCTCAATAGTTATTTAATGCCACGGGAAAAACCTCTAAAAAAGGGATTTTAATTTTTAACGCTTTGTTTTTGTGTGATCTATATTACCTACTTAAAAGTACTCGATGTAGGATGATAGTATCGCGTAAGTTTCCACACCACCTTTGCTCATTAAAAGACATAATATCACGACGTCCATGTTGTTTTAAATAAACCAATACACGTGAATGCCGGTCGACTACATCAATACTGTAATTTACATACATCGGTACAGCAAAAACTGCCCTTGTCGCGTATAACAAAATATACATTTTATATATCAAAAAAACATATTTTTATATAAATAAATAAACATCGAATTTAACGTTTAATAGGTTTTAATTAATAACCTCTAAGTTTGTCGCAGCACGGCATTTGCACATTTTCGGTTTACTAGCTTTGAATTTTCGTGCGTTTCATCCTCTGGAAAGGCGAGTTAGGCTGCTGGAGTTGAAGGATTTGTATTTGCCACATAGTATTATAAGTCCAAGAGGAGTAAAAATGGGTTAAATTATTGAGTGTACCTATACGGGTTTCATATAGAAACCGGGTAAAAAATTTGGTGGGTTTCGGGTTTCGTATTAGAAACCGGGTAAACATTTCGTGGGTATCGGGTTTTGCGTTAAAAACAGGTTGCAATATTGTTTGCAGGTTTCGCCTCCGAAACCTGGTACAATTGTTGGCGAGTTACTGGTATATAAGGAACAAATAAGGGTGAAATTCTACGCGATTTATGGGTTTTGAGTTAAAAACAGGATACAATTGTTTGGGGGTTTCGCGTCCGAAACCGGGACAATATTGTTTTGCGGGTTAAGATAAGAGTGTGTTAACTTATTAGGGGGTTATGGGTTTTGCGTACAAAACCGTGTAAAATGTTTAGCGGGATACCCGTTTTTACTCCCTGAATTTATAACATCCATGCAGGGACTAACCTAACCGAACCGAAAAGAACCGGTTCTGGAACCCAAAATCCCTTAAAATATTGAAAACCGGAACCGAATTTCAATATTTTTAAATAACAGGAACCGGAACCGGAACCCTTATTTTTAAATTAAAAAAACGGGTTTTCAATGTTACATTATTTTATTTTTTCCACCGTAACTTATGCGTAATTTATCGGCATAATGCTTTTACTACAGATTAAAATACGTTTGTTTTGATAAACTATTTTTATTTCTGTTTAGAGTTGTTTATTTCTTTTGAAATAATGATAAGTATTGATTATTTGATAGTTATTTGATAGTAAAACATAAAAATTGACTGTTTTAGTTAGTAGGTACCTATATTAGAACTTATAATGTTTTATGTTAATAATTAATAATAGCTATATAGGCATTTCTATTTTAATTTATTTTAAGTATTCTAACAATTTAAGTAACTATTATCTATTGGTATTTATATTTAATTTTAATGTTTGATTACTTTAATTACTTCTATTTAAATATTTTAATGTACCTATAGGTATATAAAACATAAAGAATAAATAAAATATATAAATTGTTGTAATTGTTTAATTAAACCCCTTATAACTAAAACCCTAACTTTAACTATAAACTTAATTTTCCATACTGGAACCTGAACCGGAACCGGAACCCTGAAATAAAAAATTGTCATACACCGGAACCGGAACCAGAACCTCTAATTAAGTACTGGAACCGGAACCGAAACAATAAATCTAAAAGGTACCAGTCCCTGCATCCATGTGACAGTGTTGGGAATAATGAATTATTCTAACTTATATACCACTAATTAGGTGTATAAATTAAAATAATAAATTCATGTGTAATAGTTGAGAATAACAGTGTTTTTAAATTTTTTAAAAGATACCTAGGTACTTATTTAAAATTCAACACTGCCCTACTATTATAAATTTATAACTATATATTATTATTACCTTTATTATTTATCATATTTTTATCAAATACGTATATATTATTATATTTTATTTATTATTATTTAAAGATCACCAAAGTCTTATTTCTAAGTCTCCAACCACTATTCCGTCTATTCCTATTGGACCTTTCTGTTCAATCTGTCTTTAATGACTTAAAATCCATTCATACAATTTTTTTACGGTCCTGGAACAAAGTGTTTATTTTGTGTGTAACGCAGGCCGGTGATAGTGGGTGATGTGTTTGGGAATTGGAGTGGTGATGAAATGGCGAGGGGACGACAATATCAAATAAAATAATAATTATATGGGATACGAATAATATAATACGGATACATTTCGTTCAAATCTACCAAATCACCGAATAGACACCGAATTATATCATCTATCATGAGCCTGTGATTCACTTTTGGCCCTGTTCTAAACGTTAGTCCATCAAATAATTATAATGGTATAGTACTTATAATATTATATACAGTATACTAGTGTACTACTATAATAATAAAAATACTAAAAATATTAAAAATACTCAATAAGTGTGCTTATAATACCTAACAACTAACAAGTCTTGGTTTAGGCATCTATAGTTTAGCTTAGCTTCGCAGACCAAATCTTATATCAAAATAATTCCTTACCGTCACTTGGAAAGTTGGACTAATAATTGTCTATAAAGCTTAACGATGTTGAAACATTGAGGTGCATAAATCTCATTCAACTTTGGGAGATATAATCCTTCGTAAATAATTGCATTAATTGTTGATGTGTGCGGCGCCTATGAATTTAAAAACGTGTAATGGTTTAATATTGAAAAGAAAAAGAACTTTACTTCACAAACAAACGAAAAGAAACTAAAGAAAGTCAAAAATCGGAAAAATATAAAGATTACTTACGAAAGACGAAAGTAAAAACTGACTATGTATTATACTATACAAATGTATTTTGAACAAAACTAAAACGGTAATAACATTAAAAAGAAAACTATAACAACTAACATACTATTTAGCCAGCATGTCTATTATTTATTATATTATTAAATATGAATAACTTGTTTGTGTACGTTTTATTTTATGTTTGTGGCCAACACGCACGATACTAAAAATTAATACTAAGTAGGTACTAGGTATAGTTCTCCACTGCCCACTGTCCCACTGTCCTTAGGACTAGCGGGAGTCAGGGCAAATAAAAATTCATCACCATGCCTAAAATGTTTGATTAATTTAGTTTTGGCTTCAATATTGCAATATTATTGTACTATTGAAATATGTAAAATATATGAAAAAATTATCATACTCAAACAGGGGCGTATTTATGGGGGTGGCTGGGTGGGCTGCAGCCCCCCCTGAAATTTCAAGAACATCCAAAAAATATGAATATCAATAAAACTTTATTTGTTGGGTAAAAAAGCTTGAAAATTTAATACAAGCTAGGCTCCTGCTTTATTAGTACAATAGCAGTTGAAAAATATTAAAAATCCTTAGTCATAGTTTTTTTTATAAGCATTTAAAGTTCGAATCTTGACAAAATACGGAAAAATCACAAAACTTAAAATTTTTCTGAATGTTTTCATTTTTTACACACCAAAAAAATTTGAAAATATTTTGCCTCTTTTTGAGCTATTTACGGACATTGACAGTTTTCATTTTTCTTAGTTTTTTTCTATAAATATCAATAAAAATTTTTTTGTTGGGTAAAAAAGCGTGAAAATTTAATTCAAGGCTCCTGATATATTGTAACAATATTGAAAAATATTAAAAATACATATGCTCAATTTTTTCTTATAATCATTTAAAGTTCGAATTTTGACAAAATTTATCAAATTTAAAATGTAATAAATATTTTGTAATTAAAAATTTATAAAATGTTCAACTTTCATAGTTAAGGATTGAAAATTTAAAACAATGGTCCACGTAAATAGGTAAATATATAAATTACTTTATTCACAATAATATCATAGGCTGACTGACCGTTTTCGCTTAGAATCGTTTTTCTTATACGAGTACAATGATATTATATCATTGAATTCAAATTTTACACCATCCATTACAGTACCTACTGTACAGCAGAGCGACATCCACTTTACCACTTTTTTATTTTATTGTGTGACTATGTTGATCATTTTGTTCAGCCCCTCCCGAAATAAAATTCTGGATACGCGCCTGTACTCAAATGTTTACTATAATAGTTGTTTCTCTAAATCTTAAATGTATTATAAATTATAATACGTATCTTATAAAGTTGTAATCAGGGCGTTTCACCCGATTTAAAAAATTAAACAAACGTTTGGATGTTAATAACCGTTATTATTCGGGTTTATATAATGGTTAATACGGATGTTTAGTAGATAAGAAAAAACATAATTTTGTATGCCTAGTTATTTTTATTAGAAACCTTTTGAAAATTTTTATTTAGTTATTTTTTTTTTAAGTAAAATGTCCAAATATTGTTATCATTAAACCACAGACTTCTATACTACACTAGATAAGGAACTCTTATACAATTTACATTGTTACAAGTGAAGCTCAGCTGTGAACGGCCGCCATTTTATCGGTTGGCAAAACATTTCATTTATTATACAAAATGTATTAGGAATAATATTTTTTTTAACGGTCAAATAAAATAGTAAATGTAAAATGACTTATATAAAATATATTTTTTTTTTTGTAAACTAAATGTTTAAAAATAATAAAATACGATATAAAATAAATCATAATATCATCTTATTTGTCATATGAAATACCATACAATTGCCAACCGACCTTGAAGCTTCAATCCCACCGTGCAAAGGAATGTTACTGTTATATAAAAAAAACATTCATTAGGAACTTTGAAACGTTCCTGTGGAACTTCCATAGCAGTTACTAAAACATCGCAGAAACGCTTTATGCCGTGTTTCTTGTGACTTAATTGTATACAATACTAAACTGTAAAATAGGTATGTTCTATAAATATGTTTCTGAAACATTTAAATAGAGTTAATAAAAAACATTCCTGACATAACCACATTCTACATTACATTAATGTTGGTATCCCAGTGCGCCCCCCCTCCCCACAAAATAAAAATTTCAGTAAACTTAAAAATTATTTTTAAAAAATGGAGTCATTAGTTATAACCCCTCAAAAAAATAGTTTCTATACACACGTCATAGTGATAGTGCTGAAACTGATTTAATCACCTTTTACTATAATTATTGAATATCGATACATTAGTGGCTCAACAATAATATATGATTATCATAGTCCACCAAACAAAAATATAATATAATATTCTAAAAAATAAAGGTGAAACATAATTTATTGGTATATAATTTTCATTAATATTACATATTTATTTGCATAAGTCAAAAATACATAATACATTATTACAATTAAATATTAAATATAATTAAAACAAAATTGTAATACATACAAAAATTAACACCTATAAATACAATATAACATAGAATTATTGTATACAAATATTTCTATTCTATTTTAACCTACTAATTTAAAATATACAATACATTTAGTATAAATATTCTTAAGACATTTAAAATGTAATAGAACTACAAAATTAACATTTATATCAGACACTATGACATAATGAAATAACAACAGCTTGATTATGAAGGAGCTGAGAAAAAAAACATTTGAATTTTACATCACTTAAAAGGATTTGATAAGGGTTTGAAACATGATTACTATTTACTAAATAAATTCCAATATTCATACTAGGTATTGGTTTTGAAAATAAATCTTCAACTGTTAGTATTTTAATGACGGAAAGTTTAATAATATTATCAATTTTTGAATTAATTTTATATATACTTTTAATAAAAACAATATCATTATTTTTTAAAATGATGCATTGATCTTTAGGATTGTTACAGCTCAAAACAAAATTATTAGATTTGAGATTTATTTGATTATAATGAATAAAATTAAAATTTGAAATTTTTTCATTTATTTTAAATGACTTTAATATATTATTATTATTATTATCAGTAGAAATATTTAATAGCTCTTCTCCTTCAGATGCAATAATTTTATTTTTGATTTCAGAAAGGGGGTATTTACAACATTTCATAGATTTTTTCAGGAATTGAAGATAATTTTCATATTTAAAAGCACTAAAATTATCTAAAGATCCATGTAAATTAGCAAAAAATGGAAGGTGTATCAAACTGTGGACGTTGTAATTAATAAACTGAGGGCCATAAATGGATGAATAGTTTTGAACAAATGTTTTTAAAAGTTTTAAAGATAAATTATTATGTTGTTGACATAAGTCATTTGAGCATAGTATTCGAATTGATACTAATAAAAGTAAAAAGTGTTCATACATATCTTTTTTTAAATTTGATTTTAATACAATGACTCCAGTGTACAAAAGAAATTCACGAAATTCGGTAGCCTTCCAATACTCAAGATCATCTAATGATCTTGGTAGGCGTGCAAACTCAGATGGTACAAATTTTCTTATATTCAAAAGAGATAGAGAAATTATATCTTTTTTCTCTTCTATAATTCTGATTGGTTTTTTGCCTCTTACCCAAAACTCTAGAAGCCTTTTCATGACTCCTTGGCAGACACAATGCATATAATCAATAACTACAGTGGTTGTAATGTCTAAAGGAAGCTCTATCAGAGGACTTAATCCATCCTTATGGTATTCAGTATTGGACTTTGATCGAAATGATTCATTAGTACGTAATGGGGCATTCAAATTTAAAAAACAAACTTTATTGTCAATAAAATCACCTTCTACTTCGCAGGAGTTACAAGCAAAATATCCATTATGGTTTTTAACTTTTAATAAAAATGATTTTGCTGGGGCGTCTGCTACAACGTGAATAATTTCAAAATGTATTATTTTATTTTCAATTTGAATTCCGTGAGTTATAAGGTTTTGAATCTCGTTTAAAAATGGTCTAAAAAATTCATTAACATTACCCGGTTTGCCTTTAAAACTATGGTAAATACCTACTGGAAAAATTTTGTTTTCAAAATGAGGTAAATTTACAAATGATAATAGAATTGGCCAAAATTGAGTTTTTGAACTTTTTGCAAGTGGTAAACCATCAATATTGAAGCTCAACTTAATTGTTATACCATCAGGAATATATTTTATTTGTTTAATTAAGTGTGGTTTAATTATATTTATGATACCTAAATCTAGATATGAACCATTTTCAATTTCAACAATGGAATGATTAGCTTTATGTTCGGCTAGAATAGTTCTTACATCTTTTGGAACTTTTAAACCTGTACTACATAAAATGGATAACATTTCATTGGCACATCTGTGAGACACATTGAAGTCTACAACCCACTTGCGAAAACGTTTTACTATATCTTGATTTGAGACTCCAAAATCATTAGTAACTAATGATTCTTCGTTTAAAATGGGTTGAACATTGTTTGAAGCATCCTAAAAACATTAAATGTATCAATATCTAATAGAAATATTAATGTAAATTACCTACATTAATATTTATATGGTTTGAAATTGTATGTGCTGTTATAGGAAACACTGGCTCTTCTGGTTGATTGTTTAATGATTCTAAATTAATTTGTTCATTGAAATGTTCCTTATTGTTTTGCTCAATGGAAGGTAGTTTAACCGGTACTGTACTCACTAATGTTTCATTGGTATAATATGAAAAAAAAAAAGATATTATATTATATTATATTATAATCACATTGGAATCAATTAATGTTGGAAAAAAAAAAAAACATAATATTACTTACATAGTGCTATTTCAGTTCTGATTCTCCTCTGAAACTGGCGGATAGAAATGCTTCCAATACTTTTGACTCTCCTACAAGATGAACCTAAAACAGGTACCTAAATAAATACTTTAAAAAGTACTAATCTATATCAAAATTAATATTTTTAATTTTATCTTTATCACATATGCCTAGTGGTGTTATGTCAGGTTTTAATAGAGGGGGCAAAAGTTTTGACCAACCCAATGGTTAGCGGGTAGGTAACTTAAAAAACAACCACTCGCAAAAACATATTAATATATTATGTTACTTTTCCTTCATAAAACACATACATACCTTCATACTAATTTTCAGGCGCGTCCACTCATGCATCCAAATATAATTATATTCCTTCCAACTATTAATTAACAATTTATCATTGTGACAATAAATGCTAATTACCTACACAATATAATATTTTCCTATAAATATAGACATGGGCTGCTATTAAAATCAGAGCGGAGCAAATTCCCACCTTGCCTCCCCTTTAAATGACACCATTGAGTATGCCCTTTAAATCCTCCCTCGTTATCATGGTCTGGATCCACCCCTTACCTAAATAATAATCACACTTATCAAGGATAAATTATACTGCGCATGTATTTATTAAAAATAAATACATATTTTAAGGTAATAATAAAAAGTGAAATAACTAGTTGTTTTTTAATATTATTATAATAATTATAATAACAATGTAAATGACTGTATACAACTTTTTTTTATTTATAAGTATCTTGAATGGCATTCTTTATTTATTTTCTCTATCATATCTTGTTTTAGAAGTTCTGAACCAACTTTGGACATCTAACTCAAATTGTGCATCTGAATTTTGAGGAAACTTATTTTTGATAACACCTGATATAAAATATATTAACATTGTTTAAATTCTGTATTTTATGTAAGCATACAAATACCTAACTCACTTCTCATAACTTCAATAATTTGTAAATCTTGAACTTTGTATTTTTTTGTATCTTTTTCAAATGCTCTTCCTGTCCATGAGCATTCGATAGCAAATTTATTTGTAAATATTTTGTTCAAAATGCGTCTAATACTGTTTTTTGCATCTACACCACCAACTACACTTAGCATATGTTTCTGCAAAACAGAAGTTACTCCAAATTTATTTAAATTTATATGCTTATTAAATAATAATTAATAGAGTCAACATACAAATTTGTCTTTCACAACATTATTTGCTTGCAGCACCCTTTCACAAGCCAAAATATTTTCCCAGTTGGAAAATGGAAGTTGGTCTAAGAATTGTTTATCTTCCATATCATTTGAAAAAGCTAATCCTATAGGTACCACATGGCGGGTCAGTTTTGCGACATCATTTTTCAAACTACTTATTTGGCTTAATATGCGTTCATTTGTTAAACGAGTGGTTATCATTTCAGTTTGAATGTTCTTTAAAACACAACGAATTTCTTCTAATATAAAATATAATGAAAATTTAAGTAATTAATAAAATACATAATACTAAATTGTCTAAATTTATATTGAACTCAAAAATAAAAATAAAAATATTTGTACCCAACAATCAATTTTAGTTCTAATATAGATTAGAACTTAGAAGGGAATTAATATTAATGTAAGTATAAACTATGAACTACCTAGGTATCTACTAACTACCTAAGTATCTATTAACTACAAATATCTAGTAACTAGTAGCATGGCAATATAAATATTGTAATTTAAGAATTTAGACATTTTATCCTACCTTCAGATGTACTTGGCTTAGACAAATGGTTTAAATCACCATCAGTTTTTGAGGTTGACAAATTTTGTTGTTGATCAAAATTTAAATGTTGCAAATGTGAATAATCGTTATCACTAGCAGAAATAAATATCTGCGAATTGGAAAAATGTTGATTGTGATCTTCAATGTAAGGTACCTATTCACAAATTAGACAACTTTAAAATAAATTATATTATGGTGAATTTATTAATGGCAATAAGTTAATTACCTGTAAGTCTGAAAAAGATGATATTAGAATGTTTGATGTTTCTTTTACTGTGTTAATATTTAAATTATTTTCATCAGCATTTGTACTTGTTAGAGAATTAGACGGTTGCAGATTAATGTATGATTTTTCTTGTTCTTGATTCGCTATAGCAGGCGCAATATTATAACCATTATCTATCAAAGAAAATTAAATCAGGTACATGCAATTCTTTAAAAAAAAAAAAAAAAATAATAGTGCTTAGGTAGAGAATGGTACATCCAAAATCAAATTTAGTACTTATAATATTCTAAAAATAAAATATCCTCAACCATTAAAAAAACTGAGTTTGAACATTAGAAAGTAAAATATACAACATATTATTTTAAAATAATTTTATGTGTAATTTAGGAATGGTATGAAAGGAATTTCTAAAAAAAAAATGTTGTTTTATTTGTGATACCTAGTTATAAAATCCCTTGTCTATCAGTTTTTATTAATTATATCGGAAATCTACCAATATTAAGTGAAAACAAATATATTCAAGAAGCAAATTTGGAAGCTGATATAAGTGATAACAATAAATGCATTTTTTACAAATAAGTAGGTACTTGGTAATTATTAATTATTATTTTAAATTAATTTAATTTAAACAATGTTTACCTTCAACGTATGAATCATCACTACTTGAAGTAGCATGATATTGTTTTCGTTTCTTATTAGAAATTTGCTCATCATCTGTCGATTCTAGTACATGCTTGTGCCAAGCTTTAGCAAATTGTCCTAAAGGAGAACAATTGTATAAATCAAACTATTATTTATATACACTTATGTACAAATCAGGTTTGTCAAACGTTTAAAAGTTCTGAATTCATGACTTACACAACTTGTTTAAATTTATTTAATTCTAAATACTTGAAAATGTTATCTTTAACAAAGGACACACTTTGCTGGAAGTGGGTAATATGTCCTGCACTTGAACATTATTTCAAGACACCCATTTACGTGGTTTAAAAATTGGATTAGTGCTCTTAAATTAAAAAATATTAATTATATAAATTGAAAATACAATTATATAAAATTATTTATATTACTAAAAAACTATAATAATAGATAAAACAATGATGCCGAAAGTAGGGAATTTTAGTGTTATAAATACATAAAAACTAGTTTCGACTGTTGGTCATCATTAAGTTACATCATCAAGTCATCATAAGTACTTACAAAGTTACAACTGAATAATATTATTCAAAACCTTTAATATAATTATGAGTTAAGTATTAACTATAAAGTAATTTTAAAAAAAAATTAATAAGATTTCAGTTCTGGAACACTATATATAAGAATATTTTTTAATTAAATGGAATAATAGTTGGTTTATAAAGAAGTATTTTGTCACTGTACCTACCTACTGAAAAATAGAGTTTTTCACATGATATTTTCTTCATTTTTCAAGATTTAAAAGAGAAGATTGAATTAATAGAACTAAGTAGGTAGGTAATGTCTTATTTAACTATCAAAAAATGATATAACATTATCTAATACAAAGTTAAAATTATTTAAATATAATCTGTGTACATTACCATAAGTTTTGTTACCATCAAGTACTTTAATTTTGTATAGTGACCATGAATCATCTGGGTCCTCAGCTAACTTTAAGTCGTCACTAGTCACTCTTTTTTGTGGCCATTTACAATATTTCACAGAACAGCTAGACAAATTGTCTGTATCTGTTTCGATCAACCAATTTGTTGGGATTACACTATAGTCTTTGCCTTCAGTGAACTTGACAACGACCCATTTTATACTATTACGACCCTGCAATGCCATATTTACAAACATTAATATTAAACATATCTGAGTATAAATATATGTTAAATACTTGTAAAATTGATCATTTCACAATAATTATCGTTAATATTTTTACTTATTGTACCAGGTCGTACATAGCCATACATAGCATACACTTTAGGTACCTACATTACTGAAATTGAAATACTTTATTCTTACCTTTTTAATGAAGTTCGCCATGACGAGTAGGTGAGGTAAGTAATAGTACCTACTACCTATACACAATACACTGCAGGTTTGACGTAAATCGTATTAAACTATTAAAACACACTATCAACATACACTATTAAAATTTAAAACACACGGAAACTTCAAAGTACACGACTCGATGTCTCGAATCTCGATTGACAACCAGACAAGAATTTAATTTTATAACCTCACTTAAGTCATCATGACGGGCAATACCGATTACTGGTTTTTCGCGGTTTAAAATGGATAACAAGTAACAACAACAATATTTATAGTTAAAAATATATATATTAATAGATGAGATGTATTTTCCAAACATTCACGTAATAGTTAGTTAACATAACAAGGTTATGTAATTCTTTATACACAAAATGTTTATAACTGGAACGTTCTTTTTCAATATTAAAATCTAATATGCTTATGAACTATTCTTGTAACAGTCAAGGAATATTCCATTGCAATGTTTGTATTAAGACTTAAATTGTATATCAGTGGAATGTTTGTAACATTCCTTTGCACGGTGGGATTCATGACCGGAGTTCGCTATCTAGTAATATATAGAAATCTGTGCATTAAACAAATAATTAACTACATAATCAAACGAACCACATTAAATATATTTTATATTCACAATGATATATCACATGAAGATTGTAAAATTCAAAATTATTCGGGTTTCTGGTTACCCAGAATGTTTTATTCGGGTTTTGGTTATTTCGGGTTTTATGGGATTCGGGTTTAAGGCTTTTTATGGGTTTTACGGGTTCTGGTTTAACTATACAATCATATAATATTATATAGGTATATTACCATCGTCGTCTGTAAATTATTGTGAACGACGAAAGTTAAGAATTATTAAGGTTGCACACTAATGTAAATTTGACTATAATAAATATTTTTTGTTTACAAAAGTAAACCAACGCCGGGGAGGTACATGTTATATCAATAGAGGTTGCTGACGAGTGCAGTCAAGTTACCCTCATCATCACGACTAATTTTTTGCATTTTGATTGAACTCTATGAACGTGAAATTTTTCGGAATTTCGATCATGTCTTCCGGGAACGTATGCAAATCATCTACAACACTACAACAGAAATAATATTCGTGCTGTAGAGTGTCCTAGATAATATACTATTGCAAGAATAATATATATGTGTAAGTAAATCGTATATGCATATTAATATATTATTACATTCATGATTCTTCGCCTCCTCGATTATTATAACGTTATAACTTTTACAGTCTCTGAATTGGCACAACTAGGGGGGGGGTCCATAGGGGACTAGTGCATCAATGAGTTTAAAATATGCATCCCAAAAAATTATAAGTATTTTTCTATTATATTTTGATTATTTTGAAGTAAAATTATCAATAAATACAAAACTGTTGCACTATAATATATACTATATACATTATACCTATACTGTATGGTGTATATCGAGGAACATAATAATATAATAGGTATAGGTAGGTACTTCCGACTAAAAAATTAATCTTTATATTATAAAAAAAATCAAACTTAACTTTCGTGATATTTTGCATTATTGTTTATGGATTTTTCGAGGGATTTCCTTAATAATAATATGTAAACGATATTCACAAATAGTTGAAAAAAAAATACTTTATTAATTAAATCCTACCGTTATTATTGCATTGAATGATTTAATTTTGCATTTAATTTTAATTCTATCAAAAACCACTTCGCAGGATAAAACCATACATATTAGAAAAACTGGTCAAAAAAAGCAAAAATAACCAGAAAAACTGTTAATAAGCATTTTTTTGAAACATTTTTGGAAAAATCAAAAAAAAAAAGCACTTTTCAATTTCATAATTGAACGTGTTGTAACACGACGTGCACTTCCATAGCACTTTGCTACATTTTAATTCAATCCATAAAAATAAGCAAATGCTTTAAGAAACGATCCCTGCTTATAAGTTATAACTTAATATTATGAAATAATCTTTAGTTTATTTAATGCTGTTTAGAACAGGTCACAGATACGTAGTTATTACTTATTAGTTATTTGTGTACACTGTCTAACCTACCCATGTATATTTTTTTTTTAAATTTTTTTTTTTATTTGAGATTTCCCTCTAGCTCAGCCAATTATATTATATTTTATTATGTACAGTACACACTACACACACAACTTGATTTATATATGTATTTTTTTTCTCTCTCTCTCTCTCCTTTTCCCCTTAATACTATCTTATATTTAAAATGTAATTGGAATTTTTTTTCCGTAATAAACAAATAATAATAATAATAATAATAATAATAAACATAATAATATTATATTATAACTTGACTAAATAGCTTTCAACACGGGGTAACGAGGCTGCTTTTATTTATCGATGGCAATGGCGAAATGCGGGATGTTCGCCATAAATGGGAGCACGTTTACATTGTTCCCTTTTTTATAATAAGCAGTTAAATTGTGTTCAAAAATATTTTATGAAAATTAAAAATTTTGATATTATTTAAATATTTTAAAATATACTGCTCCAACAATCACAAACGTGTCTCAATGGCCACGCCGGGGGGCGGGATGGCTATAATATAATACTATAATCGAACGTGTTCTGACTGACTAACTAACTGATCAACGTAAATCCTAAATAATGATAGCTTGAGGCTTACAATTTTTACCTAACCTTCGTACACCATGTAAAGTGTACACTGAGATAAAATCTTCCAAAATGCGCATTTTAAAGTGGTGATTGCATAAGTATTTTGAGATTCAAGATGAACATTTTTAAGTTTTGTACTTCATGCACCGAATATAAAAAAACGAATCGAGAAAGTTTGAATCATATAGAGTTGTCACTTTTAACGGGCAACGAAGTATACTGGTTTAGCTATAGTATATTAAATATTATACAATATTATATATTTTTAAGAGATCGCTTTACTAACTTATTTTTAAACACCGAACTGGGTTGTCTAGTAGGTTATTGTTGAGAGTTTTGAAAATAATGTATTTGGGGGAATTTCAATTTTTTTTGGAAATTTTTATTGTATTTTTTTCCTCGTTGGTTAACCTTTTCTATTTCTTAACCATTTATATTGAGGGTGTTAGGTTAGTTTGGGTAGAGGTATACCACTATACTGGCTTGTAGATATAATATAACGAAGGGATAAGGACTAGCGCGCTTGGGTAGTTGAATTGAATTTGGTTATAGATTAGTATAGATAAAGTCTTGATCGAATTTGCATACTAAGATACCATAGTATTATAATATCTTGGTAGTATTTTGTATGTTAGCTTTTTTATATTGATGAAAAGTTTAAATATAAGTGCGGGTGGCGTATAGGTGTATACATCTAATTAAAATGGTTCATTTGGGTTTTAAGTGTGAACTTAAAGTTATATTTTCATCTAAAATTAATCATTACGCCTTTTTTTAAGCTTAACAGAAAATAATAATGATAATATTGATCTTATAACTTTGAAAATGATTTATTTAAAGAAAATAATAAGTACATCTCTAATAATTAAGGGGAAATGTACTTAACTTGACTATAAAATTAATTAACTGATTAGTAACTGTATATATAACGAGAAAAATTAACTCGTTAGTTAAAAGTTACATTAAAAAAAAGTAACTCGTTATAATATAACTTAAAAGTACCTTTACTTATATTTCCTGTTATTTAATAATATATTAATGATATTATACTCTATATATATCACTCGTTTTACTCTACACTTATGGTTTATTTTTTCCGAAGTATACTTTTATCACTTTTAAAAATAATTGAACATTAATAAAGTGACGGGTCTCATTTCGTCAGTCGTCACACCAATCCGTGCAAATACCGTGGTAATATTTTATTTTCTCTTCGCGTGTCCCGCAAGACATTGTTCAAGAAATGCATGACTCGCTAACAAAATGTAGACCCTATATAAAGTATATAAAATATCATATTACTCGAATATATATAAATATACTAATTTACTTAAAAAAAAAAACACCTACTCGTCAATGTCGAATCCCTTTCGTTTTATGACTTTTTTAGTTTTATATCGTAATGTAATATGCCTGTGATATGTTATATATATAAGCTCGTAACTGACAAATTAATTTAATACGTGATTACTTCTACAATATATATTAATATCCCACTATAACACTATACCTATGTTAAATGTTTATTTAATTAATTTATTACTATACAGGGTGATGTTACAATGTTTATATTATTTCTGATTGCTTGTAAAAATATCGAGTTCACCTTATATTTTTCAACTTTTCTATTTTTAGAAATTGTTTTAATAATTTTAATTCGAAGGATTAAAAAGTCGGCTAGTATTCGAAACTCATAAGCAGAATAACAATGGCGATAAAAGGTTTTGAACATTTATTGAATAATACCTATTTATAAATTATAGTAATGAGTTGTTACTGCAAGGAATAATTAATGGGTTTGTTTTAAAAATAATGAGTTTTCCATAATTATTATAAAGAACTAGGACAAACTTTGTAATAACAGTGCAGTATTTTAAATAAGTACTCTTAATATTGATACATTATCCTATACAGATATTTCATCGGAAACGATATTATATTATGATTGGTTCAGTTATTTAAGTAACTGAAATCGAAAAATAAATTAAGCTCAATGTTTTCAACTAACATGTTACATGTATATTGTATATAGGCACAAATATAAGATAAACGTGTTGACTGAAAAATCAGAAAAACAATAGCGCAATATATTATATTTTTTAAATAGCCATTAATTTAGTGACCCTGAGATAGTGTTAACGATGCATGTTCCTAATTATTTACGTTCTACTTAGACGAGTTAAAAATTAGTTATCGTATCAATGGATAATCGTCAATCATAAACGTGGAATAATCGTGGCAGGTATTCTTAGCTAAAACAATTTACGACAATACGATATTGATTATTATAAAATATTAAACAATATTATGATTACACTGTAGGAGCGGTTACGTCAGTCAAGTCAATACATATATAATTAAACGTACCTATAATATAGATAGATAGATACTTTCTAGGTAAATGAAAATTTTAATTCAAATTTAAAGAAATTACGCTGAAACACACTCATGGGAATGTAGATAGGTACGCGATTATTAAATTATAATTTTATTATTTCATCGCAAAATACTCGCACTGCTCACTACTGTGTTCCATAATATGTGTATTTATCACACATCATAATATGTGTAATTACTTATGGATGACAAAATAAAAATGGTGTGATATCTACCTACATAATACATTGTACCGTATTTATAAATTTGAACCTCGATAATTACTGGATTCGACCTAATACCACCAAGAATTTTAAATTTTGTAATTTACATCCATTTTAACTATTTTAATGTAATACGATATATCGTATATTTGAAAAATAATTAATAGTTATTTTATTTTTGTATCATAATAAATACATTCAAAACTGTAAAAGTGAAAACCAATACATGGAAACCTCTCATTTCTGCATGCAGCAACGCTGAATTATCTGAAGATATTTTCTATATTGATAAGTGATAACACATGACCTGTCGTGACACGTGATCTATCTGAAGTATACCAGTTTCTAAGGTTACTGTACCAATGTAGTTTTAAAATAATGAAAAGTTAAAAGAATTATTTTCAACTCGGAATAACAACTTGATTATTTCCTAATAAAAGATAATTAAGTAATTAACTATCCACTAAATTGTATTTTCCCTATTATAACTTAAGGTGGGCAAGTTTACGGCTATATTATATTAATATTTTTTGAGGAGACGTTAGGCCCTTTTATAGGTGAAGGGCTCGGTGAAACCCGAAAGCGCAAATCGACCTTTTTTTTCGATAACTCAAAAGCGCAAAACGAATTTGCGCTTTTGTACCTTGGTAGTGGGATAAAAGCGCAAAAATAAATTATATTAACTGATACATTATTTTACTAACCTAACGCCCTACGCTAGACGCTCTTCATGTACGCGTGGCCTTATAAGTCTTCAAAAATTGATTATTAAAATGTAATTTACATTAACTTACACTAAAGGGCTGAGCCACCTTCGAACAAGCCTAGGACTACCAATGGTCCAGAATCATATCACAGGCATTTGATAGATCAACTTTATAACCAGAACCCATCTATCTATAGTTTTATTGAAGTGATTAAAGAACACCAAGCAGAAGTTTATTTAAAATTACAGTCAAATGACAAATGGTCGAAAAACTACGAATCGCAAATCTAAATTCATCAAAAACTTGGACCTTCTTTAAAGAAAAAAAAAATTACTAGATTAGAATAATTGAAGACAGTGGGCTTCAAATTTCAAATTTAATTTTAAGGTACCTACTCATTATCATATTAGTTTAATACATTAATTTATTTATTCATGCTACTTTTTTTAACTAATTTAAAATAATACTCAAAATTCAAATTTTTATTTTTTACTGATTTCAATATCACTGTAAATGCTTAATTAAATATTAATAATAACTATGATTTTAATAAAATACACTTTTTTTTATAAAATTGATTTGCGCTTATGGGTTAATTAAAAAGGTAATTCTGTTTTGTGCTTATTGGTTATTTATTTATGCGCTTTTGGGTTACGTTTGGTCATATTTTGTGCTTATGGGCTACACCCTTAGTCTCTCTATTTGGGTCACTGCCGAGAGTTGATACAAGGATATTATATATAATTGTCTTCACAAAAACCATATACTTTATTTACTTCTTAGGATGAAACTTTCTTTGGATTATCATTTAATAATTCTTAAATAATTATATCAAAATTTAAAATGATACGAATGTACCTATACACATGTTATCCGTAAACAACATACAATAGGCACGCCATAAGCTTATTATCAGAAATAACTAAATATTGACAGGTTAAAATATGTTGGTAAATACGTCAAAGAAAAGTAATTTTTTGTCACGTCCACACCGAAAGTTTTATTTTAGATATCGGTTGAAACGTTGGAAACTTTCCTTTTTACGTCTAGTGAACAGTAAATGATTTTATACGTCCAGCGGATAGTAAATGATTTTTTCCGTCCGCTACAGCGTTCCAAAATGTTACTCTCCAAAACAGATTCTGTACTTGAACATATAGTAATACGATTTGTCTTATATATCAAATACTAAAGCTGGTAAGTGGTTAATCCCGTGCTGTTCTAAGAAACAGTTTGGCGAATCCAGATATACCGAGAATAGTGAGGACAGGTCATTGTTATTTATAAATTACCGTTATGTTGATAGAGGTAGTTGATTTTAACTTCTCCAAAAATTGAAACTTTGAATTTTTTTAGTTACTCATTTTGGTTTAGAGATCTCCTAAAATAGGGTAAAAATTTTCTGGTGTTCTGTTAATGAACGGACTCCTCTTCACGTTATTCATGTTTGTATATTTTTCTATGTTATCCTTATTACTTATTGTTTTTTTATTGTAAACAGATTGAATATATTTAAATAAAAAAAAAAGCTACTCATTTTTTAGGATATATGGGAATACAATTAAAAAGTCTATCTCAAATAGTCTTGATGAAAAATTCAAAATTGTTTGAGTTCTTATCGCTTCACTAGATCAATTGGTTGGTTGGAATGAAAATACGTTTAAATGTCTATGTTTCGTGTGACGACAAGGGCAGACAATCACTGCTTCCAATCCCCATCGGCCATCAGTCTTGGCCCTTGGATGAAATGTAGCCTATGACTGAAATTGTTTACTTCCAGCTCTTGCCGCACAATATATATATGCACTATATATCTACTATTGTCTATTACCACCTAAAGCATAAACAAAAACACTGTCAAAAACTTAAAACACACATTATTGTAAAAACAATCACTTCGCTAAGAATCTATAAATTAGATACCAATAGTACATTCCAATAGTAATTTTAATACTGCAGTAGAAATGTCTACAATATCAATCTTACTTTCTCATATTGGGGCGTGGGGTGGAGGATAGGTTAGATGACTGAAATTTTATGTCTCGTGACTCCCAGTTTACGACTGACAGTGCTTATAGATTCCATGGAGTATAATTTTAGCATTTCCTCTCCAATGAACAAAAGTTTTAAAAGCGTACTTGTAGTTTTTTATTGCCGTTACTAGCTTAAAATTCAAAAGTGCAGGTAATATAGTAGCCGTATAACCCATTTGACTGTTCGAGAGCCATTTGAGCGTCGATCTCTCTATGCATAGTTGTATTGTATTATTGTTGGAAATTGTAATTATAGTTATAAATTATAATATTATGTAAAATGTAAGTCTAGGTATATTATTTTAACCTAGGTACTGCAGTGCATCAAGTACCTACATAATATAACAGAGGTATTATTTCTATCAAATCAATGACTACAATTCGAAAAAAAAATTGACAGTAAATTACTTAATAGCTTAGGTACTTACACTTAAACGGTTAAACTATTTTATATTTTATTTTACATAATATTAATTTCTTATAAGTTACCTACCTATAACTATATAGAGGAGCGTATATATAAATACTGAATTTCGTTTAAGTAATTTATTCGTTCCTTTGTATCAGGTAGGTATATAATTATACCTATGTGTACCTACCATACCCTTGGCAATTCAAAAATTAACATGACAATAATTAAAATATCATTTAAATTACATAATAATAATGGTGTCTCAACTGTAGGTATATCTGGCCTGTTTAAAGGATTCGTAAAGTAAAAATATGAATTGTCACGTTTCATTTTTTGCACTTGTATAAGTAGTATATTTCAGTAATTTGTGCTAAAGTTAATTATGTTTAAGTTATTTATGAGTAACCAGAAATAGAAAAGCTAAATTATTTACCAATCTAATAAAAAATATCTATAATAATATCATAAAATATCGATCTTGTTATATGCTTAAATATACTACAGTACCTATAGTTAACTATAATGTGAACAATAATTAAGGATTCTCATAACACTTTACTTTACTAAATGTAAGTAATTTGAAAATTGCGTTTATGACATATTTTATTTATGATGGCTTATACTGTCAGGTATCAACATTTTCATATCGCTAAAAAATGTCTTCAATAAAAAAACTACAATGTTTTTAAATTCATGACCTATACTGACTTTTTATAGGTACCTACCCGAACGAAAAATGTTATTTTTATTGATGTTAACAATTGTGACGTAATACGACAGTGTTATACAAAATAATACAAAACAGTGCAAAATAATTAGATGCATGCAAACACTCCAATGGCTTCATATACTTTAAATTGTTTTGTACTAATTTTTCTAAATGTACAGAAAATGATATTCAGTTGGCGATGAAATCAAATTCATACAATATTGGTTGCGTTTTTAATCACACGCTATACTTACTTCAGGCCTTCAGGGTATACTCAGGTATACACGCACGTCAATGACATTTATCTTTTGTATTTCAACCACTTTTGTCTGCACGACGTGTTTAAGGGCTTCAATTATTGTTTCATTTAGGAGACACTTTTATCCGTGTTTTTACGCCAAAAATAATTTATTCAGTTCGGTCACACGTAGGTGCATTATTCAGTTAATTTGTATAATAATCATATTGTAATAATAGTATAATACATATAGTGCCCTTTTGTACCTAAAGGTACAAGTATGAATTTATGTATAATATATAATAATATTAATATATAGGTACGTACTTATAATAGCACGCTCGTGACATTACCTATTATTTTAAGTAAAACTCAAACCACATAATGTAGAGTATTATTATGTGTGTTGTGTGTACATAGAGTGTAAGTAAATTATGAATATTAAACAGCGCCCTTGTATAATGTACACAATATTATACGAATATTATTGTATTTGTAATTATAATAACACAAACCAAAATAAATGTATTCTTTTGGTGTTCCAACGTCGTCATATAATAAAAAAATGTTTTAATGATTTTTGTAGGTTTGGTAGTTACATATAGTGGGAACGGTTAACCTTGAAAAATATTTCCAGGTCGCATAGAAACAAAAATTGCGTATTATTGTAAAACGGGAAGAAATGAGATTTAAAAAATATTTAAAATGCTGCGATGAGTCCGAATATTTTTTTTTGAATTTTTTTGTTTGTCTATGTACAATAATACAATAAATCAATTTCCATAAAATTATAGGCAAATAAGGTGTCCGTAGGCATGTATTGTAAATGTCAAAATGTATTACTATAAATCGTCATTTCTACCTAGGTATACATATTCACTTCTTGTTCAATACGGAACGCGCAACAAGGCGAGTGGTGTAACATAATTTATAAGGAAAAAAAATATAGAGCACCATAAAACACTTTTGAAAGGATCGAGTTACGAAAATTTATCGCTATCGCGAAGGAATGATATCAGTACAAAAACAAAAATGTTTCTCTGATTTTTTTAAAAAATTATAAATCAATTTAGATAAAATTAGACCATTGTTTTAAAAACGAACAGTCACATAACCGTATTACACAATATATATCATGTCTTGTAGCATTAAGTCACCGGTATCGATTGTGCAGTTAACTAATAACAAAACTATTTAATAAACACTTAAGAATTTAGAATTCTATGCATTGATATCTTTATGGTTTAGATAACAGTACATGACACTATATGACAAGATATCCACAACAGGAGTAGATTATTAGGTAGGTTAATAAAATGGGACAAAAAAAAAAAAAAAGGTTGAATATTTTTAACAAATAATGTTTATTTGTACACATAAATTAAACAATGTTTTCAATCTAAACATTCAAATAATTTTGTAATACAAAAATAAATAAAACAATATTTTATCGTATGTTCGTTTCATAAAAAAAGTTTAAGTCTCTAAAAATGTATATTATATTAAACAATAAATATTATTATAATGAATTAACACGTCTTCGAAAAACGTACTTAAGCCACAAAAATGTTTTTGTTTTTTGTTTAAAACAGAAATATATATCGAATTAAAATAAAAAATAAAATAAAATAATATTTCATACATATTTTAATAAAATACTAAATAATTTCGTACAATATGGAATGTGTTGTTAATTCATTAACTATAGGTTTACAGCTGGTAGTAATAATAGTAATAATATCTATTGCTTTTGTTTTATTCATTTAATTGACAATATAAATATAGGTATATGTACTACATTCTTTTTTTTTTTTTTAGAGTGATTTGAGCTCAAAACACAATTATAAATCTATATTATAATTTAAATAAATCTAGAAATAAATAACATGTCATCCGAGAATCTATATATTGTTTTAATAAATAATAATGTCCTAACAAAAAAAAAAAATTCATAGTTTAATATATTGGTAACTAATTTTAATAAAAAAAAAAAATAATAATAGTAATAAAATCACAAAGTTTGCCTGCCTGATTGGAAAAAAGCGACACTGATTTTATAGTCGACTTCAGTAAGTATTTGTATTATTAATATATTTACTTGGTAAAAAACGATTTTTACGCGAGGCTTTTCAATATTAATATTATTATATAACATAATCATATCAAATCACAATAAAAGATTAAAAAAAAAAACAGTCTAGTCGTTTAAAAAGTTGTATCGATAATAAACATAATATTTAGCCCAACCCGCATCATAGGTGCGCTTAAATGTATCGGTTTTCCGAATATCAATCAAATGTTGACACACTCACGAAGGGGCGGCTTTTAGCGGATAAATGACTATTACATTTTTTTGATGTTAGTAAAATAAAATTGTCTTTTTGCCGCAGTTATTGTATTATTTTTTAAATGTAATCGTAACTCTATGTACAATTTTATAATGATTATATCCTTTCCAGTTTCGCGGTCCGTTATATTACACAATTTGTATGGAATCATACGTGTAGGTTTTACCTATAACGGATCGGAAAACCGGAAAAACATAGGTACCAAGTATACTGCAATGTAAAAATCGTTTAAAAAAACAAAATATATAAACACTTAGAAACATCGTTTGTTTACAATTACGTATTTTACACCTACATAATAATAATAATAATAATAATAATAATAATAATAATAATAATAATAATAATAATAATATTAAAAACGTTAATCTAAACATACAGACACACACACACACACACACACACAAACCTTCATGGACTTGAAGGCCTCCCCCTAAAGTGGCTTAAGCGTATCGACATATATAATAGGTATATAAAGTATTATAGTGTAATAATGTAAATGTATTAAATTGTAAGTACAATAACGAGTGCCCAACTATAATTATATAATATATATATATATATATATTTTATATACGTATCATACTATTAAATTCTTAAGTCAAATAAAAAAACTCGAAGGGTTTGTAAGGAGGGATTGACCCGATCGTAAAAATCGGTATTTGATCTGTATGTATAGATATATATAATATTATATACGTGGTGTGAACATTATCATACAACTGCAGGAGGGAGGGGATGTTCTGTGTCTATCACAGCACGAAAAAAAAAAAAAATAATAATAATTTAATATAAAAAAATTGGAACTTCACCTATTCTCCGGAATGTGGAAACGCAATTAGACGGCCTTCGTCTGTATTCTTGTTGTAATCGTAATTTTTTTATGTATATATATAGTTAATATTATATAAATTTAAAAAAAAGTCGTTTTTATTCTGTTAATTATTGTCTGAAATATTTTAGCACCATTATATAATACACTTTAGAACAGTGTAGTCTAACGCGTTTTAAAAATGGTCAATGCGAATTTACATATTATATAGGTAGTTAAAAAGTTGTAATGATAAAAACGTAATTATTGTAAAATATTAAAAGAGATACGCGCCAAATAAAAGCTTGCGGGTTTCATATTTTGTAATTGCCGTAAATGTTCCGAAGAAAATTGATGTATAATATTATTATTAAAATATATATATATATATACGCCGATTTTCTTATATAGTTAATACATAATAAAATATTAATTTTTTCTGTCGTTTAGATGGCCATCGGCAGTGGTTTCAGATGCGCTATCGAGCTCATTCTCCTCACTTGTCTGACCGGGCCTTTGCCTACACCGGTTAAGTTCCGTTCGATGTCCTCCAGGCTCTTACCCTGGGTCTCGGGCACGCAGAATACGATGAACACTAATCCCATCAGACAGATGCCGCCAAACATCCAAAAGGTCCCGTCAGTGCCGAAGACCCTCAACAAGTCGGCGAAAGTCTTGGTAACCACGAACGTGCAGGCCCAGTTGAAAGCGGTCGCCAACGAAGCAGCCGTGCCCCGGATTTTAGCTGAAAATAGAATATGATTTGACCGATTCGATTATTATACATAACTAGTGGTGTTGGGCGTGTGTGGGCTAGGGATGTTCTGTCGGAAATTTGATTTAAGTATAGTAAAAGACTTTTTATTATTAGTTATCCACTTATCCAGACGTTTAATGTGGTTCAAAATTAAAAAAAATTAAATATATTGGTTGTTGTTAGTACCTAAGGGCTTATTATAATATGATCCAGGCATATTTATTTAATCTTAAAAAAATAGGCAGGAACCCTAGCCCTTCACCAAAAAATTTAAATCCTAGGTAGGTATAGAAAGTATAGTAGATCGTTATAATATAATATAGCATTCGTGCTTCGAAAAGTTAATTATCTTCAATTATGATATTTACCGGGCAAAATTTCGCCCATCATCAACCACGGAATTGGCCCGAAGCCGATGGCAAATCCTATGATGAAAAACACGAAACTGGCCAATGGCAACCATCCGTACTGGGACACGTCGTAACCGTTGTTTTTGTAGTTGAAGAACGTTCCGAGAGTGATGAGAGTGACCGCCATTGTAGCGCTGGACGCGTACAGAAGGATTTTGCGACCGAGCTTGTCTATGAGACCGGTTGCTATGAAAGTGGACAAGAAATTGACGATACCCACGATGATGGTGCATAAGTTTTCATCGATGGTACTTCCGGCTTCCTAAATAATAACAATGAAAAAGAAACCGATTGAAATTTTTAGATGCGAAAAATAAAGGTCTTTGTTAAGGATGTTTCGTAATGATACGAGTTTCATTATATTTATATTATATTATACCTTAAAGATTTTAACGGTATAAAATATAACTGCGTTGATACCGCTGAGTTGTTGGAACAACATGAGTCCCATAGATATAAGCAAGGGTTTCGAGTACATCTTGGAGAACAAGCTTAGATATCCGGGCATTTCTTCATTTTTTCCCATATGATTAGCTTTTTCGATCTCGCTGAATTCTTGGGTTACATCCGCGTCCTTACCCCTCAGCCACTGAAGAGCTTTTTTCGCTTTCTTGCTTTTGTCTGTACGCGCACACATAAAACAAATCGAGTCCTTAAGTATACGATTTCAGTTTAGAGACAATCACATCTAGTATACGACTTACTTCTGCTTATGTACCATTGTGGTGTTTCGGGGATGAGGAACATGCACACTAAGAACGGTATAGGGATACAAGCGCCGAGGATAGCGAGCATCTGCCAGTTAAGGTATTTGCCAGCAATGAAGCACAACAAAATGCCGCTGTTGCCGAGAGTGGTGGGCAAAAGGCCCAACGTCCCTCTGACTTGAGGTTGTACAGTTTCTCCTAAGTATACAGGAAGACCTAATGAAGCCACTCCTACGCAGAATCCGGCTATGGCCCTACCGGCCATTACCATTTGCACGTTGACAGCCATCGCTATCAGAATAAAGGCTGCAAACAAAAAATAAACGTTAATATTGTTACAACTTACAGTCGATGAAAGTATTGTTAACAAGATATTTGTTTTATAAGTACTTGTATTAAACAGAAACGACAAAAAAAAACTGTCCTAATATTGACAAGTACTCAGATTAAGATGTGCTTAGTAATATGCACACAAATCAAAAAGTAGGTTAATACTAACAAAGAAACATAAGTAGGTATTATAGGCCTAGACCTAAATATCAAATTCATTACGAAATCGATGTTAACGATTGTCAAATGTAATGAAGTTTTCTATATTGATTAGTGTTTACTTACAAATAATAAAAGGTATTCCGGTAGCGAGTATCGTGGTTTTCCTACCGATGGACTCGATAAGGGGCCCGCCGGCCATGCCACCGATGAGTGCTGCCAGTGGCATGAGACTGCCGATCCATGAACCCTGTAATCAAAATCCGACGAATCATTAATACATCAGTAACACACCAACACATTTCAAACGTCGATAAAAATGGGCACTTACTTCTTCCTCGGTTACTGACAGCGGACTGCCCGGTCTGTTCATCGACGGTAAGGCGGGTGACGTGTAGGCGGACGCGAATCCAACTACCATTGAGCATAATGATACTGTTAATGAAGCAAGGATCTGTATGAACAAACGTGTAATATTTACAAGTTAGACGAGTCCAAAAATATTGAATTTGTCGTAAGACACAAAAGTACGTTCTACGAATGACACAAATTTTAGTTGTCATGCCTAACTTCTATATTACATGCCCCAAAAATCAAAAATACAAGAGACTTGTCATAGTGCAAATAGATTGTTCATCCTATTCGTTTTTATTGGTTTTTCAAACATTTATAATAGAAAAATATGCCTAACCACGATATAAAATCTTTTCTCCAATATATAAAAGCGTCCCCTTCCCACACATCCCCACAATGACATACGTTCGTGTTCGTGAATTATCGATTATAAATCGCAATGGATTCACTGTCGATATTTTCAATCGTTTTTTTTAAGTGCGTGTTATTTTCATTTGTGCCAAATCACAAAACCATAATATTATCTCTCGTTTTGAATTCAATAATTATATATTATTATATGCGTTTTCATACAGGTACATTTTCAAGTTCAAAAGGTTCAAGTATACCTACGTAACAAAAACGTAGGTACACAAATAATTAAAGTTTTACAACACGTGCAGAGTACGAAATAGTAAAACGTCGATAGACAAGGTTATCATGTGGTGGATGAAAATGTGCAAAACAACATATAACATAGTTGCAGCTAGCAACTATAGTAATAATGGTACTGCCTATACTGCGTGCAGATTTCGTTACGCATCTATACCATAATATACAAATGTTTCAAAGTTTTATTTTTTAACGGACGAATCAGTTTTATATACGATTTAGATACGTTGTATAATAAAAACGACAGCTATATGTAAAAATATAAAATATAAAATTGTATTGACAAACTAATGATGATCTCGAAATAGTCTAATGGGTATAGCTATTGTGTTAAAGCCTACAGGTGTTATAGTGGTGTGTTGGTAGAATGTATTTTCGTAATTCGCCAATGAATGGTGTGCTTATTATAGTCTTATTGTGTAGGTACTATATGTATATAGGTACATATAGAACGGTCAAAATCGCGGAGTTTTAATGGCGAATCAGTTGGGTGTTCGTGAGCAACGACGGGTCTGACTTTGCTGATATTTCGAGGTCTCGGTCGATGTTCTCAATCTCTCGGGTTATTAGGACTCAAGTATTATTGTTGTTGTTATGCCTATATAACCTCGCGTCTTTCACTAGCCCGCGCGAAACAATCGGACTTTGATTTGAAGAGCGGAAAACACTTTATGACATTAAAGTATGCGTCGTCCACAATAATGGTCCGACCGGTCCGGGTGCCGGAAACCCAAAACACTATGGAGTTTGCGATAGTCGGCCTTGCAGTTATTACTGCGATGATCGTACAAGTGTACAACTACAGAGCAGAAGTTCCATGCTCTTCAGCCCTCTAAATTCGTGATCATGGCAGATCTGTGATCGAGTGTGCTCGGGAGACTCCCGACAATAGGTGTCGAATAAAGCCTGTCGCTATAATTGTATTATTAAAGTCATAGTACACTGGCCTCGGGATTGGCTTCGAGTCATAACACGAATTAATCTTTTTAGTTTTACGCGTGCAGAATCTACTACCCATACGTCATATAGAATAATCTAGATGGTTGGAAAAATATATGAAATATGTCCTCCTAAAATGTTTTAATTGATTCGTAAAAATAAAATAACACAATGCAGGTTATTCGAAATGCGTGCGATATTATATTATAATACTTTGTTACCTACTCTATAGTCTATACGGTTCACGGCATATTAAATTCTTTGTCGACATAAAAACATTTATGATCTTCGACCGTCAATAACGATTTTTGCTCGTCTCCTGCATTATATTATAGTATACACCGCCCAAACGACGGTTTTTATTTTTTCCGTCGTTCGTACGAGCTTATAATATTATAATACTATTATTGTTATGTCCGTCGGTTTACGTATAGAGATTATCCTTTTCAGATGAGCCACGGCTATATGCAGTCGTGTTGTTTTTAAATTAAAACACTGACATTTGGGAGCCAAAATACACTATAGGTATACGCCAGGAGTCAGGACTATTAGTATTAGTATATACCAAGTGTATTTATGTTTATTCAAAAATCGAAAACCAAACAAATTTAATGATAAATCAATATTATTGTTTTTCAACGGTCAAAACCGTTCGTCTCTTTACCTTCACCGGCATATATTTATTTTTTATCTACGCGAAAATGAAACGAACTGAGGATTTAGAAGAACACGCTCCGGCCATGTACCTACGTTATAATAATTTACGAAATGTTTTGCTGGAAGACCAAGATGGTGATTTTAACACTAAATCGCCGATGATATTTGTTTTTGTTGAATGATTACGCGGAAGGATGACCAAAAGGATAACAATATATGAGCTCCTAAAATATAATACTATATTGATTTCAATAAGTATGAAAGCGATACGATAGAGTCATTTAGAGTCTCGTACGTAATACACACGTAACAAATCAATGATATTAATATGTGGCATGTGCGTGTCGACCTAAGTTAATTAAATTTTCCCTTTCATCAAAGTTTGTTTTCACATTGTTAACATCCACCTATAATATAGTACCCACCTATATACTTTATAATATAATATACTATACGCCGTACCTGTAGGTACGCTTATTATTGCATTTGACATTCAAAACGTATACACTTTTGGCGAAAGAGCATGTACATTAAATTTAAGCATATAATATATATTATTCTATATAGGACGTTATTGAAACCAATTGTATTCAACAGTGACTCCTAAACCGCCCTTCGACACGTCTCCTACGAAGGCCTCGACGATGGCAAAGTGACTTTTATTGGATAGATCATGACGATGTACTCGGTCGTGCGCGTGCATATAATATAATATATATATATCGATCGTTGGGTAATAATGACGAACGCGTTAATTAATTAATAATAATTAACAATTCGATCGATATCGCATACACACCGAGAGGATTTATCGACCTCGACGCGTGCGATGGCGACGACCAAATAATATATAATAACGAGACAAAAAAAAAAATACAAAAAGAACGAAAACAAAAATGCTAATTCGGATCTCGGGCCACCACGAAACACGGTCCAAATGCGCATTGTACAAAAGCTCCAGGTGTTATATATATATATATATCATAATTCATAATAGTACATACGTGTTTCCGTTGGCATTGAATCGTTATTGTGATGGTCAACGGCGGCGATGAAAGGAGCCGGATGACGAACTAATACGTCGTCTTGGACTCGGGGGGCGTCCATTATTGTAATAATCAAATAATAGATTGTAGAATTTACGATATAATGAAACGGACGTTCGAAAACCACCGAAGACCATCGTACATATTGTGCATTAACGTATCCACAAAGGTGTAGGACACGCGAAAACAAACTTACTCCGCCCACGCTCGGTCGTGTCAGCGTATAATATTATAATGCGGTTGCGGCATGCGACGAGTTACAATAACCGAGAGACTTTAGAGACATTCGTTAGACGATTGTTTTTAATATTATATTGGTTAGGTAAGAGCGTTTCTCGTACATCGTTATTGTTTATGTTATATAAATCGAGGGCGTCGGGAGTTGGTTTTTTTTTTTACCACAACTGATTGCGAGCGCAGAGAATGACGACGGGTGAAAAATATTAGCACTAAGTAAACGTAACGCGCGTACATAATTATATGGATACATATTTTATATTATAAGCTCGTAGGTTAGCTGAAATAAAGGTTTGAACTCGCGCAACGCAGTCACAATAGAATAATTAAATCGGTCGAATCGCCGCTGCTGTATGCTGCAGTCGTCGTCTAACGACTAACGGACAAAATATCCCAAAAAAAGACTTTGACCGAGAAAAGTGCACCGTGATGGGGCAACGATTTGGGAGTGGGAAAATGTGTCGGGTTAGGTTTTAAATGATCAATTTCAATCGGAAAAAACAATTACCTATACTTATTCGCGTGATGTGGTTATAAATTTTAAATTATTCCCATAATATAATATATATTTGTCATCGCGTCGAGCATCGTGATCCACCAACACTATATTCTAACTAGGTACTTGTTTTCGAGTCCAGCTCGTCGCGGTTAAATTCAACTCGTTAAAAATAAACCAAACACAACAAAGTGCTTAGATTCGGCTTTGTCTTTCTTTTTTTCACGCGACGCGCCAGACATTTCAAATGTAGGTGCGTGGTAAACAAAAATCCGAATGAATCATATTATTATTTAAAGACTGACGACAGGCTTTGGAAACATTAGGTTCAAAAATATCGTGATAAATCTTACCTCACTGCACACAAGTCATCTGGGTCGGACGGTTTATGATTAGAAATTATTATATTAGGTACCTCATCGGTATATTATAATATGTTCGATCGGTCTCGAGAGTTCGGGGGCACGATACGTTCGATTCCTCGTTTATCGAATTTTGAAACAAATATTCACTAGGTACGATCTATGTTGACAAACCATAAAAACCGTACGCTATATGCAACCGTGGTCGAGCACATTTTTACCCTCTATATATATATGCGAGAGGATAGGATATCGTACAGGCGTCTCTGAAGCCAATCGTATGTGTATATAAGTCTCATGATGGATACGTTGTCGATACAATATAATATTATGATGTACATGAAAAAACGGCAACTTTTCTCGGTAACTACCCGTCGTCGTCGTCGAGGTACCTACAGCAGTTGATCTGCCATTTTCACGTGACCGCGGGATACGCTTCGGGCACGCCGCAGGGTGTACCGCAAAAAAAAAGGTACTAGCTCACCCTCCGCCGGAGCCAACCCACCGCCGTTATTCGGTCGCTGAAAAGAGCATTACGAGTCGCGTAATATATTTTACACGATCCCCCTCGCAGTGCTTAAAACGTGGCACGAACACGTTGCGGGGACACAGAGGTATGGATGTAATATATATATATATACATTTAATATAGCACACACATCGGCTATATTATTATACACGCCATTTATATAAATTTATATGTATGTATATATGGGGAATACGCGAACAAGTGCGGAGAAAATCGTAGTTCGTTACGAGGACCCGCGGCGAGGCCGAGAGCTTAAAAATTTCCGATACACAATATAATATTATTATATATTATTTATATATTTGTTGTGGCCGCTGTCGTTTAGTACATGGTAACTGCGGCCTATCCAAACATTTGATATAAGGTTCAAAGTATATAAGTTCTAGTGTTCCGCCCGTAGAATAGAATATAATTTTTTGTACTCTAAAATAAGACCGAATACAAGTATACAACATTCGTAAAGAAATTTAAATACTCAGTTATGTTCCAAATCATCAGAAATATTAGGCCAAAGCCTTCTTCCTATTTCCTATGTCATTAATAATGTTTTTGTCTATAATCGTTATTAATATACCAATAGACTATAGTACGTATATAATATGCACTCCTTATCCCGACTTCGAACAGTGATTTTTTTTAATGTCGGCAAAAGAACCGTTTATCCAATCAAACGCTAAACCTATAATAATTAGAGACGATATTTTTTTTCTGTTACATTTTTATAGTTATATGAATGGTATCGAGTATAGACCACAATTATTATGGATAGTCTGCATAATGCCATTAAGGACAGCCATTACAGTTCCGACCATAATAATAATCTCATAGGTACAATGTATAAAATCGAATAACATTCGGAGGCGGTGAAATTCGTTCGCAAAACCGGGAACGCGTTTAATCTGCAGCTAGCCGAACTCGAATTTCATATACGTCGTATAATATGTTATAATAGTCATAATAATAATAATATCGCCTACAGCTAGTAATCATATTATCACTATCGCACCCGTAAAATCGCGAAATATTCTCCGCAGCTCGTTCTGCGGTCATGTACTTGCGAATAACGCGTAGGTACGACTTATTATTTTCCTCACATTACACGCGCACCGGTTTTAGGTCCAGCCGGCGATTATCATTATATTGTTTTCAAAACCGTTATTAATGTGTCTCACACAGTTATATGTGTATGAACGTATACCACACACATACACACATAATATATAGGTAATATTATGTATACAACAGAATTTTTTTTTACTCGCAGCGGCAGCGACGGCGTCGGTTTTTGATCAAAATGAATGGGCATCGTATTATAATATGTTTACAGGCAGGTTAAGCGTGTGGAAACGGAAAACGCTGTGTTCGTTATTAGTAATAATTGTATTAATAACTATTACTGTCGACAATCATGCTCCAAATTGATACCTATGCTTGTATATGTATGTACCAGCTACGCATGCCGATCTACTGTACGGTGTTTACCACGTGTAATGATTATAAAAGATAAACGGTGTTGGGTAACAACGAGCGTACAATAGTTAAACGAATCGGGTCTCTAAAAACTGTGAACGGATACGACAATAAGCGCACCATCGGTATAATATTATGTTACATATTTTATTGATGTTGTCGGCATACAAACACATTTATATTATACTATAGAATAAACGGGTCGACACGAATTCGAAGGAATCATTCGCTTGCACAGAGGAAAAACAATATACCACCATATGGGTATTGGCACTGGGAAATACTATGAGAGCGATAAAGTTCGACTTACACCTACCTACCAGTCGGTACTATTCGGGTACTGTGAAATGATATATTGTAAAAAAACCTTAGCCAGAGTATAGTGGGCTGGATATTATGTTATAAGTGCAGCCTACTCGTTTTGGTTTTATTTAAAAATTTATTTTACGCATTTCTTTACTCGAGATTGACTTGCCAGCAAAATACACCGAGATCGGTCCAAATAGCATAAACAAGGCGATGTGTTGTTTTGATTTATAATCCAAACAAAAATCGAGTGTACCGACGTCTGGTGTTTTTAAAAATACCATTATCTGTGTGTGTCTGCGGTATTCGTCGTCACGCCAAAATGGCATAGACGGTAATTATTGTTGAGCGCTGGGGTGAATATTTTTCGGTTTTCGAACTTTGTGGGATCGCAAACGACGGATCCTTTAGGCGAGATCTGCTACCCACTCCGATAAAATAAGTGAGGAAAAATGTGGTGAAAAACGCCAGTTTGGTATACTGTTATTAAAACGATACGACTGTATTAACACAATTGAGAATACAAATAGGTGATGTAAAAGTGCATGATATGATAATGCCAAGGAGAAAATATAAAATGTATCGTTTTTACTTTTTTCGAAAGACTACCCCTAATGTTTTTATTGTTGGAACAAAATAATAATATGTCTCGAGTTAAAAAAACGTCTATCAAAAGCCAAATCAGAATTATATTAAAGGCGATTTGCACCCCAAATGATAGATATATGGAACCACGTAGCTCATAATAGTATAATATTATGATATAATGTCTATTACAAAATATCATGTATCTGGAATAATCGGTTTTCATGTAACACATTCGGTATAATAGGTATACCTTAAAATATGTTACCTATACTTGATTCAAAAAGCAGAGAAATTTTTTAAAATGTAGTACAAAATAATACCTATAACCTATATAATCAATGTTGAGTAAACAGTTTTTTTTTTATCACATTTCAAAGTTTAGATAATATGATCCTGCAGTGCCATGAAAATTTGGGTCGGTGCTCTTATTAATATTTAATAAATTAATTACGATTAGTCGCGGATGATACTGAAACACGTACGAGAATACTTGATACCGATACCTATCACACAGCACTTAGGGTCAGCAAAAAAACAGATATAAAAGGTAATTAATTATATCCTACCAATCGATCTATTAATATTAATATCATTAAGCGGTGGCGCGATATATAGGTATACCTGCGAGGCGTTTAATTTCGACTTGGCCTGGTTTTCCTGTCTGACCACCCGTATGTGCCGATGGGTGTCAGTCCTGAGCAAAACCATGGTTTCGGCGCGTCTTGGGGTCGGTGGTGTGTTGCAGGCGTCTGGCGCGCGATAGCGGCGACGGTCGTTGTTGTTGAGAAGCGACGAAGAAGACGACGAAGACGGTGCTGGTGAAGCGGTGTCGGCGGCGGTGTAACAGGTAACGGTCGAGTCAAAGCTGACGACAGCGTGCGAGCGTGTGAGTTGCCGTCGCCTCCGATTCTGAAGCGCTTGTGTTCGGAGTGGCGTGCGTGCAGCCGTACTAGTTGTAGTGGAAATGGCGCGGCGGGCCGCGGTGCCGTCAACGTCCGCCACCGCCACCGCCACCGCAAGCAGCGACCGCCGCCGCAGCGGCCGTCTTCGCCGCCGCGGACTTCTTCGCCGCCGCGGACTCCTCCGCCGCCGCTGCCTTCGACGCCGCGGACTCTTCCGCCGCCGCTGAAGCCTCTAACGCCTTCACGATGTGACCTCCAGATCGCCGCCACCACCGCGGCCGCGGACCGAGGAGCACCGCCACCATCACCTCCAACACCACCGCCGCCGTTCGCTCGCCGTAGTGGTGATGTGTCGGATGCGACCTTTTCTCTATCCTCCTTCCCGGTTTTCAAACCGAAAAAACCACCGCCGACGTCGAAGAGCTGGGCCGCTTCCGGTATATTATAGCAGCTATTATATTCCCCTATAGTAGAGGCCGAAATCGCCTGTACCTGTTGTTGTTATTATTATTATATATTCACGCTGACAGTGTGTGATTAGCGATTTGACAAATTGTATGAGCTCGGGACCTAGGGTGTTCGTAACCTATGTTAATACACTATGACTTATGGTCATGTATAAAGTCGTACTTAAGTCTTAACACGGCATCAACGCCGTAAAAACTTTTAAATCGCTTTGTATATATAGGTTTAGTTACTGCAGAAGAAGCACCTCGTCGTATACTCCGCTACCGAAAACGAAATCGATTTGGACGAGGGAAAAAATTGAATTTCTTAACTTCTTAACCTTTTAGTGTTAACCTCCTATAAATATATATTATAATATGAACTGTAATTGTGTATTCTTAAATCAAAAAAAAAAAATCGAAAGATTGTTCTCTTTACCCGAAATAAGCTAACCTAACCATCCTTAATATTATTATTATGTACATGTAAAGCACAGTTTTGTTTTAAAACATCGTTCTCGGAAACATTGACGTCATAAAAAATTATAAGGTACAATTAGTTTTTTTCGATCCGGTGCGGACAGCAAATTGCATCACAATTCACAACTGTGTGTTGTGATTTGTGAAATAGATCGGACGATTATCGATTAGAACTATATACCGCCCCAACTACTTATCCCATTTGTTTCAACGCGTCGGTCTTAAATTTGCATACACAGGCACTAAATTACAATATTTTTTAATTAGGAAATTGAGGATATTATCCGAAACACGCGGCGCATTATGTAAAACAGTGTTCACCGACGACACGAAACGACGAACCAGTTTGTTTTACACAAAGCAAAAGTACGCATATCCATCTATATACGCGTAGTTTAGTTTGGAAAAAAAAAATGAACCTACTTACGTCGAACAGTGGTAATAAAGACAGTGTCGATTATATAATAATATATTATATTGAAGAACCGTTTAAAACAAATCGTTAACCGATCGTAAAACGTATTGGAATACTACGATTTACGATAATATTATAATTTCGTCTCTCGGATTTAATTACACATTACACGGCCGATGTCGGCCAGCTAGGAACGCGAGAAAATCCTAACATCGTATACGTTGCACAGTCCGAACAATATTTAATTTTGTATATTATGCACGTATACTATGCATTTAATACATATTTAGGACATAGGTATATTATAAGTAAAATAGGCGGATTTTAATACGAGACCCGCAGGTATACTATAGCGGTATTCACGTCCCGAGGGTGTTACACTGTTACACGCCTTTTGCGTTCACGGCATATAAGTTAATTAATTATCATGTTCGTAAAAGTTTCTAGGACCGAGGCCCGTGTAAATAGTTGGATTGGGGAGGGAAAAAAATTCCATTGTTTCATACTTTTAGTTTATAACATAATATTATATATTATTATTATAATATTTAATCAGTGAGGGAAGTGGAAAAAAAAATGTAATCTCATTTTTGCACTTAGCAAAACGTTGAAAATTGAGTACAATCAATAAAAGAGAAACGAAATGATAGCATCGTGGATTCCGTCGCGGGCTTATTCGCATAAACATATTATTATTGCACAAAAATTGGTTTGGCGAGAGAGGAGGAGAGGAGGAGCCGTATATCGATCAAAATATTTTCATTCAGTTGTTCGAGTCGCGAATTCGTCGGCTTTTATTCCACTACTATGTACCTACCTAATGTATTATACGTCCGGTTGAGAATCGTCATCGCCCACGAGTTACACCCTTTAGAACACACAGTAAGGACATTAGCGACACTAAATTACTGGCTATTCATAGTGTTAAAATATACCTACTCAAAGAAATTTCAAGGCGACAATACGATACACACAGCCCATACAGCCGTACAGGTACCTCCTTGTGTATTTATTATTTGTTTACGAGCCCGGCATATAATTATTATTCCGTATCGTTAACATCTATTGGGTTATTTTTAAACATTTATGGTTATTGTTGCTGCAGCGATACAGTGTGTCGTTTACGCCGATTGTTCGACCGACATACACTATAAAGACGTTTATTTAGTTATACTATTACATTATAAATAATTTAGACTTCCGGAAGAAGGGCGTTATGATCAAAACTCGACGCCTTTCGTTAAATCACACCGGAATGTACGGTAACAATACGAAAAGACACAATACGTGCAAACCGTGTACAAAATTTATGATCGATATAACTTTTGGCAATCCGGACGTCCGCGAGTTTTGATACACGCACACGCCACAGCTTCAGTATACGAGAAGCATTGTGCGGAGCTTTTGTAGTTTAAAACTATAGAAAACGTTTGTATTCAAGTTTTCGCGAATTCCAACGCACCGTTTACGTAGAACAATATGGTTCTGGAATATCAAAAATTAACCCAGCAAAATGTATGGCATTGCTGCGAAGCTCTCGGTGACATGTCAATGGCACAAGTCCCAAAACCAAAGTCACAGCGTAAATGTGAACAAATGGCGGCCTCGGTGGTCAGGACTGTCCCGAATGATTCACATTCAGGATGAGTGTGTCCGAAGGTTTATTCTCCGAATCGCCGATATTATAACGAACCATCATTATGCGAGTACAGACTTTGGCAAATATTATACAATGGGCCAACTAGGAAGCTATAAAAATGTTAATGGTTCCGATCATCGGGACGTGATCAGGGTACGTTTGTGGTCAAGGGAACTCGATTCGTATAATGAAAAAACTCGAGACGCGTTTTAAGTAAGTATGGTGAATTCGAAACGTTGATGAAATTTAAATACTAGAATTCGTTTAGGAATTCATAGATGTAGTTACAATTGCAAAAACTATATTATATTATAATATGTGTATAGACGGGCGGAAATAAAAATTAGGATTTAAAACATTTATAGTGCTTCGTAATTAATTTTGTTTTCAATAATATTTTAAAGATAAAAAATATATTTCCCAAATAACCTACAACTATAATATAATATTAATGCGTGTCACGTCAAAATCTCGTGTCCGGATTAGAGCGACTTTGCATATTATGTAGGTTGAAAAATATAGTATTAAAATTCACGGCCGTTGAAGAAATCCATGGCCTAAAATATTACACTCGAAATCTTCAGATAATAATGTTTAAAAATCGGGTTTTGAAACACTACGTGCGAGTACATAGTCAAATAATAGAAATAAAAACAAAAAGTATTCCTTGCTTTTGGTCAATAAGTACGTGTGACTTAGCTGGCGACGATTACCGAACGTACCCGAACTCTGCGAAATAAAATGTCGCCCTCAAAAAGCCTATACTGTACACACTCTCGATTCCCTTACAGCCGAAAGTATATACGTGACTATAAAATACGATTAGTAAGTGTCTCCGGTGCGATCCTTGACCTGATTCAAATACACTTGATTTTTGTTTTTTCAATATCGAGATAATAATAATATGACTATTTCTGACGCGTTCGATAACGGTTGTGGCAATACCGCCGAAATACCGTACTCATCATTTCGACTGGAAAACAGCGCCGAGCCCGTAATGCGCAACAAAACGATAATAAGCCGCACACACTTGAACGATCGAAATTTTTACGGTAGGCCTAAAAGCGTTTCACGAGGATAAATCCTCAATTTCCTACGACGATTAGATGTTATTTAACTTGTACGCCCTGCAGTAACACATATGAGGCCGACGCGATTTTTATCGAAACGAATACCCATAAGTCGTCCCGAGCTCGAGTATAATAAAGTCTTATAATATAATATTATCCACCTATTGAGAGATAATGTTTCTTACTTGTCGGAGTCGTCATAATTTATTATTGAGGCTTACGCACTCCGTATACGCGTAATAACAACACTGTCGCGCTGAACAAAATATAAAATCGGTTTTTATTTTTTCCCGAAACACCACCCGTGTATGTCCGTTCGTAGACCGATGATCATAGAAATAACTACTATAAACTATGAATATAACGACATTATTAAACGCACTGCAGACGGACACGAAGCCGACAACGGATTTTCAAACTTCTGCACGTGCCGCGGCGTGTCCCGTAAACTGACCGGAGCAGCGACGTCGCGTGTACTCTCCACGCGTTCCGTGAGATGCACTGCGGAGTTGGAGGGTCGTCGGCGCGGTTTGCAGGGTTGATTTCGCGGACGCGTGCGCGGACAACCGAGTAACCACCACGCCTTCCCCAAAGGCTACTTCCGCACTCCCTCCCCCCCATCCTTCTCTGGAGGTTATTTTACCCCTTTCGCCGCCCCCGCAAATATAATTTCCACCCCCAGTTCTATCCGCACCGTGCTTTTGTCCGACTTCGTCATCCTCGCCCGCCGCTCGTGGCAATCTTCACCCGACGACTGTTTTCCTCCACCCACTACAAAAGCGCGCGCGCACCGCACAACAGACGAATTGTGTTTTTATAAACTAAAAATATATATATATATATATGCATTTGTCGAGTCAGCATTGCCGAAAGATCGAGCGGGAGACTGGCGTAACTCCCAGTCCTGTTGGGCCCTGCGGCGTACATTATAAGCGTATAATGTCACGCTTTAGTCGGGTGTGTTTTACGATCGATTCGCGGCGGGGGCCCAATCTCGATCGAGTTCGGTCACGATATAATACATTATTATTATGTAGATATGATTCGACGTCGTGGGGGTGGGTTTTTTTTTTAGGTCAGTGTTGTGGTTATTCCTAGAGATCTGTATATGTGAACGCTTTTGAGCACTCCAAAACGTATACAGTGTTATAACCGAAACCGGGATAGTGGGCGTTTCTTATTTTTGAAAAAAAGTATACCCTCGTCAGCTTCGTCGACGAATATAAATTACACTCAAGCCGTATCGTATTGCAAACGTGAGTACGTATTAGTCGAACGTCGTCAACGGAAATCCGATTAGGCCCTAGCAGTCAGTACACGGCCATAAATAGGATTTACAAGTCAGTGCGGGGTCTCGCTACATCAAAATCGATGAGAAGACGATAACTATTTCAATAAACGGTGTCTCTAGACTCTAGAGTATCATCAGTTCGTCGTATAATACAGTGCAATTGAATAAAACATTTTTCAAACATCTGTATGACCATGGCGAAGAAGACATTTCGTTAAGGTGGTCTAAAAATATCTTTTGGAATTATTGTATTTTATTTAATTAAACGAGAAACGTAAACGGGCCGAGGCCACCTCCAGTACGTGAGCAAAAACGCACTCGAGGTTTTCATGTGACACACAGTTTTAAGCAAATTCCCCGACGGTCACTAATAATATTAAATTGAACATTATCGTCCCACTACTCAACCGGTTATAGATAGTATTCGTTTTAAGCCAATATTGCGCATATACACTTCACATCAATATCATATTGTTAGTAAACCCAGAAGCATATTTGTGTGAATGTGTGTGTGTGTGTGGGGGGGGGGGGGCGATTCCAAAGTTCCAAAATATTTAAGTAGACGTGTATAACACGAAAATTATACATTTCCTATAAATTAGAATTATATACCTACCTAATTAGAAGTAAAGTACAATAAATAGTATTTTCTATCTAATGTTTCTTTCTTTATCTGAAATATTAAGAGTATTATTTCCATCTAAAAAAATAAAATGATCAATGTTCTCCTTTCTTCGGGAGACAAATTATACAACATGTTCCACTAGAATAGACACCCGGAAATATTTGAAACATGATTTGTTTGTGGACCTTTATGATGAATTAAAAAAATCACTTAAAAAACTTTACTAAACCACCAAAGGTTTTTATTGGTTCGTTGAATAATTATTTATTTATTTAAAAAAAAAATAAAGATCAATTATTATTCGACGGGCTTAACTTGTTATTTTTGTTGGAATGAAATATTACTACTTGAAAAATGCGTCTTGGAAATTTCGAATATTCTATAAATGTCCACCATCTGAGTATCGTGAACGAAGCACGTTTAATAAATTGGTATTTAAGGGCGAGAACGGAATAACGGATCATACCAAATGTGCGAAAATCGCAGTTAGATTCCTTGGACGAAGTACATAATATTAAACCATAATACGATGCGATCGATCGGTACCGCCGCGCCTTGCACTCAACCACGTGCGCCAGTGTAATATTGTTTGCCTATGCTGGTATCGAAACGGCGCCGCATGATGTGGTAAATACCAAGTTAACCAAAGCGCCGTCGAAAAAAACGCCAAAACGAAAATAAAATATTAATGATAACACAAAACAAGACTAGTTACATTAGTGCGTGAGTAGTTAGAACGGGCACGTAAAAAAAAAAAATAGTCTTAATTACTTGACCCGGTAATTTATTACGAAAATAATTATTACACTAGCGTTATGGAAATTACAAAGATAATATATTGCTTATTATTATAACCAATTTTTGTGTGACAATGACATTTGGTAGAAATGGAAAATGCATATTCATGAAACAAACTTATAATAATATGCATGCGATAAATAGTAATTATTACTTTGTTATGAATTAGAAAACTGCACGATAAGATCAAGAACACAGCGGCAACGTGATGCGAGAAAGTACAAATTTAATGATGATGTTACAAACCTACTATCAAGTTATACTTCCACATTCTCCAATTCTCCTGAGTTAGGCTATTATGTAGTTCGAATAACAATTTCTAGTAGAAGTCTAGTGGAATTGGCGAGTCAAGAAGATATGTTGTTGATTGAATTCTATGGTATGGGATGATCTAAAATATTCGATTCGAATAAAAATCGTTATTATAGATTAGTTCAGGATGTACGATTCAAGGATCGCAATATTTAATTTTTCTACAAATGATTTTATTTTTTAGAGTTCCTAAAAATGATGGCATTCTGGATTGAAACACATTTTTAAGTTAACATATTATTATGACGTTGAACGAACAATTTACTAAAAAAGTATAAATAATTTATATTGCATAACAAAAAACGATTTGATGAAATTTCATGTAGTTTTTGTGTCATTAAATAGTCTTAAATATTAATAATGGATATTGAATTAAAAACTTTGACCAAAAGTGAGAAAATCATAACCCTGCGTACAACGTTGGGTAGTAACCAGTTACCTGTAACTGGTAATAATTTGTATTGAAACTTTAAATGAAAGAAACATGTATCTAAAAGTAAGTTTAAATAGGCAATAATTAGGTAATATCAATATAATTTTTAAAAATTAATATTTTGTTTTTTTTTTTCAAAAACTGTCAATATAATTAGATACTGTGTATTTATTTCATCTTTGAATAGAATTATCAATTATACGTTATTTTATACACTGACTAGGTACTTATTTTTCTTTCTTTTCAGTTTTCACTAATATTAGTCATATTACAAGCTTACAAAGATAAGTAAGTGTTATAATGGTAAATGTATCATTTTATTTTATAATATAAAGGAATTTGTAATATTGCTGTACAAATGTATAGGTATTGTCTGTGTGTAACAGTATAAGTGTGTTATCCATATTTCGTGTCGACCTAATATATTATAGTTTGACATTTGATGTTTGTATATTATTCTATTTATGTAATATTATACACACCATGCTATTATATTTTGTAATATTTTGTAACCTGTGTTTTAATACATTTTAGTTAACATAATTTATAATTTTATATTTTTCTTATGCACCCTTTATACAAACCAATATTTAGCAGTGTCATTATTTTCTTGAAGAAACAAATTATTAAGTAACTTATTGTAACCAGTTACAACTAATCGAGTACCTAACTCGCCAATCCCTGCCTATATAGACCATACATACACTAACTCTGTAAATTTCTATGAGATTGGACCATACAAATTTCAAAAAAAGACGATATTTACGAGGCTCGTTGAATGTTACATTAGTATAAATCGCTGTAATTAATGTCAAAATCGATTATTAAAGTACGAACATTTTTTAGTAAAATCAGTTCGAATAAATGTCCTTTATGGGACAACTTTCTTGTTAAATCTGCTACTGTCCATATAGTTCTGTAGGAAATCAATATATTCTCTTATATTATTAAGATACTCGTCGAATTATGGTGTCTATAAACGAACACCTATGTAATATTTATTAATACTTCTCGCTCTGTAGTCCTGCAGAATCTGCAAAAATATTTTCTGATTGTCATATTTTTTTTTATTTTTTTTTTTTTATCGTACTGGCGACACAAAAAATAACGCTTTTCAAGCACGGTTGTTTTGGTCAAAAATAGTGCGAATATGCCGGTTTCGAGACCGTGCAGACACCGTCAAACAAAACGTGACACAATTCGAGGAATAACACGAGCCGATAATAATACGTGCAGGTTTTCGACACGAAACAGACTGCCACGATAACGAGTGGATCGTCGGCGTCAATAATTAAAGCGTTTGCTGCTGTCTATACGTAGTTTTGTCCGACTCCAAAACTTACGCCAAAGAAATTAAATATTACTGTTCGAATCTCAAATTAATTTAAGCTGCAAAAGGTGCCGCAAGAAAACACGCGGAGACGTACTTGTTGATTGGCTGGAGGGGGGACTCTATTTCGGCACTTGTATAATGGCATATTCATGTTTATAATTATTATTGTACAACTATAAAATATTTAACATAATACATTGATTATTATATTATATAATCTCCATTATGATCCAAGCTAATTTTCAAATCATTAGAAATCAATTTTTACTATACCTAATACTGAGGGTTGATATGTTTATTTTGAAACATTTTCTAGTCATTATTCACTGATTGCTATATTGCTTGTTAAAATGTAATCAACAATTAAGTTTATTATTCTTTGTGTTATTCCCTTTTGATGTATCAACATATATCAAATTAATTGTTGTTGTCAAATATTTACATTTTTTAGGAGGGAGTGTAAAAAAAATTAACACCGGGGAGCGAAATTGCCGAATGCGTATATTGTATATATACGTATAATATTATATCATGCGTAAAAGGTATCAACATAGTCGTAAATACATTGTTATATTACGCGTTTGCGTTTAAATATCATTACGATCTCAAAGGGACATCGTGCTAGTCTTTATCACAACAAGTATAACAATAATATTAACAAAAAAATAAAATACAATTTTGTTTCATTGTGCCATGTAGACGCGATTGTTGATTACCATTATATTGTACACAATAAATTATTATACGTTTTTAAATTAGCACACCCTGATTTGCAAACCGAAATTTCTATTCAAAATTGTTTTACAAGTTAATAGGTACTTATATGATATAATTATAATACGAATTCACAAATGCATTTTTTAATTGTCCCCATTGTATATTTATTTCGAACAAACGTGTATGGTTTAACTTAAATACAATATATTAATTTAATATTTGTATTTTAATATATAGAAACCATTCATTGGAATAAACTAAATGAATATCGACCCAATCGCGATTCGTGAAAAGCGCAGTTTCTGTGTAAAGGGTAAATATCAAACATTATACTTATCATTTGTAATTTATATCAGGGAGGTGACTATAGGTGGGTTATGACTTATGAATGACCATAGTAATAAATCAAAAAATATGGGTCCGTTAATTTTATAATACAAAAATAGTCAAACGATTAAATGTTGAACAATTGTTTACGATATTATTGCACTTAGTTTTGTCTTTCCTCTATTAAAATTCACTAGATACGTCATAAGAGTAACAATACATAAATATGTTTCGTACTGTCACGTAGTTTAAGCTATGATCAATATAAAACCTAAAATAAAGTATTTCTACAATGATATTGAATATCATGTTATCATTCAGTTGTGTATCATTATCGCACATAATAATAAAATTACTGAAAACTGTTACTTATTCAACAACAAAAAATTAAATATTTAGAGTAAAAAATAACGCAATCTATTATATTTTGGTGCATTGGATACTTAGATATGATATCAAGGTATCAAACCAATGGAAACTCTAAAAGATATCGATATAGTTGTGATTCATCAACATAATATATTAATATTATTATCTCAGTTTCAGTAAGCGAGACACAATACATATTTAATATTAAAGCAGGGGTCAGCAAATGTCACGAACTTATTTGGCCCGCCGACAGGAAATCTATTTTTTACATATCAGGTTTTCATATTATGTTATAAATTGAGTTTTTGATTTTTCTTTAACTTTCTTTGATTAGTTATGTAAATTGAATTGTATGAAACATCAAAAATTTCTTAAAAGCCTAATGTGGTGGTCCAAAAGTATTAATATTGGTGACTCCTGATTTATAGTTTATAGTTACGGAGACATATTATTATAGGCATCCATGTATTTCTATAAGGTTTTTTAAAAAAACAAGACTACAAAAATAATAAAAAAATTTAATCTTTTAATTAATTTTTGCCAGAACCTTAATTGCTGTTTTTGTTTATTGTTTTCCAACAGCATAGGAACAAAACAATTTCATTGCACGAGTTACAAATTTTATCTATGGTGTTTTTGAAAAACATTGATCAATTATAAAAGCAGCGTACATATTATGTCATATCTTTCAATTAGTATAGATTATATTATTATTTGAGAAAAACATATTATTTACTTTGGTGAACGGAAAAAAAAAATTGTCTTATTTTTTGAATTACCTACTGGCAAAGGGTCAATTACAAGATCAAGGTTGAACCCTCTACAACTACTGCCGGCTTCGACTGAAATATGCGACATTATGTACATATATGTTTAGCACGTTCAGTCGCGTATTGATAGTCCGACCAATTGATGTCGTCTGCCGGACGACCTCTGGCTCAAATTTCTTTATAATATGTGTGCGTGCTTACGTGAATGACATTATCATTTTTTTTTTTTGTTAATAAACCACTAGAGCTGTTTTTTAATTTATATTTCTAAGTTTTCACATCACGTATGTACGATCGCCCAAACCTTGCCTCCCGCGCAAATTTGCATTCCCATCGTGCGACTGTATTATAACAAAATATTACAATACCTCTCACAGCGTGTGTACACATTAACGAGTTTTCCAATAATTCCTGTAATAGACGGGCAATGTTTATGATCGATTAATTTACAGTAAGTGTATTCCAAGGTCACAATCCTTCCCGCATCAATGGCCGTTTCAATATGCGCGGCGTGTGAGCGGGGAATCTTCGCGCCCGGAAGGTAGGCAAACAAACGGTTGACTATGTACAACTATGTTGCGTACTTCGAGAAATTCAAGGAAATAAGAGTTATCATTTTGTGTCTACAACCTACTAATATAATATTGTTGTATTAGATCTAACGAAATTTCTATTGCGACGAAGGTAGTTTGTATTTTAAGCAAACAAGTATGCTAAATGTTAGAAATTATAATATTATATACACAGAATGGGTGAGATAAACATATATTATTATTGACATAGTTTATCAATTTTAATATTACCATTATATATGTTATGAAAAAAAAAAACACATTGAAAGTTTCGATTATCGTTTTGACGTATTGCGAAACAACGGAAATATAATCACACCATATTTTAATTTTATTGTGAAATTAATAACTGAAATCATAATATTGAAAAATACTAATACGTTGGGAATAAATCTCACAATTAATATTATCATACTACAACAAAATCATATTTACCTGCAATAAAGCCCATTACCTCTAATATACAATGAATATTGCCAAATTGTAAACGAATTGTTAGTTTTTTCTTAAAGGACAAAGACAATATATGATAAAAAGTAATATCCTTTAATGGGCAGTCTTTTTTTCTAAGATAAACATTTTTGTCGGCTATAAAGACTATGGTGGAATTGATATTTTAATTTAGCGATTTTTATTAATTAACAATTACAGTTCATGCATATACCTGTATAACATAATATAATATATATAATATGTATTATGTATATTATATACTATTATAATATAATACACATTCAAAGAGATAATAATCGAAGAAAAAACTTCAAACAAGAAGGGCGTGTACTGAATTCACTATAGATTGTAGGTATAGTTCATTTTTAAAATAAATTACACAATAATTATTGAATAACACAGCATCATTGTAAGATATGTTCTATTTATAAAACTACGCCTTGTTAAAAACCGTTTCGTGAGTAAGACTAATTAGATAAACATACAATATAAAACCGTTCATTATACAGAACTAAAGATCTACGAATGTTTATTTTATAACTCTTTTTACCTCCTCGTCAATAATCTGGTACATTTTTATGTATAAAATAGTTAACAATATTTGTCAATAATTTATGTTTAAGAAAAAAATTTAAGTTAACGTACCAAGGACAAGATATTATAAACTTAAATTATTTTATTATGCGTTCGATAAGAATAATGGTCAGATCTTTTAGTCCTAGTATTTATTTTTCTTTCGGAATATACGTTAAAAAAATGTTTGGCACAAAACAGTTTCCAGGTTGTGACGTATGAAAATTTGAAGGAAAAATCCCTGAATACCGATCTATAAAATAATACATAGTTCTGTAGTTCTCTTCCTAGCGGTCAAATCCCTTCGTACTTCAGATCCTCATATAGACGAATATATTGATACATCGACCTCGCGAGACCGACCATGAACGCGACGAGCAACTCATAACATTATAACGAACCATGACCGGCGTGTTAGTGGATAATAATTACTATACAATATGTGTGTCGTGGGATATTGCGCAAATAACCTCCTATCGTGGCATCCGACTTGTATAATTTTTTTTTCCAACCATTATTATTATTATCTTTTTACCTGTTCGCAATTGGCTTTCGTGTTTTTGCCCTCGTCGTCATCGTCGTCGTCGTCGTTAAACTCATAATCCCCGTACATGGAGGGCCAGGCCCTCAACGACATGGTCCTGTTAAAGTGTTGGGCCATAACGTGGGTAAGTGGACCGGACGACGAGACTCAGTGAAATAGACAGCCGAGTGCGATTGATATTAATATAAGTCGCTGACAGACGCGATTCACACGAAAACTGCGCGTATATTGATTATACATCAGATTTTAGAATATTAATTGATGTAGTCGAAACGAGGTCGCTCCCCGTCTTATATCCATTAGGACTGGCGTTCAATCGTTTATTTGGGTCAGGGTGAAACGCAAAACAGAATAACCCAATCGGAGTAGGGGATGCGAAAGAAATGGGAAAAATCAAACATCCCAAAATTGGACTGAAATGTATTTAATATATTTCTTCTCCTCGAACACACTTAAATAACGGCTTGGCCAACCAACGAAGTACCTACGTTTTAAGTAACGTGAGCAGATACCACGAATTATAACAATAGTTACTTGAATCTTTGGGCATAAATAGTGACTCAGTCACAAGTTACAGTTATGTAACTATAAATTACGTTGTAATAGTTATGAGTTACGTACACGGAAATTTAAATACACTTATTATATTTTTAGTACATGCGTGTAACTGTGCTTATTACCTAAATATAAACCGACGAATTGCCTTTGGGCAAAAATAAGGTAAAAGTCTTCGATACTAACTACGTTCGGGTTTGAAAAATGGCACTACAATGAAGTAAATGAAAGTTATGGAACTTAACATCGTTTTTCTCTATATGGGCAGTTCTTCTACAAGTCATTGTACTAATATCAATGTGACAAAACCGTAATATCTTCAAGTATCAGTACCAGTAGTTAAACGTAATTTTAGTAACCACCCATCCCTAACTTAATATTGTGTGCAGGTAGAAATAAAAATAAAATTCCATCTTTAAAAAAAAGTCTAAAAATGACGTTACCTGTGGTACATATGTGTTCTGCGGCGTCCGGATTTTGGCGGCGGACTTGAGGTCCTGCAGGAACACGTCGTCTTCATCGTCATCCCGGTCGTCATCACAGTCGTCGTCGTCGTCGCTGCTCAAACGCTTGGCGGACACCTGTTCGGTGGCCTGTTTTTTCTTGAGTATCTGATCGATAAAGTTTGGCACCGTGGGCGTGGCCAGCCGGATGTTCAGCTCCTTCTGGCTGTGTATGGCGGCGTCTCGGCAGTGGCGGCCTGTTAAATAACCGTTGTTGCCGGATGCCGAGGCCGACTGTTGGGTGCCGCCGCTGTTGCCCTGCCTGAGGAAAGCGTACTTCTTCTTCTTGACTTTGGCCGCGTGGCTGTGTATGAGTGCTGCAGTCGAGCCCACCGTCGTGTCCACCGAGGCGTTGGACGACATTGTGGACGCGAACACAGACTGCTCAGGTTTGGACCTGTGGTGTACGCTGTGGATCCGGGCGCCTTCACCGTACAGCTCGGCCACCTGGTCCTCGCTGATGGGCATGTCCTAGACAGACAAACACGATAGTATTAGTGGCGCCGCGATTGTAACAAGTCTCGGCGAGTGCGAAAAAAAATTCGTGTCACGAACGAGCTATATAATAATAATGTGTATTATACAATACGTCACATTACAATACAGTGTGATCCCTTTTCAACACTCGGCGTGAGGAAAAGCTGGTTACAGGTGTTAGGTTTGGGTAAAACTCTGCCTACTAGGTTAGACTATATTATATCATATAAATTAACATTACACGGTCAAGCTTGCATGGGCATTATATAGGTTGCCTATAACCTTACATAGGAACCCTGCTGCAGCAGTATATAATCTAACATTTTCCGAACGCCGCGATTACCGTGCAGAGTGTGTCGTTGGATAAAATAATCACCCTGTATAGAAGCTGTCGATAAGACGGTGGCATTGTTAATCAGCCCAAATACGTATGCATGCCGCAACGATACGTACGAAACGACGTGTGACGGGGATTCGCGCGTGTTTTCGATGATCTTATCGGTCATATTAATATGGTATAATCGAGTGCTCGGAACAATATATTAAGTGCGATATCGTATCTGCTCGAGAACTTGTGTTCGATATACCTAATAATGTGTATTGTATATGGAGTTTCGCCAGTGTATTTGGAGATATTTATCTCCACCACTCCGCGATTTCCCTCCCGCCGGACCATCGAATCGGGAGGATATTTTGCAATATTCGTGTCGCCAAAATATGTGTTATAAATAATTATAATGTAGTCGCACACCTGCAAAGGCAGACACCAGGTACATTGTTCGTTTGTTCCAAAACGGGCTGCGTCAACTATAGATATTTAAATATTTTATCACGAGATGATAATAATACCTATATTATTATTATACAATGTGTATGGAAATTTTAAATAAACTGTTTACTCGTATAAAATACGCCTTAATAAATTTGCAGAGTAATTTAAAAATACGCAGACAAATACTCTCAGGCAATAACACGCGTGTCTCGAAATAATTATAATAATTACAGAAATTAATAATTATATACATATTAATATTATACCCGTACGTTGAAATCGGTGCGAATTTAAGATCCAGTATTAAATAGGTTAAAAAAACATCACATAATTCTTAATTATATTTATTGCAATTTTATAGTACCCGATACACTATTTAATGTACATCAGACAGATTGAAATGTATAATATTTATTTTAATTATTTTTAAAATTGTATGACTTATATTTTGCATGTTTCCCATTTGTTTGAAAATTCGATAAATAGTGTTTACTAATTACGATGCATTATTTATTTTTAAATCTTTATTTAGAAAATATACAATCTATGATCCAAAGCACAACAAGCATATTATGATAATAGATAAATATAAACCTGAACAATTTTGAAAAAGAAGCACCCCACTGATGACACTTACTGACTTACTGTCACTTATGAATTATGATAACTATACATGAATTTTTGTATGTGTTCATTTAAGTCGTCTTGAGAGGTTTCCTGGAGATGTTAGAGTAGAGAGATTACTGATTAGGGATATAGAGTGCGGTATAGACTGCGAGGCTAACTTGTTGTGAAATCTTTTATAAAATGTTTTTTGCTTCTTCGTGCATGTATTTAAGTTAAGATCAGTAAGGAGAGTATCATTATAAACGTATGGAGGCTCATTAGGAACTCTGCATAAGGCTATGTTCTGCAAAGTTTTAATTTCATTAAGATTTATTTTTTTGGCATTACCCTAAAGTTGGAACCCATAGTTCAAATATTATCCTTGAGTAGAGTTTTGTAAATGAGTAATTTTAATTTTTGGTTAGAATATTTATTTTTTTAGTTTATTCGCTTAAAGTGGATCATATGATGTGCCAAAGTTAGTCTTCGATCTCATTTCAACCAATAGCTAATTAACTTTTTGTGTTTTAGGGATTAAAGAGAGTGACCTCAGGACATGGGATGATGCGAAGAGTGAATGTAGCATAAACCATGAGTAAACTTTGTTTTATAGGTACAGAAAATATTATTGTGTCGGACAAAGTATTTAGAAATAATACGATCAATTTTAAAATTTTGCATAAAGGTTATCAACATATTATAGTACGAACCCTGAGAATAACGTTTGACTTCAATTACATACTATATTATATGGGTACTATTAAATGTATAGTAATATTGGTATAATATATGATGATCCAAATAAAATGATATCAATATAAATTGAATTAATGCTTTTAATACTCTATACAATTAATGTGTTTGCTATTGCTAATTAATCAAAGTACCAACCTATAGTAAGTTTTAAAATCCAAAACGTTTATAAAAGATTTTTACTCTTCTTACGAGCAAACTTACCTACACTCAATAAATGCTAAGCATATTACAACTGCTTACCTAAGATCACTATACTTTATTTGCATATGACTTACAACTTTTAAAACAATAAACTATCGGTTGACGGTTTTTTATTTAAGAAAAATGTCACGAAAGCATAACAAGTATAACACACAGTATAATTTGTACAATTGAAAATGAAAATGTTTGCATAAATTATGAAGAAAAAAAAATGTGAAAATTTTAAATTTTATGTTTGCATGTTTACCTATATATTATTTGAATAAACGATAAAGTTTTCAACATAACTAATTAAAAACAATACATATGAATATATATTATATATCCTTATTTTTAGATAAATTATTTAAACAATGACCTAAGTCACACAATATTATACTCATATTCATGCATGTTAACAATGTCTGAAGTGCCAAATTGTATATTTACTCAAGATAATAGAAACTTAGTACCTAAATATTAAAAACTTACACATAATAACTTGCAAATAATAAAAATACTTAGGTATAGTTGTCACTTTTTATTATGTACAATGTATTATAATATCATTATTAATTCAGTTTATGAACTTTGTGCACGAATATCCCACAGCTGAAATTTTCGAATGTTTTTAATCATTGAAGGTATATTTATATAAATTATTGCCGCCAAATAAAATATTGAATACTAACCAGTGATTTATTTAATATTACAATACAAAAATATTTTTGAAAGAAAAAGTGCATCATTAGCTGTTAATGGAATTTAACTTGGCGTGCGAGTTAAAAAAAAGTTAAAAACATTTGAATCGTTAGTTTCATTTACCTTCCTTTAAAAATGTACAGCAGAAGCCAGGAATGTACTTTTTAATCGTAAACCTACCTACACACATTTTTTTTTTTTGAAAATATTTGATATACATTACAAATCGTCCTTCGCAAAAAGAAAACTTGTACATACATTATTATTTCAATAAAAAAATAAAAATTACAATAAACCCACGAGCGAATTAACTCAAAATTTAATAAGCCTTACGTGCTAGAAACATCCGGATATAGATTATGTACCATATATCATGAAAAAACATCATTATCCAACCGATAGCGTGATTTATATTAAAGCGCATACATATAAATCCATTGCGGAGCGTTTGACAGATGCTGACAAGGACAACGGCACGCGTATAAATAAATATTGGAAAAAAAAATGCAAAACGATATTGAAACACAGCACTGTTTTATAGTGCACCGTACTTAAAAGTTAAAACCAGAATTTATATTATATGTATAGCCGTTAACACGCACACGTGTGGTTTTGGGTAAAAAATATAATATGAATTTATATTATATTGTTACGCAAGATTCGAGGAAAAGAGTGTCTTTGTCATTTCCGTGAAACACACTGGATTTCATAAAAAAAGAATTGTCTTAACAAATTTGTCGTGATAATGTCAATCTACACATTTACATGCATTCATTTGTTCTAGATAAACAATATTATTATTATTTCTGTACGAGCGTCGTTTATACAGAGGGATTGCACTGAGTGTCAGAGTGTTACAGTTTCTCGTGTCTGTATAATATGAACGATTTCCAGAAATCATCAGAATATTAATATTTTCAACTACGAACGAACGGTGCGAATTTCGAATTTGAATTCGCCCACGCTAGTTTGATGTAAACATTTTAAACTCAAACGCTTTAAAGTAATTGTTCTTGTGTGGTTTCGCTCTTGAAACAATAGTGTATATATACAGTTATATATACAGACATACAGTATTCTGTATGTGAGCGGGATCGAAATTTTACACGGTTAGAGGTCGGATTATTTTATCGTACATTTTCTCAGTCTACGATGATAACGTCTTGCATAGAAAGCTGTTATCGGGTCCCCATAACCCCGGTTATGATTTTATTATAATATAATAACTTCCATTGAATACAATTTTTTATGTAGGGTCGGAATAATAAATAAATATAAATGTATACAATATATGCGTATGTATCGGGGAACATAGATGAATGAATTATAATCATATGCCCAAATGGGAAAATATATTAACCCAATGTACGGATAAAAATCGCTAAAAAAATATCAGGTACTTATACGTAAATATAGTGAAAATTTCGATTCCAATAAAAAAAGGAATTATCCTGAAATTTCACGTCCCAAAAAACATGAATAATGATAATTCATTAATAGAATAAGCACATGATGAAAAACTTTTTTCCATGCAAATACAATGTCTGTGTATTACAATGTATTTTCTCATAAAAATATATATTTTAAGCGCCGTGTATGGAATTTCGCTCACGTCGTGTTACAACTTATACAAATCACAAGTTGGTATACCTATCACCCATGTATGTGTGAGCATTTTATACATGCTTATTGTTACAGATAGATTTCAGTTTTAACAGTATAATAATTCATATTATGTAAAGAAAAATATTATACTATTCAGATCACTAAACGTAGTATAAAACGATTAGGTACATAATATAAAATATTATTACACAATACACATTGTCAAGCATGACGTATTGAACTTAATATCAAATTCAAATGAAATCATTACAGTATACCGTACAGTAATCATCTCGAATAAATAAATTTCGGTAAATTGCAATAAAACGCAATCAGTTTTTAATTTAGCTTCAAAAATGTGTGTATAACCTTCAAAACCTGCTGATTTCATATTATTTATTTTCGCCCGGTTATGTACAGAATTGAGTATAGAAACATGTTAATGATGACATATTATGTTTTAACGAGTATACAATACAAATGGATTTGCTAATAGCAAGGAAATTTATGGGCGTATATTATACAAACAAGGAAAATCGACGTTGAACTTAGAATATATTATAATATTAGATATATAGCACCTATATTATATTTTTCTCGTTTTATTTCTTTGTGATACTTTATTTTTAAAAATTCAGAACAAAATAACAATAAAAGTTATTTTTTGAAAATTTGTTTAGTGTATAATTAAATGATCTGCATAGAAAAGAAGATACATAGTATATACCTCGGATAAATAGATTCGATAAATACAAAAATGGTATATGGCAATTGGCAAATGTAGTTGTGTAATTATATTCTAAAACAACAATATACTGTAATTATTTATTTTGTGATTATAATGCATACACAAATAGAAAAAATATATGCACATTGGCATAGTGCTTAGTGCTTACTTTATGTCAGTATTATACATATGGTTATTCATTCAACACGAAGTACCTAATCCGTGGGTTACAACCTAACAAATTTTAAACATTGTCATGAAGTTATAATTATATTTTTGCTTTAAAAAATGTAGCATAAATTATAATTTAAAAAAAAATTATCTGTTGATAGCATCAAGTCAATTAATTATAATGTCTTATTATAACTTAATGTTGTATTAATAGCACATACCTGTTATCTTTATCACGATTAATAAAATATATAGCTTACGAAGTTAATAGTATAAGTCAATTAAAATAAAAGTCTATCATAGATTAACTGTATAAACTAAAAAAAAGTTTTATTTATGGGTATACATTATGCATATAACTGCATGGGTGTACCTACTGCTATTAAGTGCACTGTATATTATTACCAGAATAGTAATATTATTTATAATTGATAAATTTAAATTGTTATTATGAAACAAAAGATTAAAGAACGTTCAAGATTAAGCCAATAACGAATAAGTTAAACATTTAAATTTAGGAATATTTCGTTTAAGTGAAAAGGTTTCCTGAATTATTTGTCCCGGCTTCACTTTTGATTTATATTCGTGTAGACCGGAAATGATCGCAGATAAGCGTCGTAGCAAAAAGTCTCAAGTAAAGTCCAACACAACAATAACTATCACTGAAATGTCTATAAGGATTTAAGAGCGGTACGGTAGCACTGGCGCTCCAAGATAATGAAAACTCAAATAATAGGTAGGACAAAACTTTTTTTAACGTCAAGTGCATATTAACTCTTTCCCCCAAAAATATAATAATTCCTATTCTATTCCAAATGTATTTAAAGATTTAAAAAATATAGCAAATTACAAGAAAGCAAGGATATTGTATAATAATAAATAATAATAATAATAAAATATGATTTTTATTTACCCCCGCGTGTCACGAGTTCCATTTTTATGATTTCGGTGGCTGCGGTGGTCTGTACAGGGTATATTATATAGGTAGATATTACGGCGCAAGAAAATAATATCGCTGGACACTCGCGTAAGTTCGACTGCAGTCTGTTTGCAGAAAAAACGACAGAAGGAAAAAACGTATTTTGACTTTCTAACAACGTGACGGTGGCTTGCATGATGGTTTCATGACCAATCGAACGATATCAAACGTGTATAATATATATAATAATAATATCGAGTTTATGTTTTTATATAAAAAAAAAAAAAAACTAGATAATCGAACGAATATAAAATATAGTATATAGGAAGTGAAGATAATTTAATAATTATAATATTCCGTGTCTCGGCCGTATATAATAAAGCGTTTGTATATTGTAGTATAAAAACCGATCGGACCGGACACAACACGCACACGACTGCGACGAATATATAAAAGGTTTCGACTGACATAAAAATTGTCCATTAGCATCTTATAGAGGCCGGTAATTAACGTACTGATTAGAGACATTTTTAGCGTGTATACACACACACGATATACATATTATTATTATTATTATACATATGTGCGCGTACCAATTTGTCGATTATGTTGCAGAGGTCTTTCACGCGTCTGTCGATTTTCGCCAAGATAATAAAATGAATGTAATATTTTAAGTTATAACATGTACCTACACCAATACGATTGACCGCGTCTTACCGGCAACGTTATTCGCTATCTTCATATTGCATTAATTCGCATTATAATTTATTATTTCGTACGATAATGGCAACAGTATTGTAGTTGTCTCCGCGCAGAAAGTCGACCGGCAAAATCGTCACGACGACGGAAACAGAATTTCCGCTGACCGTTCGCTGTTCGCCTCGATTGCGTATTACATATACCATATTACCATGATTTTGGAATCTCTATGTGGAGACCACCTTATTACTATTAATAGTATACCAGATGGTCGCGTCAAACACATACAATACGACGACATATTATTATTTATAATTTTATATTAATATAAATCACGAGGTTCAGGTAAAGAATATAATAATATAACACCATAATTATTATCGTATTATATAGGTAGTGTCGATTTAGGTTGGCAATACGACGTCACACCGTCCTCCACGCACGTTGTGTCGGTCGGGTCCTGCTGCAGCTCTAGTACGATCAATTAGCAGCGACGACGGGTACAATTACGTAGTGGTTAAGAAACCGAATTGAAAGCCACACACACGGTTGTGCGATTGTAGTGCGCGAAGCTCGTATAGAACGTCGGTTAATAATTGTATGTGTTTAAGATCGTAATGATGATGATAATAATAATAATAATAATAATAACGATAGAACTGTGTCTTGATTTAAAAACTTACGATCGTGAACGTCATCTGCTGCATCGCTTTGTCTCCGCGACCGCGTCTGATCCAAGCCATTTTTGCAATGTTGTCTCTGTCTTCGTTTATATTGTATGCGTATAATATTCAATCGCAATGACTCGACACAGTCTGTAAAAACACACAGTCGCACGTTTATTATATTATACAAAAAGGTATATTATATACAGGTAGTACGTGTGTACTATGTGTTCATATAATAAAATATGTAAGTACTCGAATCGACGGCGGTATTTATGAATTTTGTTTATGAATTCGCTCGTGAATTATAATGCAGCTAAAATGTATATATGAAATATATACTAGGACCTCAGTGGCATCAATTTGGCGCGCAACTTGTAATCAACCGACAGTATCGACACGTACGGATTGCGAAATCCCATCGAAAAAAACGCTCCAGTGCGCGTGGATCGATCGCTGTGCACTGCAAATGCGATGTGATCTATACAAGTCGCCGACACCTGAGCTTTATATTATATATATATATATGTATACATACAGGCCGCACTCCCGAAATGCAATATATATAAGCGTTATGTGTTTGGTTATACTTATGTATATTATATTTGATCGTATGACGTGTACCTAAATTGTATTATATTATAATAAAAAGCGTATGACGCGACTCGGTGCGAGCGTGATGCGTACGTAATACAGCGAATGGTCCACACGCGAACGTATTTATATGTACGAAAAAAAAATTGCACTGCTATACTTCGTAGGTATATTAAATTTAAATATATAATATTACAATATTATGCAGGTATCTCTGGTATATATGTGAAAAAAAATGCGGTCGCGGTGTGTATTATAATATAGTAGTAGAGTATGTAATACTATTGCAGACGGTGCGGTGTGCGGTGCGTGACTGAGAGGAAAATACGCGTACTCCAAGGAAGAGTAGGGGGTGTGTAAAGGTACTCTGTGTGCCACCAGTGTATGGGCATGCCGCCGCGTAGAATATAATATACAAAATATATATATATATATTATTAGTCAAACCGGTTGCCGCTGAAGTTTATCGGGTGGGGGGTCCATCAAACGCTCGACAGCAATGGTGGGAGGTTGGGGGGGGGGGGGTCGAGAAGACGGGAAACGCTGAGTTATCACTATCACAGTGACGATGATAGTACCGTAGTGTAATACGTCGGCGACAGGTATAATAACAAGATCGGAGAATCGTATTATTATTGTCGTCATCGCGGAACGAAATCTTTTCCATTCATCTCGATTGACGACGGTGGTGACGCACCGTACGCAGTGGTTCTCGGACTTTCCAGTAGAACAAATCTTCACCCCCACGCCACCCTCTCCCTCGCCCACTAACGACCTCCATGCCCTATCCAGCGCGACCAGTTTCGGACGTAACCCATAGTGTTTAAGTACTTGGTTGGTTCTCCGTATGGTATTTCCTAGGGAAACTATATAATAAATAAATGCTACATTGAGGTAGTGATGGCGATTGGAGGGGTGGAATTAGTAGGCGGTGGGAAATTTATGTCGGCCCATGAGCCACGAGCTCCGTATAATTATAATGTTACCGTGAAATCGGCACGTAGAAAAAAAAAGAAACTGTTATGCGAATATTTCGCCATAAGCCTGCTCCACGGTTTTGGACCGTGGATTTTCCCTCGGCAATTGTTATTGTTTATCGTCATTTCGATTATTATTATTATTATTTTACATCATTATGTATCTACAGCGGTCTACGGCGGAGTACCGTTTACTGAGTATCGTGTTCGACGTTTCACGAAACTCCAAGACATGGCGCCGATGACGACATCATCATTATGATATCGACCCCGCGTCCTATTAAAACAATACTAATGGTTTATGGTATACCGTAATCACTTTATTGGGCAGTAGGCAGTAGGTTCAAAATGGTAAATAATCTATATTTTCGAACCACTTAAGGTAAATTCCGAAATAGATTTCGTCTGAGCCCTGAGGTGTTGTGCACACATAAAAAATCTGGTACATTCCTACAAGTACGTGCCTATAAATGATGGTAAAGTGTTGATATTATATTATGAACTTTGGCTTGCAGCTGTAGCAGCCATCGTACAATGCATAATAATTTATACTGCAGTCAGACATTATTCAATTCTGTAAAGGATTTTCAAATTAAAAAGTCTTTTTCAGTACCTTTACGCAGTGCGAAGGAGGCCAAAATATCCACATAACAATTTTTAAAAAAATTATCAACGTTAAAAATATTAATTAACTGAAACAAATAACATGACTTGTTTATATTTTTAATTAATGTATTGTCGACATTTTAGAAATTGTACAAATATTCAACTTAAATTAAATTGTTGTCTACTTAAATTGGGTATACATTTTAATGCAAATAGGTACAATATTTTTTTGTGTAAAGCATGACACAATATTAACATGGTAATAAGCATATAATTATACCTATGTTGTAAAGGACTGAAAGAGCTCTGGGTAGACATGTAGGTCTTTAGGGCGAATGAGCTTATATGGCCCTACATTACTGCTTTTATACATTGGAAAGGTTATGTCTTTTCGAAAATAATTGTCATTAAAAAAATTGAAAGAATCTTAAGAAAAACCTACTGACGACCATCAGGAATATTATTATTAATAAGTAAAATCTGCTGCTGCACCATTCGCTCATTATAACTTCGTTGAATTTAAAACGGGTTCAAATGTAGTAATTACTGGATTAATGAACTCTATATAGGTGATTCATCACGGTGTTGTGAAGAAATGGTTTCCTAGCGCATTATTAGGTATAATATACGTAGAAGTCCTTAGGTGATCGTTTTAATTCCACCTACCTACTGTATATTATTATTTATTTTGAATAATATGATGATACTGCTTGTAATAAACGATGATAATCACTGTTTGGTTTATTAGAGCTTATATTATTACAGTTGATGTATACTATTGTGTATATAGAACAATAAATCGCATTGCTCTAGAAAATTTTTAAAAAAACGTTGTGCATAAATGAATGTTTAAGTTTTTATTTTCACTGGTGCCTTGAAAAATATAAGAATAATTTTTAAGAAGTAAAAAAATACGGTTATATAAAAACAATGCATACGTTATTATTTACACCTTTGTATTTGCATAGATTGAATTGAATTTGTTAACTGTTGTAAGCTATTTATAAATGTAAGGAATTTTAATTAACTTTTTTAAATACTCAGCGGCGAGTCATTAACATTGTGTCTGATTTTATAGTAATGGTAAAATAATAACTATACAATTCATTTTGTACATTTGTTTTTTTACTATATTATATCTATTATCCATATAATAACCTTTGTATTTTGTTCGATTCTGAGCGGATTCTATAGGTAGATGCGTTTTTTCTTTTTCTTTGTCATGTGTATGTCTGATCACTATTTTGGATATACCTATATAAGCTAGAATTATCTGAAATGCATGTGAAGAGAGTAGAGACATATTTGCAAATGACAATTAGAAATGTACAGAGATACGAATATACAATGGTAAGATATACAGATGTCATTTTTGGAATTTTCTGAGAATTATCGAAAACTTTTTAATGAAACCTTAGTTGTTACATAAGGAGGAGTAAGGAAGTTCTAACGACGCATACAGTATAATATTATCGCGTATATTACATAAATAAATGAATTAAGAAAGACCCACTCACAAAAAAAAAAATAAATAAAAACACACGAGCACTGACAACTCTTGTTGGATATAAGTTTAAAAATACATTTTTTAACATGTTATTAGAAAATAATGGATTTTTTTGGGATGGTTTAGAGTAAAATTCGTATATTTTAGGTTTAAACAACTATTTAATCACATTTAGTTACTTGAGTCATGGTATCAGGGACGAGTAAATAATACACAAGTTATAGAAAATCGTATATAAAATCATCGCTAAGTTTTTAATAACTACATGATTAAAAAATCGAGTAAGTGGATGTCACTCTGCTGTACAGTCGGTTACAAGTGTAACACTGTAATGGATGGTATTAAATTTGAATTATACAATTAAATTATATAATATCATGTAAGGAAAAGGATTCTGAGCGGAGACGGTTAGGTCAGCCAAGGATATTTTATATTATATTTATACTATTATTATTAATATAATAGTAATAGCCCGCAAGTTAAATTATATTATTTGTATAATATAACAATACACTTTAGAAGTTTAAAGTGTGTTTTTGAAAACTATACTGGACATTTTTTACTTTTGACCCCCTCAAAGATGCTGTTGAAGAACATCTAAGCATTTTTACTGTCCTAAAAGGTGATAACAGACACAAATAAAAAAGCAAAACAAATTTTTTAAAAGAAAACACACATCATTGTAAGACCAATAGCATTCATCGCTTCTCTCAGAATTTAAAATTCATCAACATTTTAAATGCGTATAATGTGATAACTGTATATATTATACTAAATCCTCCGAGTATTAACAAATACAGTTATCCTATATTATAGGTATATATATATATATATATATAATATATTAAATAGATTTACGGATGTTTTGTTTATATTTTTTTTTTTTGGGCGTAGGTTTTGTTAAATAAGGGTGAGATTTTGAGTACTGGAATTCGGGAAACCATACACCTAACTTCCTACTCGTTTTCGTCCCTCCAGATGGAATCCATTGAATAGTTTAGAATTAACTGCGCAGTTGTATAGCCTATAGTACTGCTCACATGTGTCGAAAAAAGGAAACATCAGCTGCTGTACGACGAAGGACACGAACTGTATAGAATTTTTTTCTAAAAAAGGTGGGCAAGTGGGTATTATACACCACTCTGCTGAACATTATATTGTGTCGTGTGGGTCACTGTAATGGATGTGTTAAATTTGAATTCAATGATGTAAAATCATTGTGAATATATGGATAAAAAAAACTGTGTTTATATATTTTTTGGTACAGTATGAACTACTTATGATCAATCTTATTTTAAATATTCAATCCTTAGCTATAAAATTGAAAAATGTATACATTTTTAAGTTGTAACTACAAAATAATTTGAAATTTTCATGATTTTGATGGATTTTGTAAAATTTGAACTTTAAATGTTTACAAAAAAATTGTGTATAAGCATCTGTAATGTTTTTGAACTGCTATTTTATAAACTTATTATTTGAAACCATAATATGCTGAACATTATTATATTAATACAATATTATATTAAATTTTTCATATTTTTATCCATTTTTATAGAAAAAAACTAAAAAAAAACCAAATTCCATATGTTTATAAATAGTTCAAAAATCAAGAGTCAAAATATTTTGAAAATGTTATCATATATAGATAATTATAAAATAAACACTTGTTGAAAATGCTAATACGGATTTTCATTTTTGAATCGTTTTAATTTTTCTCATGCCTATAAATATCTCAAAAAGAGTCAAAATATTTTGAAAATTGTATCATGCATTCCAAATGGCCATATAAACATTTGGTGAACATTTTAAATAGATAAATATTATCTATGAGTTCACTTTTGAGTTCTACCAAAAATACAAAATACTTTTTTCAAGTGTGGTAAATTTTAGATTCTGAGTGGAAAGATGAATGTATTGATTTTACAATGATGTGTGTTTTTTTTTATTTTCTTATTTTTTTTATTATTTGTGTCTGTGTACACGATAAGTAGTCTAAATAATGCTTCGATTTTCAACTTCGGCACCTTGTTCGATTGGAAAGTGAATATCGTTGGTGCATTGGGGTGGTCAAAATTTAAAATTCCCAATAATTTACAAAAGCGCCAAGAAAAATTAAGGAAAAACTGGAATTTTTACTCAAAATCGATTTTTCACAAAATCGAACTTGGTTTTTGGTGTAACTTTAAAACAAATGGCCGTAGATACATGAAATTTTTGCTGGTTGTTTATATTTACATTTTCTATACACGATAACATTTCCAAAACATTTTGATTTATTTTGAACTGTTTAGGATGGATATTTTCATTTTAAATTTTTTTTCTAAAAATATCAATACAATTTTATTTGTTGGTTAATAAAGCTTGACAATTTAATAGAAGGCTCCTAGTATATTTTGACCCACTTGTAACCTACTATACAGCAGAGCACCTTTTTTGTTTTTCTCTACATTTTTTAAAATATCTCGTCATTTTTTACTTTTGACTCCGCAAAATATAACTAGATTCAGTTTTCTACCAGAAAAGATTTTGAAGTAGAAAATCGAAGCATTCATATTGCCTAGAATGTTAGGTTAACACAAACATTTTTTTAAAAATACACATTATTGTAAAACCAATAGGTACATTCATCGCTTTGCTCAATATCTGATATGTACTTAACTATTACAAATATATATATTGATATGTATTAGTCATTAGATATATAGCTATTATCTATTTCATGGCTATAATTGTATAATTATTAACTATGATTTTTAAAACAGTATTAGGTACCTACCTACCCAAACCTATATTATGGACATTAATTAACATACCTAACTATACTAAACATTCTTAAGTATTCTTTATGTAGTATGACTCGATGACTCTTTATTTAAAGAGGGTTTATCAATAACATACCTAATGAATGAATTAAGATTATTGGTAGGTAGTAGCCTGTAGGTATAGTATCATATAAATACATTATTATATCGAATTAAACAAACGTAAAGAACTTATAAATAACAACTTCAAATACGTTTTATACTAATAAATTAAAAACAAATATTTGAATAACGGACAATTTTTTTATTCTGTCGATTATATAAAATTAATTATAAAAACTTCTTTTTGAACTGTATATATATATATTATATATATATTGTATTTGTTTGTGTCTGTATGTATAAGTACATAGTTACCGTAAGTAGTTGGTTTATCTTGGGTGATATTACTATATTAGTATAATATAATTTGTATTTTGATTATAATTATCATAATCTAATGACTATTTTTTCTAGGATAAATGTCAAATGTAGGTACGTCATATAAAAACTTTTTTAGTAGGTGAGTGTTATCGAATGTATTTATTTATATACTCTAATTAAATATTTTAGTAAGAATACATTGCCGGTTTAATTTCCCACGATCATACTAATTGATCAATTAGGACATCTTGTACTAAATGAGTTTATATTCATTGAAAAATTAAATTAACACCCTGTTTTGGGCCTCAATCGACAAACAGCTTAATTTATATTATCAAAAAGTATATATAATTTATATGTATAAAAAATGATAGATACATTACTAAATTATAAATAATAGGTATATTTAAAGAATAATAATAAATTATCTATTACGATTTAACACCGGCAGTTAATTGATTTAAAATTTAAATAGTATAATATAAAATAAAGTGTTCACTTGTTAGTTGTTAATAACTATAATTTGACCTTAATCTTTAAACTATTTTCAATCTTATTAATATGATATTATACAATTATACAAGGTAAATATTATAATTATTTTACTTGATTTTAAGTGCCTCAAATATTATGACAATGAACGATATGTGTGATTGATTTTACCTTTAAATTTGGAAAGAAAATGTGTATGATTATAATCAAATTTAGTTTTAACTTAAAAATGTGAAAATTAAGTTGGTAAAAAATAAAATCGGTTGAGTTAACGTTTAATTTATAAGTGAAACATTAGTACAAGAGGAACTTACATATTTTTCACAGGCACAAAAATCTTACCGGTGGAAATTATATACAAAAAAAGGATCGATGGAATTTACAATCGCCCATTTGTCTTTAAGTTGATAAGTACATAATTAATAGCTGTTACATTGAATGATTCTGATATAATATAATTTAAATAGTAACACTGAGCTATCGTTTATTATAGTATTTACTTATTTATTTCACAAATCCTTCGTGGTGTAATATTTTGATGTTATCATTTTCGACCGGCTGCAGACATTTATAATTAATATTTATGATTAATGAAAACATTTTTATTTTAATATTATTAAGAAAAATATTGTTTCAATCCAATTATACACTTTAGTAGGCAATTACTCAATTTACAAAAGTATAACGTAGTACCTATTACAAGCATTGATGTATGAAGCAATATTATATTGTTATCAAATTAATACAAACCAATGTCCGATTAATTTTCTAAACTAAATTTTCACGAGTTCAGTAAATGATGGTTTGTAGTGTGTGCCTACTTATATTTTGTTATTGTATATTATTTATCTAAACATTTATTTGTGGTTACAAATATATAAATATATAAACAAACTAGAATTTATAGAAATGATAACGTAAAAATATTGGTAAAATACAATTATGTGAATTATAATAATTAAAAATATAGTTTCATTTGAAATTTTAATATAAAAGGTTGTTAAGTCCAATCTTAAATATACCTTCGTCATTTTTACCATGATATTATAATGTAGGTATAAGTTTAATTTACTAATAATATATTGACTTGCGTAGGAAAAAAAATGATTAATTTTATTATTCTAAGTTAAGTACGCATGCCATAAATTATAATAATCAATAAAGTAACAAATTGTAAAAGGATAAAGCTAGGTATAACTTTCTGTTTAAGTGTTCAACCTTAAGATAATATCTAATTAATACCGTTGTTATTATTATGTTTATTATTACAATATGTATGAGAATAGTTATACTTATGCTAATGCATTAATAATTAATAGATACAAGTCAAAACCCTAAATAAAAGAAACCCATAAAAAAATTCCAATCTAGTGTATTATTCTTAAATTTTAAATTGAAGTTTAATTTACCTACCAATTATGTCTTTAAATTGTTATTATAAAATATAATCTATCTTAAATTTTTTTTTTTTTTTTTATTTGAAAAAGTATATTTACAATCTATACAATAAGGTATAATAAGAAGTGTGTTGAACATTTGACGTAAAATAATAACATTAATAGAAGGCTCCCAGCAGTGCCACCTGACCAGTAATTAGTTTTTTTTTATTTTTTTTATTTTAAGCATTGAGCAGGTCTCTTGGCCATTTTCTTTTTAACCTTCTAGGAATGAGTGAGGAAGTGGATAGATTTTTAATTAGTGATTTGAATGAACTCGAAGTTTTGAGTGCAATGTTATGTAATGAGATTTGGCCAAGTCGTTGAGGGTTGGAATATTAAGGTCTTTGTGGAGGTTTTTGTTGGTTACATACCAAGGGGCAGAGGTTATTAAGCGTAGGCATATGGATTGGAATGCTTGCAAGGTTTTGGTATTTGATGGCTTTGCTGGCCTCCATAGTTGGATGCCGTAAAGCCAAGCCGTACGAATTATCGATTTGTATATCGTGAGTTGGTTGAGTAGAGAAAGTTTCGATTTTAATAGGGGTCTCAGAAGATGCAGTCTAGAATTCACAGATTTGCGTTTTTGTTTTAGATGCGAGCTCCAGGTAAGGCGTTTGTCAAATATTAATCCTAGGTACCTATTACTTCATCTGATGAAGGAATTATTTTGTTATTAAACGTGACAGGTGGGCAATCAGAATTGCGCAATGTAAAAGTTACATGAGTAGACTTGTTTTCATTGATTTTTATTTTCCACCGTTTTGTCCATAAGTTTATCATATTTAGCCATTTAGGTGACTTTGGATCATCCGACAAGCAGTTGAGGAATCCTGATATTTTAAATTTAATAAAAAAAATGCACTAGAGAGCAAAAATATAAATATATAGTTAATCACTCATTTTGATCAGCACAATATTATTATAGAATTATCACGCAAAAATAATAAATTTAAATTCATAAAAAATATAATAACATCTTGTGTTTTATTTATTTGTAGTTTATGTTAGTTTATAATTTATACAACTACTTATTAGTTATTATTAAATAGTTGTATATATAAATATATAATAGTATGTATTAAGTACATCATATTTTTTTTAAAATATGTAAAACATTGTTTTACAATTTATTATGAAGATATTTTAACTAAGAATTTTTTATTTAAAAATGTTATTATTTATCTCTATTGGAATAACAAAATATTATTTTTAAATAATACCTTATATACCCACTTACGATCAATACAGTTAGGTATATTATATTCTAAGCAAAGTCGACGAGTCTGCACTAATATTTTTAGAATAAAATAAAATATAGTTTAAATTTTTATAATGAAAAACCACCAAGCCAAAATGACTTCGATTTAATGTTGAGTTTAAATGATATAAGCATAATAATTATCATTAGCATACTAATCAATCATTTATTAAATAAATCATTCCTTTCTAAAAAAAAAAAAATAAAAAACAAACCATATTAATCATAGTATACTCATTATTTATTATACAAATTTATAACTAACGATTCACAGCTAAGGAGTAAGCTACAATATAAAAAAGTTATGTTTAATTTACAGTTGCATATATTATGATTAACTATATTTAGGTATAGGTACACACGTCAACAACTATAATGTTCCGATAATTTTTTTCGAAATATGAATTATGCAATTATTATAACTGCATAATATATGGTTTATTATTGTTATTATGATTATTATTATTTTCTCTAGCTCAACATTATTCTTTTTTTTTTTGTGATACTTAAATACCTACTTAATATTGTAGTGAAATATTTCGTAGAATTGAATTAAGTCACTAGGAAGGTATGGGTGGAGATAAACTCAGCGGGGCCCAGGTTGTACTTTTAAATTCACCAATAATAATAATATTATTTAAATTGTAAATTATTGCAATAAAAAATCTTGGCATCATATAAAATGTAAATAAATATTATCAAAAAAAAATATTTTCATATCCTTTGCTAAATATTTTCTATAAATAGGAAACCATATTATACAACGGAATTAAAGCAACTAAAATCAAAATTAAAAATAGAATATTTTCAATTTTAAAACAACAATTATTCAATTTGAAAGAATGTTTCATTTGGGAATTAATAAAATACTTCCGTCATAAGGAAACACATTTTGAAATTTTTAAAGATAAATAATAATAACTGTAAAATGTGATTTAATATAAATACATTATTACTGAATTACTTGAAATGATATAACTTAAATTATGTAGGCATCATTTTTTTAGAATTCCAAAAATAAAAATTGTAGCCTTATATTACATTTTCAAGAAAATATATTCTCAACATAAATCCATAAAAAACTAATACAATTTTGTACTAGAATCCATTTTAAAATATGATGATTGAAACATTTTTACTGCTCCAAATGGTGACGTAATTGTAATACTAATACATTTATTGCACAGCTCAGAATTTAAAATACTTGCTGTGATTAAAAAAAGTAAAGACTTAAAAAAATCTAATAATGAAAATAGTTAAAATGGGTTTGTTATGACTTCAAATGATGAAAAAAAATATCGTCAAAAATGCTGATACTTTTATTAATGATTGTTTACTGTTAAAAGAATCACTCTGTATAAATATTATGGACGTTCAAATATCACTATATAATATAATAAAGTTAAATATTTTTAAATGATAATGATAAAGAGGCAATATTGCATTACATTTTTTTTACACATAGGTAGGTAGGTACTAGGTAGTCTATATTCTAAAAACCTATCACCTATATTATATATTATAATATGTACCTATATATGTTATACTAGTAATTGATTATTATATAAGACTAGAGGCTATGCAAATGAATATTTCAATTTTTTTTTTTATTAAATGTTACTTATTAAAAATATGAATACAACATTTTCTTGATTAAATATAAAAATGTACCTTTGAGTAAATAATTTTTGATTTTTGGTCTTCTATAGGCACAATTATGAGATTGAATATTATAATGACTATTAATAATTGTAGGGTCATATACATTTTATACAATAAATATCTGATACCTTAAATAATTATAATTTTGATTTTTTAAATGTTTTTAAATGATGTTCTTCTAATTCGCTCTACATATTTTATTCAAAACACAATAAAATATAATATTGCATTAAATATAGTTTAAAATATCAACTCAAAATGTATGGACATTATTACACCATCATACTTAACCGTAGTTTTTTTTACAACTTGATATTAGACCAACTCGATGGTAAAAAATGTACATTTTATAGATTTTATGGACACTATTATATTATTGCATGGTTATGAACTTTTTAGGAGCCATTTAACTATTTAGATATTACGCATATTTAATATTTGACTTGTGGGTTGCAAAACATAACAATATAGATATAACTTTAAATTGGGCATAAATAAAAAAATGAATATGAATTTGGTTCGTAAAATAAAAATAAGTCGATTTTATAAAATATGGTGTGATGGGTTGGTAAAACAAATATAATATGCTATGCAGATAGTGGATACCTACATTAATGTATAATTATTCATCCATCTTTACTGGAAATAATTTACTAAAACCACGTATATATGTTTAATTACAATGATGTGAATATTATCCATATTATAAAGTTTTATCCGCAGTTAACTATATGAAGTTAATTTCGTAATTTTATTGACAAAAACCCTATTTGAGTAGTTATGTGGGAAGTTAGATATTTTCCAATTTTAAAAAAAGACAATTGCGCATAATATATAACATGTAAACGCACTTTGGAAACGTTTCAACAAAAACCTTATAAATCATCATTTATTTATACGCCCATTGCTCATTTACCCATTTAATAGGTAGGTAGGTAGGTATTATAATGTATGTACCATGTTACTTACTTTTTACCTAGTTATCTGAATTTTATTATCAAATTTTCAATATCTGTTTAGACGAGAAATTTTTTTTATTATTTAATACAAATTTTATTTTCTGTTATATGAACGATATTTATGTATACGATATATTGACATTTGTATAATAATGTGGATGACCTTATATATTCAGGTATATTATATTGTGACGTAGGTAGATATATAATGGATTTTCAAGAACCTTCGCACTATACAACATATTGCAGCTATAACAATAAATTGTATAACTTTAAAGCTTTAAATTCTGCGTTTTCAGGATAGGTACTAAAAAACAGTAAAATCAAAGACAATAATGTCTGGAATAGGTTTTTTCTTGGCCACATTATAAAAACGTTCAAATTGGTTGAATAATGAAATAATAACAATACACATCTAAAGGTCATACCTATACGAGCCAATATGGTTTAATATTCCTCACATAATATTTAAAAAAATGTGTATAATTTCTTCCGCCAATGACCAATACTGCACACACACACTCATAATATATTTATAAACATGTGCATTAATGTGAATATAACGTGGATCTATATTTGTGTGTGTAAATATATATAAAACGTTTCTATACGTCATAAATGCAGCAATGTGTTATAGCACAGGTAAACTTATATACAATTAATTACATTTATGTTAAGACTGACTATAGTAACGACTTGAGAAAATTAAACCATTTGACCGGCAAAATTTTCTTGAGCCTGTTGTATGCCATACAAACTTCGCCTTATACAGTAATACCTCTAATGTAAAATAAATTGTCAAAATTATAATCCGTTTTATATACACGCTGCCACGCTGGTAAAATATCTTTGTATATGCCTTAACATTTATTTTTATTTTCATTTTTATTATAATATTTTAATTTATAGAAATGATTATTTACTAAGTTTTTAAAAAACTTATTGTAAAATGTTATTCATCTCTTTTCGTCGGGTTGGTTCAGAACTAAAGTCATATGGCCCCAATCATTTTTGAAATCATTAATTTTACTCAAACTTTTATAATATACATAGAAAAATTAAAATTATTTAATTATACATCATATTATAATAGAATAAATTGTACGTCTCAATCAAAATAATACATATTATATTATTATTTAGGTTTTTTTTTATTATTTTTCAAATCGCTTCAACAACAAAGGTTATTAGCGTAAAGTGTGTTTATATATTCAGCTTTATTATTTGAAAATTAATACAACCTATAAATCATTTAGGTAGTATCTATAGTTATTCTACATATCCCAAAAATACGTGCTATACAAAAACCTGCCTATGGGTTTAGGTAGTTAATACTTAAAAATGAATAAACTATTAACTAATACGTGTTATCTTTGAAAGTTCTTAGAACACAATTTCTATATGTTTTTAATAATTTATTTATCCCAAAAGTCAACGCTAAAAAATATTGTAATATCAATAATTTAATAAACCGTTTTAAACAAGTTTTGTTTCACACGCAGGTTTGCTGTATATGGTGTATTATTATAATAGATATTATATAACGTTGATTTTAATAACATCTAAATTTAAAATCCGAGAGAAGCCAATATCATGAGGGTGTTTTGTTACATGCTTCAAGATATCTACATAGTTTAATTCATAGAGCTATAGTGAATCTATTTGGTTCGTTCAATACAACCGAAGTAAAGTTTTTAAAAAAAAAGAAACACGATATTGGTATACAAAAGATTATTATAATATAACAAAAACAAATAATAAATGCAAGGTATAGAATTAGGATTAGGTAGATACCAACAATTGTTTGATTCAACATGAGATCTGCTAAATATTATAATATAATGGGCTACTCAATGAACGTCTGTAATTTCATCAATTTTTCTCAATTAATAAACTTTAAGTTTAAAGTTTAAGAAAATTTTTAAAAAAAATCTCACCTCATTTTTTTTTTTGTATATCGCGAATCGGCCCGATTTACAAAATAATAAGTGAATAGGTATTGTAAATAATCCGAGCCTTATAATAATAACCATTCGATTGTACATACGTGAATCCTTAGAAATTATAATATAATAACATATAGGCTTACCGTATACGACGTGCCGCGGGGATTGGTGTTGAGATAAAGCGGACAGAACCGCGATGATATAGGGGACGGCGGTGGAGTTGCTGCTGCTGCTGCTGCGGCAGCGGGTGGATAATATAAGACGCGTACGAGCGGCGCAAGTTCAAAAGTGCCGGGAGACTTGCACGCGAATCCGTCGGATTAACCGGTTTCGTTGAAAGCCCGGTATAAACTGCCACCGGTTTGTCCGTCCATCAGCCTCGACAATGACAATCGCGTTGTATCGCGCGCGCGGTTCGCACAGTGAGTAATACACACTTGCACACTACACTTACACACTACACACACACTACACACGCACACACGCACACACTCACGCACTCACGCACTCACACACACACACTCACACACATGTATACGCGTATAATACGCACACGTACACCACGCCTTCACCTCGCCACAAAGCGTCGCTGCACCAGGTGATGAGCACTATCGCGGGACGCCTCTCGAGACACTATTATTATTATTATTATTATTATTATACTATCGAATGATGATAATATACTATTTTCGAGTACCTGCCTCGAATGTTATGTAATATTATTATGTAGTTAAAGGTATAGGTTTAAAGGTCCACGACGGGGAAACGCGAGAAAAAAAAATAACGCGATACGAGACGAAATCAAAACTGTCGAGCTTTAAGAAACCAAAAACTTGACCCGCGCAATGACGCAATTTCGATGTTTACTTTTATTATAGAGTAGGTATACTTAAGGCAAAATAACGACGGATCGGATAGTCAATATTATATTCGATCAGTTTAACTATGTACTTTACAAAGCCGTTCGTAGTTAATCGTTTATGGTAATAATTGATAAATTATAATACACACATAATATGGTAATATATTACATATTTTACTATTATTCGACATATGACATTAATAAAAAAATAATTACCGTTACAAATCGAAGACTAAAACACAAGTACACAACCTAACTTAGCATTTGTATTGGTCTTAGATTCTTATTTGATCTATGTGGGTTTTTCTTCCTAAACATTCTCATAATATTTTTAATTTTTTTTATATGCTTTTATGTTACTTTTTGTTACAAAAAAAGAGAACAATAAGAACAATTGATGGTTTACAGGTTAAAATAAATAAAAATAAAAAGGCAGATTAGACAGACTGTAGAGACATCCCAGCGGAGGTACTACGACTCATAATACCTATTAAAGAGATCGATTTTCATGCTCACAGTGAAAATTAAAAATCGTAAATATCTTACTTATATGAAAATACAAATAAGTAGGCATAAATAATTTGTAACAATCATAAAGAATTAACTTCAAGGAAATTGAAAATACGTTTCACTAGGTATACTATCTCCCCCCCCCCATGAAAAAAATCTAAATCCACCTACACCGCAGGATTCAAGTTTAAATTTTCGACAAAGAATACGACCACGTATACAATTATATTTCCCTACAAAAAAAACGTTAATATTTTGATTTTTGATAATACACAATGGTGAAAACATTTTACGTAATGGCATTTTACGTAACCTTACATTGAGTACAGACCTTATATTAAATGTGTGACAAATATAGATGTCAGCTATAACTATTGATAGTTTTCGTAGTACAATGTTTAAGTGGATTATTATTGTTCAAAAAAAAACAAAGAATCCCAGTTCCGCACCAAAAGTCACTTACCTGTAGCTTGCTGTGACCCTCTTCAATACTCTTGCTTGTGTGAAATTTTAGACTCAGACACGCTGCACAGTTGATTTTATTTCTTCTTCTTGCTATTTCCCATCACATAATATGAAGACGGTGGTGGTTGTGGTGATCACGATTTTTCAGTTTTGACAAGTATATATAAGTATATATATCGTGGATCGCAGACAGTAGTGTGCCGAAAATATCGATTAGACTAGAATAAATCTGCCACTAAATGTTTTAGTTGCCGTTTATTTTATAATTTATGGTATAAAAATTGAAGAACTTCCGAGTCGATCGTGCTGTAAGTTGTAAGCATAGAGTGTATCAATGTATTGACATTTACTAGCGGTATTGACCGCAGCTGTTTGCCAGGGGGCGCGTGAAAATTCTATAAACACGTCCCCGAGTCGACTGCAGCCGTGATAAATGATAAGTTAAGTCTCGCTATGAATTGTGATCGGATAATAATAAGGATAATATTGTGTAGTCAGAAAAACTGCAGGCGTTTGCAACACGACAGTCACTAAATTATTACGATTTTCGTAACTCATATAAGTATAGTAACGCGTATAGTGCTCGGGAAAGCACGCGTGGTGTCACATACGACTTGTGGACTTTACCGGAACTCGCGTCGAACAGAACCCGGGTATGAGTATATTATATACGCGCCAACGATATGTCAAGCAAACTGTACACGATTGCTATGTACACTGTACCTATAGCTCGATCCCATATTTATTTTCGGAATGTCGTGGCTAAACTTAGCCGAAGATTTTTGGCCCGCGGCGTGTTTCAAAACGCAATTATTCCCGCCGCGGCAGTCTGCGACGCAGTTTGTATTTTTTATTTAGCCTGTCCGTTCCGCCGTGATATTTTTGTTGTTATTATACAGGGCGATGCTTTCAAATGTAAACACTCATTTTCTAGAAGAATATTAACGTTTTTGGTTATATTTTTTCTAAATAATTTGAAGGCATTATGAAACAACATACATTATTATGCTACAAAGTTATATAAAAAATATTTCCATAACGTTTGGTATTACTTTTTGTGAAAATAAGTGTTTACCTTTAAACAAATCATTCTGTATAATATTTATTATTTTTATACATAAATGGTTGTAGGTACTGGTGGTATAAAATTAAATTGATATTATGATTGGATAATAATACTAAACTGTATTTTATATTTGGTCGCTATATTTTTTACACTAACAGATAAAAATCATAACCGCATGTTTGTTTATTTCTTCTAACAATTATTGGTTACCGGTAAGAAAAAAAATACTTATTACTTATTAGGAGTTATTATTATTACTATTACTATTACTATTTAAAATTAAATCTTTTATTTTTTATTTTTTTTATTTTTGAATACTAAAAAGCTACTTATCTTGATCAGTGCTCTTCTAATACTCAATGAAAATATGAAATTATTAGTTTATATTAATATATATATTTCATATCAGAATATTAGATGATCCTATACTTTCCTACACAGGAACAAGGCTATACTAAAATGCCCTATGTTTGGGGAACGTTTGTCCTAATTGCAGTGAATCCACACGGCAATCACACCCTATCCAATTATTCCGTTGTCACTTGACAGCCACAATAATAAAATAACGTAGAAGATCACGTATAGATATGTGAGCGATATATATGTATAGAAATGAATCTTATAAGTTATTGACTAATACGAGTAACTAGAAGCAACGATTATGCACTTAATATGTATGTATCACTCGACTATTTTACCCAGACACAACGGGGATGACTCATGTGAGAGATGCCCTCCCACTCAAATTCCATATAAAAAAATGTTGGTTATTATATTATCATAATTTTATACGACAATTAAAATTATATTACAGAGTTTTTAATTTTGACTTTTGTTTTTAATTTATTGTTATATATAGGTACCTATTATTTTGCACATATAATTATTTGGCAATTTCAAATCGCACAGACTAACGACCACGTTTTTGTCATAATCACCCTAATTTATACTTCCATACCTTAGACCTTTAAACCTAATCTGAATACATTTATTTTAATTTTATTAATAGGATTTTAGTGCATTTTTTGTTTTCTCTCTCTGACAAACGCGCAACATAGCAAATGTTACAATCACAATAATGATTATAATAATATAAGCATATTAATTTCTGAAATTAGAGTGAAATGACCTATTATATAATTTAAAGGTAAAATTAATATTCTAAGTCGTCTCATTGGAGTTTAATTATATTTTAATTTCAAAGGAAGTTATGAGTATTTTAAAATTGTAAATTGTTTGTACATCTTAAAATAGGTACTCTAAACTTGCTTTACAATTAAAATATAATAAAACGCCTATGAGATGACCTGGATAATAATCTTACCTTTAAATTTTATAATAGGCCATTTTACTCTAATTTTAAAAATTAATATAATTTTAACAATTATTGTGAACGTACAATTTGCTATGTTGCACGTGGGTCAGAGAGAGAAAACAAATACTGCTCTGACATCTTAATTGATATCTACCGTTAAATATTTCATTACTATACCAGATACCTACTATGAATAGACTGAAAACAAATAATCTTAGATTCATGAAATATTCACAACAATTTAATATTTTCATTTCTTACACATGGTATAATTTTCTAAATATGGTCTCTTTTTCGAGCTATTTATAGACATATAACATTTTCAATTGTTTTTACGCTATTCCTATAATTTTTGCAAGGTCAAAAAGTTTAAAAAATGTAAATTAAAAGTTTCCTCATAACTTGTGATTATAGGTATTTAAAAATATTTATATATATATGAACGATTTTTTTATAAGCATTTGATGAATTTTTTAAAATTTACAAAAATTTGCTAATAATTTGGTTATTAAAAAATTATGCATACAAGGTTTATCCTAAGTATTTCATACTGTTACCAACAAATCTAAAAAATACATAAACTTTTTTTATAGATATTTTATGTTTAAATTTGGGCGGAATTAGATATTTAAACGAAGAATAGCGAGTTTAGTTATTTTACTGTAATTTAAAAATATTATTCAAGGGTACTTGAAACTTGTGTCATCAAAGTTTGATTACACACAATGACATTTTCAAATGCAATGTTTTCTGCAATTAAATACTTTAATAGCAATAATATAATAAAATATACTTAGTAATATAAGTTTACATACTGTATTCGCTTAGAATCGTTTTTCGTATGTCATGATTTTTACCTAGGGTTTTAACTTAGATTTTCCAAAATTACACACATTATATAAAAATACAACAAATTCTACAAAATTTCGTTGAGGGCTTGAGGCATATGCAATTATCACTATTTCTACAAGTAACTTATCATCAACCTATATCAGTATATTATGCAATAATATTATAATACCTAATTATTATATGTGAGTGGGTGACTAATGTGCATTTGCCTTTACAAAATTACGAGCCACCGGGCGCATAATTTTCGGGAAACAAGCGATGCATTTAGTCGAGTCCGGAGGTGATATGGCGAGGCATATTCAAGACACTTTTCACCAACATTTCGTCGTAGATGATGTACACAATTATAATATAATACTATAAACGCTCGCGGATGGTGACGTATAAATCAAATTACATGGGCCACGGCCAGAATTTTGTGGCACTATACAATGCAGTATAGTTTAGTGCACATGCACTCGTAGATAACGAAGTGAAGAGTTGGTATATTCTTACTTTAACGGATACCCTTTATTATGCAATTTTCTTTGTCCTAACCTATGTAGTTAGGTGTTCCAAAACAAAAGTGAAGTTAAAAATTGATGGTCGGACTTAGTTTCGAAATGATGACTTTTGGAAGTATATCATTTATATGATACGTCTAGTCGGTGCGTGGCGCTTGCAGATAAGTGATAACAGGGCCGATAGTATATAAAACCGGATTCACAGCTACGTCATCTGTTATGTATAAGATGAGGTTTTTATCGTATTTTGATCAGCCATTGAAATTATGGTATTATTCATTATCCATTTACAAAGTTGGGTCGACCTAAAGTTTAAAATTTACAATATTTTATTTTATTTAGTTATATTGGGTGGGCTCATAGACCTATAAAAGGTCTTTTATAGGTCTATGGGTAGGCTATTACTTAGGGAGCGAGTGAGCTACTACTTGTCATACTTAACTGGCAAGGTAAACACGAAGGGTAGGTATGTATAGTTGTTAGGTTCCCGTCTACCCTACTAGTGAGTAGGTACTGTAAAGTACTATAGTGTTGTAATGGTGGAACGAGTCTTGATCACCTCCTGTTCAGTACTTGACGACAAGTGCTGCTCAATTATTAAAGAATGTAATCAAGTGCGCACATCAAGGTAGGATGCTCAAAGTCAACTAGATTTTTGATGGGTTCCTTTTAGGAATAGTTGTATATTATAAGCCTCTATGACTGTTATTTAGAAATAATAATTATTAATTGTATTTAGGTACTTAATATAATATGGGGAGGTTTGGGAAATCCTAGAAAAACCTCGGTAAAATAAAAGCATAACGCGCTGTATTTCAATTTTTAGTTATTATATACACGATAACATAATATAATATCAAGCAATTAAATGCATTATCTTTGATTCGTAAGCCAGTGACTGAGTGACAAATGTGCATTTTGGTTTTAATGTAGGTAACCAACTCTGACGCGTAAGTATAGCCGATTTTATATAACAATTTACCTATCAGGTATCGCATTTGGTTAGGTTCAAACGTTGTTGATAATTTATGTTCATAAATGATAATTCATATTCTGACTAACATCAAAAATATTGGTTGGTATTGCATTATAGTGTGTCAGTTAAGTGACCCGATAACTCACTGCATAAAACAGATGTTTTTTGATACCTAATGTCCTAATTAATATAACAATTTATTATTTTTTAACAAAATGATCTCTGTGTGTGTATGTGGTGTGTTTCGTGTAAATTTATCAACATTTAATGTATATATTATTTATATATATTAAATATTATTATAAACTAATTACAAAATATAAAATATGATTCAGAATCATAACTTATATTAAGTTACACGATATACACAACTATAAATTCCTAAAATAGTATACTAGAGGGGGGGAGTCGGGGAGAGATCATTATACGGTACCAAAAGTATCTTTTTTGCGAAAAAAAACATATATTATATTGCTTTCCAATCTATGTATTACCATTATGTAAGTATGGAAAATATTAAGCATTAACTTTTAAAGCATGACTTACAGTCATTATTTACCTCTTGTCGTTAACATTCTTGCCAGATCTTGCCACCAGTTAACCACATAGAGTTTATCGTGTTTTCTTGATTAATTAATTAAAAGTTATCTAATTTCATTGCCTCTAGCAGCAACGCCTGCCTTCTAGCTATGTCAAAAAACTGAGACCAGTCAAATTAAATCAGCACTCACTTCAACTAACCATACAGATCTAGAACTATAATCTTCCAACATCCAAACATTCAGAATATTATACTCTCCACCCAACAAAAAAATATTATATTCCACATACTACCATTAGCAAATATTATAAGCTTTAACTATAGCTATATATTAATTATATAATTTAATATTGACTTTGTATATTATAATTTTTATATTGACCAAATAAAAATGTTTATCTTGTAAAGTAAAATATTTAATATTTCAATTGTTAAGACAATTTTTTAATCAATGTTTTCAATAAATAATTTTTAAAAAAATTACCTACGAATTTTTATTTTCAGTCGATGTTAAGTTACAGAAATGGTAAAAAAGTGAATGTAACTTAAAAAATATCACTTAAACAAATGCTTGCAATGTTTTTTATGTGTGATTTCTAATTGAGTCATTTAATTACAAATTACTAGGTAGGTTTAATGGATTCATCAAAACCATTACTTAAAACCACGAGTCTTGTAGAAAGATCGATTTAAAATATTTTGGACTATCCGACTAGGTATGTACTATACAAAAGTATAATAAAGTATCTATAGGTGAACCCGATTAAGAGACCTAAGTGACAATGAGGAAAATACATTTTTAGAAATAATCAAGTAAATAGGAATGAGACGAAATGTTAAAAATTAACAGACCCTAATATTTTACCCTCCACCGCTGACCGACCATGACAATCGTGCTGACAAGTATTTACAACTATGGTCCCAATCTATATCATGGTATAGTTTCCCTACGTCACGTTATACAGCAATATCGTATATAATAGGTATATATAATGTATATAGGTACGCAATACATGCTAGGGCCTTTAATGACAAGTTTTATGACATATTCGTAAATATTTTTAACGTCCGATTGTTATGGGTAAAATGGTGGCTGTACCTTTAATATTAATGCTATATAATTTATTTATTATTTATGTAAAACATTACATTTTCGTCATAAAGATTTCGAGAGAGATAGTAGTAGATTGCCAGAAAAACATTAACGACACGATGATTCTTCATTTCTACCGCACTATTAATGTAGACTATATAGTAAACAATATAATAAATAGGTATAAGTACTATGGTTCAATATGGGAACGTAATATGAGCATCGAGTCGTCTATAGCCCGATGTGTGACTTTTGGTATTTTTTAGAAATTTCGTATACGGTTTACGGTACCTGGTATGTCCCTCTAAATTGTATAAAACGTCTTACTCGGTTATAGGATTAAGAAATGATTAAACGTAATTAAAAGATTGAGTTTAGGTTTCTAAATCAGAATTTGAATACATTGGCGAATCACCCTGTATATAATATAACGCACTATAATAATACTATGTTATACTGTAGAGTGTAGTCCGTGGTATTAGTTGTATTTCTTTTTTTGGATGACTGTACATCTAAATTTCACTTGTCGTACATAATATATTACGTAATTATCGAGTTGGTTTGATTAACACTCAAGACTCAAAACGTTAGTTTTCCGGTAAGACCCACCTTTATTATTTTTCTCGGATCACGAACAATGACTAAAATTTATTTTGACAATTGTATGTTTCCGCGTTTGGTTATGATAAACAATAATTTCGACGCTCTGCAGAGGCCTGTAGTATATTATGACAATTTTCACGATTATGCTGTATACTAGGTATACTATACCTATATATATATTTAACTTCGAACATCATTTATTCAAAACGCGTTGACTACTATTAAGTGTATTATACTACCTCAAAAACACATTTTTTATGTTTTTTTTTTTGTTAGTTGAGCAATAATTATTACCGTTAAACATATGTATATAATATATTGCGGTATTATTAAATATAATATAATATTGTGTAAACTGACAGTATAGGTTTGTCTTAAAATATAAATATATTATTATAATCCGAGACTTATGAATACATTTTAATAAATATCAGTGTGGGAAATGACTTTAAATACACTATATTATCATTGGGAACAACGTCAGGTTTCATGAAACGTGTGTTTTTATAGTATATATGTTTCTCATTGGAAAGGGATGAGATAATATATTTAAAATTATGGTAACTTACATAGTTATATTGTACCTGCATCGAAGACGGCAGAGGCGTCGTAAACGATTTTCAGTCCGTGGGAGCAGACGGTTTTATTAACTGAAAATAAAAATCATTAATACGACAAGATAACACACTTATAGTACGTATATTTAAAATATGTGTGTGTGTGTACGATATTTATTGTGTTTTTGTGCAAGTATAATATTGTAAAATGTCAAATGTTTTTATATTAATAAATAAACACGCTAAGCTGTACAACGTAAGTTCACGTTATATATCGATTGTTAACATATAATAAATAACATTCATGACCACGCATTTATATTGTAGAGGTAACTGGTATGACTATTACATGTGAAATTAAAGAAAAATATTTTTGAATTAATGAGTACAATAGTCCAATTTTTTATCATCACTATTTGTTAAATTATGGGAGGATTATATCCCTATTTGATTATTTTGGAGAAGATTATCATCATGGGCAATGTAAGGCTTTAAACGCTTCTGAAAGTCTCTATGAGAATCTATAAAATATCGAAACACAATTAAATATCTTAACAACTCACTATTTCACTATTTCACCTAACTTTACCTTGTTTAACTAATAACTACCGGCTTCAGCTTATTATATCATGAGTCTATATGAGTCTCACAATGAGTTCGGTAAATAGCTAAGCTGATAGATGAATGTTATACGATCGATAATTTATCAATAATTATCAGTACAAACTTTTTGCGTATTAATTTGCGCAATCGTTTTTCGAATAATATACTCATAATATATTATGATAAGCTTTTTTTATACTTCTTCAAACTATATTATGTTAATTATAATTAACGCATATGGTTTAAGTATTATAATTGTTATTGGAAGAGAAGTATACTTTTTTTAATTTATTTATTTCAATGTACAGACATGCATTTAAAATTTAAATGAAATACAAAAAAGTGGTTGTAAACACTGAGACAATCATCTCATCCGTCATCAAAAAGTTTAATTTATACATCAGTGTAATATAATATATATTTATACCTAACTGCACAGCATTGGTTATTTGAAAAAATTCACTAGGTATATTCAATTCTGAACTCGATAACACAATTTCAAAACAATTTTTATAAAATGTTATGTACCTACTCCGTACTCGTTATTTATGTTTCCTTATATGTGCATAGTATGTATAATATTAGTCATTAGCACAAGTATAGATTGTATATATACAATATATTACAAGATGATTATTTTATAACAGCAATAAACACTCAAATTTTGAAAAGCATTTATAACTGTTAGCTTTTGATTTTCAGATGGCCCCCTGCCCCCCTACCCAAGCACCTAGCATAGGTTTTTAATTTCATATTTTCATAAAATCTAAAACACAAGACTTTTTCTAAAACTGTTGACACATGAATAATACAAATATTGAACACTGAACGAATAGTTATTATTTTAATAATCATTTCAAGTTTGTAGATAAGCTGAGGTTCACCACACATTTCGCGAGGTACCCCTTGCCACTTCACTCTTCTTATCTATTCTTGAAATTCTCATTTATTAAAAACTTTATTCGTTAAATACCTGAATACATTTATAAATCGTAATTTAAAAAAAAATATTCAGAAATAAAACACATGATATAGATTTAAGATTTTCGTTTAAAAATCAAAAGTTGATATCAGTATTAAAAAATATAATGGTGAAAAAAAACCAACAATATTAAATTATTTAAATTTGGAATTTTACTGATTTTAGATTTTTCAAATGAAAAAAATTATATAAAAATCTAATAGGTATAGGTATAATATGAATGATTGATTTTCTGTTAAAATAATCCCTCTGTATATTTGATCTTATAAGATATTGAAAAGTACCTATACCTTACGTAAAATCTTTCTTTTTTTTATTAGATTAAAAATGTCTGTAGGTAAGTATAATTTAAATATTATTATTTAACAAATGTCTCTCAGTAGTTATTAACATTTAACAATATTATACATGTATTATTATTTCATATTTAAAGAATATATATACTATATTCAGTGTAATCTGAGAACAAAAGTCATATATTCGGGCAAAATAAATGAAGAACAATACATAAAAGATTTAAAACCTTAAACTTGTCCCTCCTTTATTTTAATTACTATTAACTTAACATAATTTTAATACACAACTTAACTATTACATTATGTAATTAATACTATTATAATAAAATATTTTTTTTTTATTTCAAGTGAATTATACCTACATAGATATCTTCCTTAGGTGTAAACTAATTTGCATTACAGGCTCTTTAAGTAAATATTTATGAAAATACTACCGTTATATTGACATTTTTTATTAGAATTGCAACACAATATTATTATTCATCGTTATTGTGAAATCTTATGTTAGTTAAACATTGGTACGTTTTATTTTAGACATAGGACAATTTCAACAAGAAAGTATATTATACTGCAGAACATGAACTGTCGAGTATACCTATACCTTACTCCGTTGTAATATATTGCATCATTCTACATATTTTGTTACTTTAACAGTAGATCTAATATTTAAAAAAATATTTTTTAATTTTGTTACAGTCACATTATTGGAAAGCTTGAAATCTATTTAAAATTCTAACTGTTTATCCATGTAAACAATATATTACATTATTGTTTATTTTATTAAGTAAGAGAAGTATCATTTTTTACGTTAAGTTTCGAATTCTTATTGCAAACATGAAAATGTCCATTACATAGAATAACATTTATTTACGGAAAATTATAAGAAAATCGCTTATTTTTCTTGACTACCTATTCAATTACAGGTTTCATAAATTTTCAATCAGATTTAAATTAACAATAAAAGTATAATAATTATGCTTTTGATATTAAAAACAGTGAAACATGATCTGATGTTATAATATTTGTAATCTTAATGTTATATTATGCTTTATGATGCATCATTTTGAACCAATTGGAGCACATTATTAAATATTAAAATAATATGTTCATTATAATCATAAAATTATGTTCTATATCAATATTTTTACCATCGTTTTCAATGTATAAGCCTTATACAGTATACTATTATAATAGTTCTGTACAATCGAACATTTGAATACGAGTAGGTGACATATCGTAAAACAATACAACGTAAAACATATGTATATGCTTCCAAGGGCAACGTTATTGTTGAATAATAACGTTTCATTATGCATTTAATTTAATGAACTACGATATTATTTATTATTTTTTTTGACCATTAGCCAAAAAACATTTTTGACCATCGTATTTAATTAAATCGAAATAACAAGACAAAAATATTATTTACATTATTATGTATTATATTCGCGGAGTTTAATTACATTTTATTGTAATTTGATGGAAATTGTTGGGTGATGTTTCTTCCTTGATTTTATTTTTCAAATTTGCGGAGAACATCTGTTCCCATAAGGATATTTCATATTATATATTATTTACTGTTTTCTGCGGGCTTAATACGTCTTACATACCAAACTTGTGTTCAGAATAATCAATTGTGTCGTTAGTTAATTTTATAATAGTTAAATTTCATAAAAATTTTAAATTTTAAATTAAGAACATTAGCTGTGTATGTATCGTTTTCTACAATATTTACATTTTTGAATAAGTTATGAATATGTTACTTTTTAATATATAACAATTTTCACAACTTGCTTAAAAATTGAAATCTTGTAAAAACCCAACGTACTGAAAAAATAATACCAATATTTAATTTTCAATTTCACTGATTTTAGATTTTTCAAATTAAAAAAACTAGATAAAAAGCGATTATCAGCCATACCTATTACTTTCGAGTTAGGTTAGGTCAATCAACTCTAATATTATAGTTAAATACATAAAATTGATTCTGCTGACCCAAATTTTCCAAGTTGTACTATTGTAAGACGGGTTAACACATGCCGGGGTATGGCGTTCTCTTGATATACTAGTACGATAAATTATATACATTTCGTCTTATGAAACGGGAACATATTAATTTTACTTTAAAAACAGTATAGGTTTTGCTTGGATGTAATTTAAAATTATCTGTTGTTATATATTGCTGGCCCCTATGAAATAATTCTTGAGAATTTTCAGTTCAACCCACTAGAAAATTTGTAGTCGTAATTTATCATCTTTATTTTATGTAATACGGCAAGACGTGTATATACATTATACACGTATAATATATTATTATAACAACTGGTTAATGTAATATTTTTATTCTTTAACTTTTTCTCATATCCTTTTTGTAAATAAATTACAATTTAGAAAGTGTGTAAATATATAATATACCTATAAATAAAATAATAATTTATTTAAATTTGATGAAAATTTAACCTAGGTATATGATAATATTTTCCTTTTTGGTAAAGCTAGTTTATTTTTTATTACAAAATAATTATGTATATATATTTTATTAAACTTTAAAACCCAATAATAATAATAATAATATTATACATAATATATATATAATATATGTACTTATTACGTATGTACTTATCTTTAAGGCTGCTTAAATTATTTTGAAGATTATTCATTTAATATTATCGTCTTCAATTTTTAATAAACATATTATAAAAAACTAATTACAAGAAGAATAAAAATTATTATTTTAATTTAAAACGTCGAATTTTCAATAATTGTGATGTTAGGTGACAATTTTTTGAATACAGTTTTAAACAATTACTTGAAAAATATATTCTACAAAAATTTAAAAAAATTTATAAAAAGATAATTTTTAGTCAAATATTACTATACACCAGTATCTTTGTATGTTTCGTGGTTTGTAAACCTATCTATTCTAAACAGAAAAAAGTAATAAATTCATACTTCAGTGATCAGAAATTATTGACAACTTTTATAAATGTACGAGTTTATGCCCTGTTAGATCAAATTTAATAAATTATGTTTGCACACTTGTTATATCTTTTTTTGTAGTTGTATTATTGCATCATAGTGTCGGCAGGTCAAACCGTCAAATGCATTTTTGTAAAAAAACATACAATTACTCGTGATAATATGATACATCAAAAACGCAACGTTGTCAAAACTGTCATAATATGCTTTCGACAAATCAAGTATATTATAGTGTAAGTATACATATAATATAATATAAATGTGGGAAACGTAATTAAAAATTGTGGATTTTTCTAAAACATTTATTGTAATTTTTTTAGTAATGGGTTATATACTATTAATAAAGTTAATTTTGTCTAAACGAAAATTCACATGTAAGACAAATAGACAATAGAAACAGCAATAGCTGACAAAGCCATAAATATTTTCAATTGAATCACAATAGTGCAAAAATTGAAGTCAATGAAACATTGGACTGTATGTATATAATATATATGAATTGATTTATTAATAATATACATAATATATATACATATATCTTATCAATAAGTGATTATTTACAATCTATCGCGTTTATCAACATTCAACAACAATAATAATATGTGTGTATTTTTCTCAAACTAATTTAATTATTGATTTTAATTACATAAAAAATAAATTGAACAACCTCGGAGTAGAATATAAAATCGTTTAGCTTAATAAACTATACTCGGGGAAAAAAACACAAATGCGGGGGCGTAGGCGCGTAGCCAGGAATTATAAGTTAGCCCTCTATCCTCAGGTATTCTTATCATTAGAATTCTAAAATGATAGATGTCAGAAAAAAGTTTATTCGAGTAAAAATAATAAGTCTTTACTAAAGAAAATTGCTCATTAATTCCTTGTCCCTTTCTGAATATGCCACTGATAAAAACGGTCTTGACTCAAAACAAATGAGTGCAGCAAATAAAAACATTTGCAATACCAATTTTACCGACGAGTTTGTAACAAACGAATAACTATTGACCATTATTTTAAAGTCACTCGTATTATTGACAGTCTTAAGCGCAATGTTTGATAGTAACCGAAAAAATATGAATATTGACAAGAACTGACATAATAATTAATAGCCAATATAGGTACTATCTGGACAGATGTATAATCGAAGATATTTTACCGTCCAGTTTATGTCGGATACTGTCAACTGTTAAGTACAACTATTATATAGGTACCCTGCAGTTCGGTAAAAAAAGCTTTTAAAATGTATTCAAGAAAAACAGAAAAGTAATTACATACAAAAAAAAATATACTTCGAAAAATTGTTTAGATAAGTTATCATGACATTTTAAATTTATATCTTTTAAAATATTTTAAAACATTACTAATGCAATACTGAATTGACGATACTGCGCAGACATTTAAAATCATTATATTTTATATGCAACATTGAAGACAGTGTTAAAATAGTTAAAATCTTCAAAATTGTTTTAGTTATTAAAAATTAAATGTATTTAAAAATGTAAATAGTCACTATGGAAAACGTGTTCAAACGATTTATTACTCGGTTTATAGCCTATACGCTTAGTACAAGTTTAATATTATTCTATCTATAGTAAATATAGATATCTTCAAGCGCGGATTAAGGATCAATTGGGCCCCGGGACACCTTACACTTAATTGTATCATTACATATTAACGACTTTATATTATTGTATAATGTTATACCATACAAAAAAATATACAGAGTGTATCATATGTCATTGTACGAGGGTTTTTATACCAATTACGAATAGATGATATGGAATTTCGTTAAAACAAAAAAGACGTGTTTCTTTATTTTGAACAGGCAATTTTTTTACATTTTCAAAATTTTTAAACCAATATTGTTGTACCAATAATAAAATCGACTTTATTTTTTCAAATGGTAACCACCATATTTTTTTATGGATACTGGTAAAACATTTTTCCTGAATATTTTGACAGTAAAAATTTGACATAATTTAATGATCAATTTTGGTTCACTAGGTTATTAATTATGGTCCTCTAAAGTTTAGTTTAATATGCATTAATACTTTTAAGTTTTAACTGAAATACCTAATTTACAAGAGCTAAATATTTTTTTCTTATAACTACCTTTTTGTATTCTAAAATAGTTAAATCAGTGATCTAAAATCCTCAAAAAAAAAAAGGTGGGCAAGTGGGTGTCGCTCTGCTGTACAGTAGGTTACAAGTGGGTCACTGTATAATGGATGATATTAAATTTGAATTCAACGATATAATATCATTGTATAAGAAAAACGATTCTGAGCGGAGACGGTATGTCAGTCTATGTTTAAGACATATTATATACATATCTATGGTATTAAACAAAAATTGACCTATAATAGGTACCTATAATAAATTCCAAATTAATCATATCACAATGTCCATTAGGTACTTATAACGCGTTATACATCAACAAAACCGTGATACTATCATAGATATATAATAGTACACTTTAGAAGTTTCAAGTACCCACGAATAATATTATTCAATCACAAAAAAATAACTAAAATAGTTATTCTAGGTTTTTTAATATGTAATTTCGTCCAAATTTGAATTTAAAATGTCTGTAAAAAATAACTGTTTTCATATATTTTTTAGATTTTTTGGTTACAGTATGAACTATTTATGAGAACCTTTGTTTTAAATTTGCAATCCTTAGCTATAAAAACTGAACATTTTATAATTATTAATTACAATGATTGATAATTTTCGAGATTTTGATAAATTTTGTCAAAATTTGATCTTTAAATGCTTATAAAAAAAAACTGTGCCTATGTATTTTAATATTTTTCAACTGCTATTGTAACAGTATATCAGGAGCCTTGTATTAAATTTTTACACTTTTTGGCCCAACAGATAAAACTTATTGATATTTATAGAAAAAAAAACTAAAAAAAATTGAAAGCTGTAAATGTCCATAAACAGCTCAAAAAGAGTCAAATATTTTCAAAATTGTATGGTGTATAGAAAATGCTAATTTAAACATTCAGTGAAATTTTCATGTATCTACAGTTATTTGTTTTTGAATTACAACAAACTAAGGAAATCGCTACATGGGAAATCGAGTGAATATTCAATGTTGTAAAAATTTGAATTTCAAACGCTCATAAAAATTTAATTTGACTTTCTTATAGACATTTTTTTTTTGATAAAGGTAGATAATCTTATAAGGAATCTTGTGTTAAATTTTCAAATCTTAGATTTAAAAAGAAAAATTTTTACGAATTCTTACCTCAAAATAATTTGCTAATTTTCGTGATTTTTCCATATTTTGTCAATTTTTGAACTTTAAGTGCTTATAAAAAAAAATTGTGACTAAGGATTTTTAATATTTTTCATCTGCCTTTGAAACAACATATTAGGAGCCTTCTATTAAATTTTCAAGCTTTCGCAACCAACAAATAAAATTTTATTGATATTTCTAGAAAAAAAACTAAAAAAAAATGAAAAATGAAAATGTCCCTAAACAGTTCAAAATAAATCAAAATATTTTGAAAATGTTATCGTGTATAGAAAATGCAAATATAAACAACCAGTGAAAATTTCATGTATATACGTTCATTTGTTTTAGAGTTACACCAAAAACCAAAATCGATTTTTTGGAAAACCAATTTTGCGTAAAAATTCCCGTTTTTCCTTAATTTTTATGTTGTTTTTTCCCGGCGCTTGTGAAAACTACTGGGAAATTTATACTTTTGACCCCCCAAAGTACCAACTAGATTCACTTTCCTATCAGAAAAGCTACTGATGAAGAAAATCCAAGCACTTTTACTGTCCTAAAACGTGATGACAGACACAAAATAAAAAAAAAAATAAAAAATTAAAAAAAAAACACACATCATTGTAAAATCAATACATTCATCGTTTCACTCAGAATCTAAAAAAAAAATAGCAAAATTGTTGGCAAACATAGTTCATTATTTATGTGGTATAAAATGGAGAACAATTTTATTTTATAATTAAATAACTAAATTACATACAATTAAATTTAATAATTTATCTGCTATACCTACCCACTTAAATAATAATTTTAGATTCTGAGCGGAGCGATGAATGTATTGGTTTTACAATGATGTGTGTTTTTATATTTTTATATTTTTATATTTTTTTTTGTGTCTGTCATCACGTTTTGGGACAGTAAAAGTGCTTAGATTTTCTTCAATAGTACCTTTTCTGATAGGAAAGTGAATCTAGTTGGTACTTTGGGGGGTCAAAAGTAAATATTTCCCAGTAGTTTTCACAAGCGCCGGGAAAAACAACATAAAAATTAAGGAAAAACGGGAATTTTTACGCAAAATTGGTTTTCCAAAAAATCGATTTTGGTTTTTGGTGTAATTCTAAAACAAATGAACGTATATACATGGAATTTTCACTGGTTGTTTATATTTGCATTTTCTATACACGATAACATTTTCAAAATATTTTGATTTATTTTGAACTGTTTAGGGACATTTTCATTTTCCATTTTTTTTTAGTTTTTTTTCTAAAAATATCAATAAAATTTTATTTGTTGGTTGCGAAAGCTTGAAAATTTAATAGAAGGCTCCTAATATATTGTTTCAAAGGCAGATGAAAAATATTAAAAATCCTTAGTCACAATTTTTTTTTATAAGCATTTAAAGTTCAAAAATTGTAAAAATATGGAAAAATCACGAAAATTAGCGAATTATTTTGAGTTAAGAATTCGTAAAAATTTTTCTTTTTAAATCTAAGATTTGAAAATGTAATACAAGATTACTCATAAGTTTGTCTACCTTTATCAATAAAAAAATCTCTACCGGAATGTCAAATTAAATTTTTATGAGCGTTTGAAATTCAAATTTTTACAACATTGGATGTTCACTCGATTTCTCATGTAGCGATTTCCTTATTTTGTTGTAATTCAAAAACGAATAACTGTAGATACATGAAAATTTCACTGAATGTTTATATTAGCATTTCCTATACACCATACAATTTTGAAAATATTTTGACTCTTTTCGAGCTGTTTACGGACATTTTCAGTTTTCAATTTTTTTAGTTTTTTTTTTATAATTGTCAATAAAATTTTATTTGGTGGGCCAAAAAGTCTGAAAATTTAATACAAGCTTTCTTATATATTGTTACAATATCAGTTGAAAAATTTTAAAAATACATAGGCACGATTTTTTTTTATAAGCATTTAAAGTTGGAATTTTGACAAAATTTATCAAAATCTCCAAAATTATCAATCGTTGGAATTAAAAAATTATAAAATGTTCAGTTTTTATAACTAAGAGTTGAACATTTAAAACAAAGATTCTCTTAAATAATTCATACTGTAACCAAAAAATCTAAAAAATATATAAACACACTTATTTTTTACAGACATTTTAATTTCAAATTTAGACAAAATTTCATATTTAAACCAAGAATTACGATTTTAGTTATTTTGTTGTGATTGTATAATATTATTCGTGGGTACTTGAAATTTCTAAAGTAATCTACTATATATATCTATGATAGTATCAGGGTTTGTTGTTGGTGTATGACGCGTTATAAGTACCTAATGGATATTGTGATATGATTAATTTGGAATTCATTATAGGTCAATTTTTTTTAATACCATAGATATGTATATAATATGTCTTATACCTAGAAGGCATACCGTCTCCGCTCAGAATCGTTTTTCTTATACAATGATATTATATCATTGAATTCAAATTTAATACCATCCATTATACAATGACCCACTTGTAACCTACTGTACAGCAGAGCGACACCCACTTGCCCACCTTTTTTTTTTTGAAAACTGTATTGGACGCTTTAAAAAAATATATTTTGGGTATAAAGATTAAAGATGGGCCCCCAAAATCAATGGGCCTCGGGACCGTGGCCCCCTGCATCCCCATAACCGGGCTTGGATATCTTACAATTAAGGGTACATAATATTTGTGTTTACTGTTAGTATGAATTTGTCTTTTTGAAAATCTATTGTTGTCCATATAAAGAGTGAACATTAACCAATAACAATGATTAAACTCGCCTAAACTGATAATATTATTATTACAAAGACACAAGTTGGGGGCGACAATCCAAAGTACTTTAATAAATTGACAAAATTAAGTTATACATATAACGATTCTTATATAGAAAAATGCGAGAAAGCTACCATCATATTGGTCTAAAGTTATTTTTTTTTTTCATTAAAATAATTTAAAATGTATGAATGACATCAAAACGCATTATTTACAAAGGCCAAACTAAAACAACGTAATCATACCACTTATTTAATAATAGTTTGTTGCTCGGTTTATTGGTTTGCAAAAATGGAGCAAAACGTAGGTAGGTACTAATTTCTCAAATGTTTACAAAACGTAATACTATTTTCAATGTGGACCATATAGTGCAATATTTCTCATATAGTACGAATATATAGATAATGGAATTTAATTAAATACATAACTGACTGTTACCTATAGTCTTTAATTATTATGAAACATAGATTTTAAGTTATATTATTATTTGATTAAATTATGAATAAATATTGTGTGGATTTATTATTTTAATGAATTATTTTATTTTAATTTTGATATCTAATAATTAATAAAAGTATAAAACCATCAAGTTAATAACTCCATTATTATTGATAACAAATTGCACCAAAACTACAGTATTGTTGTTTTAATTCCACATTTCCATATAAACAACAGACTACCAAACGTTAATTTTACTGTGAATTTAATGTGTTAAAAATCTTAAATTTGTGATATTATCTTAAAATCATCAAGTTATATTTGATGGAAATGGTAAGTTGTGGCGAAATCAATAAAGTAAAATGTTAAATTTAGGCCATTATAAACTATCATATATTTTTTTTTTTTTTTTTTTTTATATTTATTTGAAGAAATCTACATCTATACATGCTTTTTGTACATAAGTAGGTTGGATATAAGAAAAGGTAAAAAATATGATATGAGTAGTTAGATTATGGAAGATACCCAGTGGTAACACCCTATAATCATAATATTTTACGTATCGACATAACAAAAAATAGGTATTAAAAATTGTATACATTTTTGTGTGGTATAATGAGCATTATCCACCTTTAAAAGTACAATTATTCATAACATTAATCATCAATAATGCAATATCTAAGTAGAAAATGGATTAGGTACTACATATTTAGATAGTCGGGCCCACATTTCAGTAGCGACTACCAACCCATAATGTGTGAAATTTAGTTAGTATTTTAAAATGACAAGTAGGTACAAATATTGCACAGCAACAATGACGTGATACATGATAATAATTGTGTATAGTGAATGGTACGTAGAAAGACTGCAGTCGTATTATTTTTTTTCACATAGTTTTGAATTCATTTATCAATCGTTGATCATTATTTATTTATTATTATATAATTATTGTATTTTTTATAATGACAATCATCTGTGATCTGTACAATGTATACTTAATATCAGTGTACCTACCCAATTAGTAATTACCTATATTATGACGTATCTATATGACTATATTGCTAATATTATGACGTTATTCGCAAATATACTTGAAACTCCCAAATCCAAAATCTCTTATTACTTGTCATATATAGCGATTTATCGAAATTGTATGAACAATAAAGTCTTATGAATGTCTTTTAAATATAATTAACATAATATTATTGAATCCAGACAATTCTTAAGACGTTGTACCTACGACCATCCATCATAATAATATGTAATATTATAGTGCACAATACTCGTGTCAAATCATAGAAAAGATATAAAATAATTATATTGCAGCGAACGTTTCAGAACAATGAAACATAGTATAATATTATGACAAATTACAATGTACTCCTTCTTATGGAACAAATTATATAAAAATATATACATAGCAATGTATTAAATAAGTACCCAAGCAAACTTCCTGGTTCTTGGTCGTTATCGTAAAAAAATGTTTGTGATATTTTTTCTCTTTAACCTAACCTAACTACGAGTATGTAATTACACAAATAATTCAAATGTTAAAAATAAATAATTATTTATCTAATATTTTAAATGTATGTTTATAATGTGTGATAGTACTAATAGTTGCGTAACATTTATCAACTTATTTTAAATTCTAAGTGAAATGAGGAATATATTGGTTTTATAACGATTTGTTTTACACTTTTATGTGGAGATAAGAACAAATTAGCTCCAATCTTCAATTTATAATAAGGTATCTAGTAACAAATTTAATCAAATCGGTATTTTGGGGTAACAAACATAAAAAACTTGCCAGAACGCCAAGAACTGGCAACTGCACTCTGCAGAACATTTCAAAACAATTAAAAACTAAAAAAAAAGTTGAAAATATAATATTTTGACAGTTGGATGGTCTAAATGATTAAAAATAACGATTTATTCACAAACAGTATTAGTTGTTTTGTTGTAATTACAAAAAAATATTAATCACAAAAGCTTCAAACATTCCAGAATTACTTAAATTATAATTTTCTATTCACAATATTGAATAAGAACATTTAAAAATATTTAGACTAATTTTAAGCTCTTATGGTACCGACTTGAAATTTGATTTATTTTTTGAAAAAAATTGTTTAACCTACCGTAATTAAAAATTACTAATTTCAATATAAATTATAAAATTTTTTTAGAAGTAGGTAGATATCCTGATCCACCAGTTCTTTCAGTCTGAATAGTTTTTTGTATATTAAGCAGGTTGTTATATTTGGGTAATTGAATTTAAATGTAATACTTTCATTTCAGTGTAACATACTCTGCAATTGTGCGGTTCACTCAAAACATACTATACAGCAGAATTTTGTTTACCGGGTAATTTTTTTTAATATATAATATTATGTTATTTAGTTACAGCTGATAATGTACAACTATTAAAAGTTGTATCAAAATAATATTAGCTACAAACCGACAAAAAAATTCAAGATCATTTAAATTATAAATTGGTTACCATAAATTTAGCCAAGTATAATGTAACATTTTTAAATACAATTGTTCTATTGATATATCTATATATCTGATATATGGTAACTATGATATTATATACATCAAAATAATTAACATAATCTGGTACTCACCTAATTTAAGATTGATTTAGCAAAATAACCATTACATAAACCACATTTTCTAATCGATTAAGATTTATAAATATAAATTAGAAAACAAGATAAGATGAATTTTCAAAATTAATTTTTTTGATAATAACTGTTATAGTGTTTTAACATTATATAATTTATATGATTATATATATTACATTAATTATTAAAAACGTTGTAATTTGTAGAAATCAATTAAGTTGAAAAAAAAATTAAATTTGGGAATAGAACACGACCTTCACTACTGTAGTTATATACAATAACACGACAACAAGTGAGTACAATATTTTTGGTAGGTACCTACATGTCTACTGCTGCAGTATTGCATCTACACTGGTGCAAGTATAATTAGTGTGCAAAACTGCAATAGGTACGTCAATAAATTAGATCGAAAATACAGCATTTGAAATTAATTAATGTAAATTGTAGTGTTTTATTGCAGAAGGTGCACACTGTCGGTACGCGTGTCTATTTGGTCACGTAAAATATTATAATACATCTTACGCATAGTTATCACCATAATAATATACCTACCGACAATATTATAAAAGTACACTGCCGTTTAAAATGTGTTAGGTTGCCGCAATCAAACACTTCATTGGTTTGTGACGAATGATGATGTTCTTACTGATGTACTACGTCCGTAATCGATGTAGGAAGAAATACGTGATATTATTGGTAATTATTTTATTTACAAATAAAACATAATATCCTCTACATTATTTATCTGCCGATGCGGAAATTCAGCTATACACGACTACACGAGTATCTACGAATATATTATTAATATAAAAATAGAATCAATATGTTGGTAATTAACATTATTTATGGGCATAAATATTTGGTTCAAATAATAAAACCGTATAATAATAATAATATTGTAATTTGTCCACCATTAATACTTCGTTGTCTCTGAATATTAACGAGTACAATATCTTGCCTATGCAAAGAGCCGTGATACGATGTAAAACACTTAAACGCCTGATAGCCATGACGTGTACGTTCCGGAACCTATAGGTACATATTACTATACAATAAACGATGCTGCATGGGGGCCAACAATGTGCGAACAGTTCAGCGTCCATATGGAGGTACCGTAATAAAAAAAAACCTCATTAATTCCAGAAAAGTATACACAGTTATTGATCTTTAATAAATCAGTTGCTTAAAAAAAACATTAAAAAGAAAAATTATTATAATATCCAAATTAGATAGCAACTAATCGTTTGTTAAATTAAAAATTTTTTCAGATGTAACGTTGAGCATTAATTTCCCCAGAAGGTTTATGATTAAACTTATAACTATATCTACCTACAAATGTTTTAATACTAATATACTTCTAAAGTTCTAACAAGTATGTTTGGAATAAAAATGTTAATAATAATATCGTGAACTGTTGTATATAATAAAGGAATTGGAATTTAATTTTATAAAAGCAGTGGATATACTTTTCAATGTCCATTTCTAATTAAATTGAAAAAAATCGGAAAAGTTGCTTTTGCTATTTCGTAAGTTTGAGTGTACCTTGCCAGTCAGTAAGAGACTGTAATGGATGTGTGCAATTTGCATTCTAATCATTATATCGGTCTAACAAACGATTATGAGTAGAGAACGTCAGCGTTTCTTTTTAAAAATATTTTATCATTTATTTTTATAATATTATTAGTGACTTATATTTTTAATTGTTATACTGTATAGGTTAAAATAATTTTTTCTAGACATTGTATATATTACCTATAACTTATGATATTTATTATTATTATTATTCCTCGCTCCTCTCCGAATGTAAAAATATGATTAAAGTACAATAATAATATAACTTTTTTTTTTATTTTTATAAGAAATGTTCAATATTAAATTTGTATGGGTAAAAAAAAGATAAGCCTTTCAATACAAAAAATAAGTGATCATCTCTAAGCACAACATACTTTTATTAAACAAATATGTCTAAGGTAGGTATTTTCTTATGATGATATTTTTATATAATATGAATATGTTATATTTTGTTTATACATATATTATTAAAATATCTTTTAGATTTTATTTTATTTTTTTTAGAATTACTTTTTTTAGACTTTGAACGGAGCGATCAATGTATTGGTTTTACTACGATCACCAACTTCAAAGGGTGAAGAAAAAAAGTAAGTTGGAAAAAAAGCAATACACTTACCTATAGTACTTTTCAAATTAATCGAGCAAAAATAAATCGAAATTAAGAACAAATCGGGAGTTTTACTCAAAATCAGATTTTGACCAAATCGATTTCGATTTTTTGTTGTAATTAAAAAAATATAATAGCCTTCTAGACGTGAAATGTCAACTAATGTTTATATAATGCACTTCCAGTACACGACACATTTTTTTAAAGTATTTTTGCTATTTATAGACGTTTGACATTTTCGACATATTTAGCTTTTATTCTGCATAGGTATTGTATTATAAAATGTTTTTTTATGATTAAAAAAGCTTGAAAATGTAATACAAGGTAACTAGAATCATTTTTAATCGTTTTCAACAATTTAATATACAATAGGGTACCTACCTATATACGTCTTTTCTTATTTTTTTATTTTGTTCATTAGGTATGTTGAGGAAATTACGGCAGGCCATTAAAACATGAGACATATACATAATAAAATTAGAAAAAATGAGACATCATCGTTAGTAAAATTGATAACCGGTACGATAACAAAAGCTAGGATAGTGGTGATTAAGGAGGAGATTTGAATCGAGAGAAAAGTAACTAAATGAGGATAAAACTGAATAAAAAAAAGGGGGCCTACAAAGAAGAAGAAAAGGAGAGTTGATGATGATGTGATTGAAATCACAGAGTACAGACTGATTCCTCTTTATACGTAGACCGCCTTGAGATCTGAAATAGGATCTTTACTTGGTATTTGTCTTCACCACCAAGGGATTTTTTTGGCAACTAACTTAAAAAGAATTTGAAAAATAACTTGAAATCGTATACCGTAGGTATGGCATATGTCTTAATTGGCTTACTTAGGTATGCTGTTAATTTTGTTTTTAATTAATTTAAAATGTGATCCAAAAATGAATCTCATCTCATGGCCATACGAAATCACCTACCTACTAAATAATTATTTTTATAATATTGTTACCATGAGACCCAAATTCGACACATCTTGTATAAAAATCTTCATATAAAAGTCCAATATTTAATCTCAATGTTTTTAATATTTATATTCGATAGGTACCATGTAAGAAGTTCATTTATTTCAATTTAAAACCATATATTGTATACATTTAAATTTATAAATATATAATTATAATAAATCTTGCAAAGTAAAGATCTTATAAAAAATAAATAAAAAAAACGGTTGAAACCATTGACAAAATACGTGTATGATGTATTTTATCTTATACTACAATCTATGAATCTATGAAGGGGAAGGAGGAATGACCCTACTCATAATTTTAGGCGGTTTCTTTTTAAAATTGTGTGTTGTTTTTTTTTTTTGAAGAGATCCCTGGGTCAAATTTCGTTTACGACGCAGTAGGGGGATTTTTGTTAATGAGGAAACAGGAAAATTGACTGAATGATTGTAATATTACATATCTAATGTTGGCAGTACGCCATAGATGAATTCCGTAGGTCATCGATAGGCGAATAATTTGCTTGTACATTAAAACTTTGATATTGAATGGAAAATTTGATCTGAGAGGTTTCTAAACTTGTGGAATTTAATGTAAGAGATTTTATTTTAACTTTTATATAAGTGGCCCATGTAAGTTTTTTGTCTAAGTGTACTGCTCCAAACTATCAACTTACTTTTTTGAGGGAATCATATCGTTGATGCATGGGTTGAGGTATACATTATTGTAACTTAAATTAAATATTTTTAACTAGATAGAAGTTAAGAATATGTACCTAAAATAATAGTTAAATGGTTTTTTTTTTTTGAGGGTCAAATTTAGGTTTTATAGCAAAATAAAGTAACCATGTTGAAAATGTTTGGCGTTCAACGTGTTAATGTAGGGTGCATAGGGGAGATGAGTCTAATAGAATGTGAAAGCAATGGTGGAGAAGTAAATTATAAGCCTGATTCAAAGACGATAAGACGTCTAAACGAATGGTCAATGAATATGCGACTATAGTATAAAGTATGGTGCAGAACTATAATGCTTGGAGGTCTATAATGGAGAACTAATAAGTATTTATTTTAATCTCCAGACATTGCACAAGAGTTAGTAATTGAACTAATATGGTTATATTTTTGTGAGGAATAGCTTTATTCTTTTCGGAATCAATACTATTTTAACGATGAATAATTTATTCAAGTAGATATGACCTTCTCCAATTAAAAATGTACTATCTATAAAGTACAACTAATTTATAATGATAAATTAATTTCAATAATATGTATACCTATAGATAATATATTCATATTATATTATATTATATTATAGTATATTATATTATACTATATTATTATTTTTCCAAAATTAATGATTTAAAGAAAACGGAAGTTCATTATTCGACAGATGTTGTAGTCTTAAATTTCAAATGTTTTTTGCACTTATTTTATTTTTCAGAAAACACTATTAGGGACATTAAAAGGACTAAAAGTGTTGTGCAGCGACTCAATTAATCGGAAATTCGACACATATTGTGCAAGGATGACTTTTAAAGGAGCAATTTTTTTTTGTCAATTGATTTGGTTGTTGTATGATGTAGATTGTAAGATTTTAGATAATGAATTTTTTTTTTTATTGTTTTCTTATAGTTGATAAAATAATGACTTCTATTTATTGTGAATTTTAAATTTTATAAAAATAAATATTTATTATCACACTTTATAATTTCTGATTTAAATTTCCATATTTTAATAATTTAGAAAATTATTTTCTCTCTTTAATTGAGGCCCGGGGCCCTTGACTTGATTGTGTAGCACCTATTGGATTTTCTTTAACATAATACAGTGATACATTTTTTCAGTCTTGTCACGTATGCAAAGCGTAAGTGGTTTTTTTTGTCTGGTTCATATAAAGAGTACTCAAATAATAAAATGAAATAAAATATAGAATGGCAAAAAAGCTCAGATATATGCTATATACACCCATGCACCAATGCATCAATGAAGGGCTTTATAAGATTCGAAATAAAACACTGAAGTTAGTAGTGCAATTTATATTTTAATCATTCAATTCGCTTGGTAGTGGTGACAAAAAAATTGAGAGAATAATTATGAAGAATTGGGCTCACAAAACTTCTTTTATGAGTAACCTGAAATTCATTATATTCTACTCATTTATAATATAACACATATACAAAAATAACTATGTAGGTATAAGGTATGTTATTATTTTAGATTTTGAGCGAAGCGATGAATGTATTTTTTTACAGTGATGTGTGTCATTTTACTTTATTAATAGACACTTTATCTATTAGGTAGAAAATGATGCATGGAGTTTTAACTTTGAGGGCGGTATCTGGTATCAAATTGGAACTAATTGGTATTTTTAAAAGGTCAAAAGTAAAAATAAAAAAAAGGTGGGCAAGTGGGTGTCACTCTGCTGTACAGTAGACTTAGGTACAAGTGGGTCACTGTATAATAGATGATATTAAATTTGAATTCAACGATATAATATCATTGTATAAGAAAAACGATTCTGAGGGGAGACGGTTTGTCAGTCTAGGTATAAGACATATTATATACATGTCTATGATATTAAACAAAAAATTGACCTATAATAAATTCCAAATTAATCATATCACAATATCCATTAGGTACTTATAACGCGTTATACATCAACAAAAACCGTGATACTATCATCTAGACACGCGGTAGCGTGTCAAGCCAAGTTCTAGCTAACAGAACTGGCGAGCAGCACCGTGTGTAATATTACACGAACCATTTGGAGCCACATTTGACCCCCTCATAACTCAAAAACTATTCCATATAAACATATCAAATTTTTCTCATATATTGAGACTAACGAGATACATATGTGCTCTAAATTTCATAAACACACTTCAAACCGTTATTTAGATATTAACGTCCGAAAATCGTCATTTTTATCACTGACTTACCTATAGATCAAAATTCTAACCAAGTTCCAGATGACCTAGAAAGTTCAAATTTGGCATACAGATAGGTAGTTAGGTAAATACAAAGGAAAAAATCAGAAACTTAAAAATTTTTTAATTTTTAATATTTTAATTTTTAATTTTTTAATCAATTGATTTTATTATAATTTTGCAATTATTTTATCTATTATGTTTAATTTTTCAATTTATAGGTTAGGTTGGGTTAGGTATAATAATTGCCTCTAATTTAATGTACTGTAATGTAATGTTGACTTAAATAAACCTTTCCCGTATCGCCGCTCCAAAAATACGACTAGCCGAATATGTGTCGATATTGTCGACCCGCGCGCAACCTAGAATAACTATTTTAGTTATTTGTTGTGATTGAATAATATTATTCGTGGGTACTTGAAACTTCTAAAGTTACTATTATATATCTATCCCACCAAAAAACATATTGTAAAATGAGAGCCAAGTTCAATACTATAATATATGCCTTGGTGGTTGACTTCAACGACAAAAGAAGTGAGATCTAAATGGGTGCCAAGTTAGGATAATATATTGAAGCCTAAGGTCTGACTTGGCTATGAATTATATATTATAGCATTTGCAAGTTCTAAAGCTTTGAGTTCTTATTTATTCTTCGGAAAATCATCTTCACTCTTCCATTACTGTTTTAGTAGGTACTTATAATAATAATTCGTATATGAAAAGTAGCCAAGTCACACCTTAGGCTTCAATATATTATCCTAACTTGGCACCCATTTAGATCTCACTTATTTTGTCGTTGAAGTCAACAACCAAGGCGTATATTATAGTATTGAACTTGGCTCTCATTTTACATATATGTTTTTGGTGGGATAGATATATGTATAATAGTAACTTTAGAAGTTTCAAGTACCCACGAATAATATTATTCAATCACAACAAAATAACTAAAATAGTTATTCTAGGTTTTTGCATATGTAACTTCGTCCAAATTTGAATTTAAAATATCTGTAAAATATAACTGTGTTCATATATTTTTTAGATTTTTTGGTTACAGTATGACCTTTTTATGAGAACCTTTGTTTTAAATTTTCAATCCTTAGCTATAAAAATTGAACATTTTATAAGTTATTAATTACAATGATTGATAATTTTCGAGATTTTGATACATTTCGTCAAAATTTCAACTTTAAATGCTTATAAAAAAAATCGTGACTATATTGTATTTTCAATGTTTTTGAACTGATATTGTAACAATATATCAGGAGTCTTGTATTAAATTTTTACACTTTTGGCCCAACAGATAAAACTTAATTGATATTTATAGAAAAAAAAACTAAAAAAAGTGAAAAACTGAAAATGCCGAAACAGCTCAAAAAGAGTCAAAATATTTTCAAAATTTTATGGTGTATAGAAAATGCTAATTTAAACAATCAGTGAAAATTTCATGTATCTACAGTTATTCGTTTTTGAATTACAACAAAATAAGGATTCGCTACATGAGAAATCGAGTGAATATCCAATAATGTAAAAATTTGAATTTAAACTTCATAAAATTTAATTTGACTTTCTTATAGACATTTTTTTTTTTTGATAAAGGTAGATAGTCTTATAAGGAATTTTGTATTATATTTTCAAATCTTAGATTTAAAAAGAAAAATTTTTACGAGTTCTTAACTCAAAATAATTTGCTAATTTTCGTGATTTTTCCATATTTTGTCAATTTTTGAACTTTAAATGCTTATAAAAAAAAAAAATTGTGACTAAGGATTTTTAATATTTTTCATCTGCCTTTGAAACATTATATTAGGAGCCTTCTATTAAATTTTCAAGCTTTCGCAACCAACAAATAAAATTTTATTGATATTTTTAGAAAAAAAACTAAAAAAAATGGAAAATGAAAATGTCCCTAAACAGTTCAAAATAAATCAAAATATTTTGAAAATGTTATCGTGTATAGAAAATGCAAATATAAACAACTAGTGAAAATTTCATTTATATACGTTCATTTGTTTTAGAGTTACACCAAAAACATAAATCGATTTTCACGAAAACAGATTTTGCGTAAAAATTTCCGTTTTTCCTTAATTTTTCACTGCGCTTTTGAAAACTACTGGAATTTTTACTTTTGACCCCCCAAAGTACGAACTAGATTCACTTTCCTATCAGAAAAGCTACTGTTGAAGAAAATCCAAGCACTTTTACTGTCATAAAACGTGATGACAGACACAAAAAAAAAAAAAGTAAAAAAATTAAATAAATTAAAAAAAATGGAAAAATTAAAAATAAAAAAAAATAAAAAAAAAACACACATCATTGTAAAATCAATACATTCATCGTTTCACTCAGAATCTAAAACTGGTAAAGTAAGTAACCGTTCTGCTGTACAGGAGGAATCTAGTACATTATACATTGATATTGAGTAGGTGATATTATACTAGCTAGTAGCTGTAATGGATGTGTTAAATTTGAATTTAATGATAAATAATAAAAAAGATTCTGTGCAGAGTCGGTCAAAATAGGCCATAATAGGCTAGACAGTATTATCTTATGAAAATATATCGATATTAATGGTTATATTCATTTATTTTATAATTAAAGTAATACGGTAATAACCGATATAAACTATGAATAGGCAATAAGCATAAATTAATCTATTCATATTTATATAGTGTCATTGTGTATACTAAATACAAGAATATTCTTAAAAAAGTTTCAATTCCCATGAATAATATTTTTGAATTACAGAAAAATAACAAAAAACTTTATTTTTTGTTTAAATATTATATTTTGCCCAAACGTTGTCCAAAAACCTCAAATGTCTTTCAAAAAAATAAATTTTATACATTTTTTAGATTTTCTGGTTCCGGTATGAAATACTTAAGAGAGGTCTTGCATAAAATTTTCAACCCTTAGCTAGAACAATTTGCAAATGTATATGATTTTAACAAATTTTGATGACATTTGAATTTAAAATGAGTGCTTATAAAAAAAAAATCGTGCCTATGTAACACACATACATTACAATGGCTTACTCAATGATGAGAAACACTCAAATACTCAATAGTCAACACCTATTGTACAGCAGAGCGGTTACCTACTGGCTACTATCTCCCCTTTTTTTTACTTAATCTACCTATGTAACTATTAAATCAGTCCATCTTCTGCTTAATTGATTTTTATAATTATATATCATGATAAATATTAGATTTTCAGAGAAACTAAGTACGATATTTTTATTTTCAATCAGCAACGAAGAAAAGAAAATCACAATACCTGTTTCGTTTAGGTTTATACGCTCACTTAACACGAAGCAATATCGGATTACATTAAAACAACTTAAGTTTAGACTTTAGAGATAAAACTGGATTCGATAACTATCTAATAGACCTTTATTAATTGTTATGATTCGATGTGTGATAACAAAATGTACATAGAAATGTGTAAAATATAATCCCGTTCATATTATTCTACCTATTATATTATAATATGTACTATGTAAGTACTCTGCGACTAATACTAAAACGCAATAACTGTATAATCGAGTGTGCACTGTACAGTTAATAATTATTACAAACAATAAAAACTACGTACGTATATTATATTTATCGGGTTTCTCGAGTAAATCAAAACTTGAATTCAAGTATATAAAATGTAATAATATTATCACTAGGTACAGAAATACTTACACTTATAAATACCTACCATTATACTTATATAATTGTAATCGATAAAAGTTCGTAGTGCGCATTTAGCTTGCCTATTAACAATAATATGAAAGTTATCTTGTAAAATCCTGAAGTACTAAACTGTTATTGTCGGTTTACACCGAACAACTTTAAGTGAACAGTAAGTATGTATACCTAGTGTCAGGGGCGAATCTAGGGGGGGAGGTTCAGGAGGTCCGCTGACCCACAGTTAATATTTGCCGATCAAATTGGCCCCTTTTCAGATCTTGTGTAGTTGAACACTAATTGGACCCTCGAATAAACACACATACAGTATAAATGAATTAAATTGTTTCATATACCTTGTACACGAGTATAGATTTCTAATCTAGTTTTAATAAGTGGCCCGTTGAAACCGGTGACCCACAGTTTCCTAACTCTGGATCCGTCCCTGAGTGTGAGTCCTTTGGAGTACGGGCCTTTTTCAGTCCGATCGGAACGTTATATTATTATATAATATCGATGGCGTAGCGCACAAGTGTGATAAGTGACATATTTTTGAAAAATGAGTTAAGTGCATAATCAATTTAATCATACAATTCTGCACATTATGCCCAAACGTTGGAAGTGAATAGTTCATTATTTACTCCGATAGATGTCGTACAGTTCGTTACATTTTTGAATTTGTTATGACATCTCAAACTTAAAAATCGCTCTCCTGAACAATTACGAAAATGTCACTTATCACACTTATGCGCTACGCCATCGATATAGGATTTCCATAGCCTCAAATTCCTCGTCGATCTAAAGGACGCTTTTGAAGACACTGTCTCCGGACACTTTGTAAACACGACTTAAAAATATATTATTAGTAAACATTCATTACAATTTATATTATGTTTCACTAATCCACAATCTACGCCCACCGTAATAAACGATAAAATTGAACGATAAATTCCTAACCTAACCTAATGGAACGATAATAAACCAATTACACGAAAACACATGTTTAAATCGTAAAAACTCTAAATTTAGATAGTTCCCAAACTCCTGCAGCCAATCGAAATTCCTTTAATCTAAAAAAACGAACGGTGGGTTTTATTGCAATTTCTAAACTGAATTACGTAATCTGTAGGAATATTACGATCGTTCGCCTATTATTATTTATTTAAAAAATATACGTTTATTTTAAAATCAATGCTATTATCTATGAGACACGATTATTATAACAGAGAAAGTCGTCGTTTCAGATGATCAACACTATTCACATGTAATGTACCTACCTACTAAAATAATTATAGATCATACATAATAATTGTCATAACGTTATTGATAAAAGTATAAATCCGTGTGTAATGGTCAGGAGCGATATTAACTGCGGTTACGTATTTGTTTTGGGTCAGGTCAAGGTGGGGGTGAACTAGAAAAAAACGTACAAAGAATCCGTTTGGTAACGGGGTAACGAATAAAAAACAAATTGAAAAAAATCTCACACCCAAGATCATACTTATCGTGTGCAGTTAAAATTATATACTTAATATTATTAATAATTGAATAAGATCCAAAGCCTAACCTTGAGAATTGTTTTTCTTGCGATGGCTGTTCAAAGAATCGCTTTAATTAATATCATTAACTTATTATTATAGCTGCATAACATTACGTGTACACTGTAATGTAAACATTAAAACGAGTGTACGAAATTCATATAATATGGAAACAAACTAGATGATTGGATTTATCGGCCCCTTCCTCGCGGATACCATCGACAGATCGCGAGTTATGAGTATGTAAAATATTGCAATATAAAAATGCTCATGACTTGCCTAAAGTTAAAATATCGCAAAAATAAAAACAATGCTGTTACCTTTAAGTTTTATAATAGGTCATTTCACAATAACATTAATACTAACGAAGCTAAACGTGAACTACTGAACGTAGACAGATACAACAAAATATGCGGGTGTGGCTCTTGTGTGTCTTCCTAAAATTGTTACTCTGATAAGGACCGTTCTCAATGTTATGGTGTACCAGTGTACCACTGCTAGTGAACACGTTCGTCGTTGAAATTTACTAGGTCACAGATTTGAAAATAATTACTTATCTCTACCTATTGACTCAAAATGTTTGTACTTTGTAATACCGAACGATAATAATACCGAAATTAGTTGTATAAATAGAATAAGTTTAATAGGTCTATATTAGTATTATTATATAAATTATAATACGCACCGTTCAACCACAATAGGTTCCGTTGAAATAAAAAATGCAAAAGTATAATATTGTCAATATTGAGCAGTTACATCAAGAGACATTTAATTTAATTATACATAGATAAAGATTAAATAATAACTTTAAGGAGTTATGATATTTTTGTGAAATTGATAGAAGCTACACTATTGGTCTAAGTATAACTGTAAAATCAACGACAGCAGTGAAACTAAAAAGGGAAAAAATGCGTGATATACTGACATCATAATATATTTATGTGTTATTATTTATTAATTATAATATAATACATTGATAATAATATATTATGTATTGCTGAGTTTACTACCAAGAAAATACAAATATCGTTTTTTTTTTGTATTTTTTTTTTTTTACAATTTAGTAATCAATGTATACATTGTAAAATGTTTTCAATGTAAACAAGACGTGACGTAAGCCCTACGTCATACGTGACAATAGTAGTATGGGGGGACGGAGGTACTCCGGTAATAAGAACTTATAGCCGTTAGAGGTACTGTAGTGAAATAATTTAAAAACTAAAAAGAAATTAATAACGCAATTTATTATTATTAGGTTGATAAGTTTGTGTTTAGCTGGACTTACGACGTGGTTAGCCAATAAATAGGTATATAATCTTCAACGTATTATGTTTGGTACTTATTCAGATTTATCTGCCACCCTGGCATCCGGAATTAAAAATGTTAACTCCCCGCCGTGCTAAGAAACTTCAATAAAATGTAGTAATTTGTAACCAAAGTCCAATAACTCCTACCCCTTATAATATTTTACTATCGAAGTGACAAGCACCTTGGTTATCTTGGCACCTCGAAAGTCTTCGCATGATTTTGATTTCTCACCATGCTATAATATTTTTGAAAATGAGATTTCAAATTATAATTATTGTTAAGGTTCTTGCAGTATTTAGGGTGAAACTAACCATAAGGCACTAGACCAGTGGTTGCCAAACTTTTCCTATTAGCGGCGCCCCCATAGTATGACACTAATCATAAGGAAAAAAAATGATAATTTATTCATTTGTACGGGTAAGATCATCTATATTCAACTAAGTACCAACTAAGTAGGTAGTAGATATCACTGGTACTAACCTCCTGATCGGATACTTGTACTTAAATATAAATGTACGGTTTATACTTTATAGTGTTTGTTAAAACAACAACAATACTCGACACTTGTGTATTTGTGTGCCTATGGTTTTTGTATACCTACATTATATCTGTGACAGTTGTCATTTATTTTGTTTGTGTTGTTAGACTCTTAATTTTTATTACGGTTCATAAACTGTTTTTATTTCGGTCATAAACGTTTTATGGTAAACGCCGTGACGTTCAGTGGGACATAAAACTGTAAACTAATTACCGATGTTCACAGGGGACGCGCGGACAATTACAATATATTTAATATTTATTGTTGTAAGCTTAAAATTCACGCAAGGCTTCAATAGTTACCATGTAGTGGGTGCGGGTACCTATGTATTTATAGGTAACTGATAATATTTTTTATGTTAACGTCGACGTTTAGAAAATGCTCATAGTGTTTACAAACAATATATAAAACCAACATCCTGTCATAGTGGAACCGGTCACCGGTGTCAATTGATAAGTTGCGCAGGGATGCGTAGAAGCAGTGCCGTTCCCAGGTTTTGAGAGGCCCTGGGCATCATTAGAATTCGAGGCCCTGTATTTACAATATTATATAGAAATCCATAGGTACACTAGAATAGTGGTTCTCTATCTTTTTATAGGTACCTAGTCGAGTACCTCCTGGCTCCTGCCCATTACGAAAATTTCAGAGTTCACGAATGAGAATCACTACCACCAGGAGAAATAATTGTAAACAAAATTATAGTTAAAAATAAATATAAGTGATAAAAATAATTTAAATATCAGAAAACACTTTATATTAAAAGGTTTCGTGTCATTAAAATATTAAATTAATTATATCAAGTCACGATAATAATATAATATTATATTATATTATATTATATGCCATGCTGTTATTATGGACGTTCGTCGACGTCGTCATTTCGAGGAAAAAATAAATACCAACACTAAAATTAAACAAAAATAAAAACCAATTACATACTATATCGTTGACTTCTTGATACAGTACGTCAGTACCTGATCGTATTTACTACATAAACATTATTGATATTATCTGAGACATATTTAAATTTGAAGTCGCTGCTAAAATGTTTGGAAATATTTTATTTACACGATATATTATATTATTGTATATTATACGCGAGGCCCTTGGAGGCTCGAGGCCCTGGGCGTGTGCCACGTTTGCCCTGCCCTCGGGATGGCACTGCGTAGAAGAACCGATTTTCGTCGGGCTACAGCTCTATTGCACATACCTACCTACAATATTTGATAATTTACGATTCTCTCGTTGATACAATTAGTAGAAACCTATACCTACCATTAGCAAAATACAAATAATAATATAACGGAGAGGCGCGGCGTGTAACCATAATACAATTAGTAATTATTTTGAAATAATAATGTGCAAATACTTTTTTAAAGTAGTTTAAAAACAAAATTTGGTTCAAATCATGCAATTATAATATATTTATATAATTTGGTATCATTAGTCATTACACTATTACTTTATTGGGTAAGTACGCCAGTACGGGTATCGGGGTATAGTACTTGTCTTCTGAGAATAAATTATTATAAAAACTAAAAGTAACTCTATACATTTTTACCAATAGATTCATACCTTTATTGTAGTTCACAGCATTCAAATATTATTAACGCCCTATTTACGTGTATATTATATTATTACGCGTTATTTACTAGTTACTTGGTTCACAAACAAGTTTATTGTTTCGATAATAAAACGGTACTTGTATGGCATTTTTAATAGTTGGTAAATAATGGGTTTATACTTCATGATCTACAAGATTATTATTAATATAATAGTGTTCAATATTTAATTATTAATACATATTACCTACTTAATAATAATATATAACTTATACTATGGTTAAATTCCAATATTAATGTAGCTATAGGTAGTCACACACTTAGATACCTACCTGGCTACCTAGTAGTTTGAATACTTCTTTATTTTTCAAGGTACATAGTTGCTTCTTTGAAATAATACTAAAATATTATACATATCCTTCATACTATGTTAAATTGAATAATTGGCATTGATAAAAACAATAAACATATTAATTATTATTATTATTATTTATCTTAGATATTATTCATATTCAAATTCATTTAGTTTTTATTTTACGCTGGACATTGATCTAAACCTTCATAAAAGATAACATTTTATTATTATTTTATAAATTAACAGTTTAATATTAACGGACATTAACAAACGATTAATATTTTAATATTTAAATCAAGAATCTTAAAATCGATGAAGAATTATGATATATAAATGTAACATTATTTAAAACATCAATATTTTTTATTCAGTTTTGTTAAGTTATTGATATTAATATTTAAGAGGATTTAGACACCATTATAATTACATTGTAACAGAAAAAACACAATTTATTGTTGCAAATTTATTGATGTTTTTAGACTGAGCAATTTATTTCTGATAGTTCATACATACAAAAATCAATAGAACTTATGAAAACGTGTGTAATCGTAGTTATTAGTTTATAACTACTAGATCAGTATTACGAACCCGAATAAATCAAGAATTTGAGCTAGGTACATAAAAACTATAAAATCGATTTCCGTAATTACAGATCCTACATTCCTACAAATATAAATTATAATACTACATTATGTAGCCATAGAGGTATTATTGCACGGTACAATGTACCTTCAAAATATATGTGATTCGGAACAGCTTTGTTCTTAATTACTTCTTATGTAACATATTTACATATTATTGTTATCACTTTTCGTGGATTTAAAAATAGAATTGTTCGTATTTAATATACAAAATAAGTACTCGATATGTATATTTAAAGAACGTCCTATCTATACATTATTATATATTAATGTATTTACGCAAGTACTTAAACGAAATAACTATTAATTGATATAACCGTGTAAAATGTATGAGTAAATATCGAGCAGTCACGTGAATATATTGTAAAAAAAATAAAAAAAATTCAGACGATCGAGGTTGAATTTGCCTGTATGGGTGGATGTTTATTGTTGTTCGAATTCTATTCCACCCACCTGTAAATACATAACTATTAAAATACCCAATGTTTAAAAAGGATCATTTTATAGACAAATAATATTACTATTGGCCATAATATGAGTAGGTATCGGAAATATATTGAATTATAATTTGTTATACGAAGATGCAATCGTTTTCACAAGCGATTCAAAGTTAATCTACAATACTGTGTGTACTTAGGCGCACAGATCTATAATAGTTATCTACTAAAAACTATGATTTTTTTTATCTTGTGGGACACTTTGTTTAACAATCGATTGTCTCAATAAAATGAATACGATATACATACCATATACCTATGAATATTGTCGTCACATTTGCACGCGTTTGACGAGTGTAGATGTGAGATGTGTAATAAATAGGTAGGTATAATGTGTAATTTATAACTTACTATGCCAATATAATAACAGTAATTCGCTCACCTCATGATCATATCCATTTTTAAGGTTAAACCGGCGAAATCTAATTACTTACGTTCGTGTTTTGTTCATAAATCCTACCCATGTATGCAGTACATCGGACTATATAATATTATATGAGTGATATATAAGTATATTATTACGTTGTTTGTGTAAAATTATTAATTTAGAAAATACACATAATATAATATCATTATTGTATGTATAGGATAGTACCTACATCTCTATATCTATAATGTGTGAATGTGATTATATTATATGTTATTGCAGTAACCCTGTAGCAACTCGATTAAATTACACAATTATATATTATATATAATTAAATTTATATAAACATTAAACCTATTATACCTTAGTGTATGATATAATAATATTATGTAATATATTATTGACTGTGAGCGTAATTGCTCATTTGAAAACATTTTTTGTGATTTAAGTTTTAACCATCGTGTAACGTCCTTTCAGATTTTCTAAATGGAGAGGAAATTATCATACTCGTATTTCGTAATATTTGTATCCCTGCTTCATGGTTGGAGAGGGGGTAAAATCTTCCTAATTATGAGCGAATATGCGACGTACAAAATGATGAATGTATCCAATTTTTTTTACCGCAAACAGTGTTTTGCAACTCGATATTTTAACAAACAATTCTAATTTTCAAAATTACATATTATAAATTGTAGGTACGCGTTTGTACCCCAGGAGTATTTACCGACATTTTTATATATTCATAAAATATTTAACTATTTAAGTATGATTTGAGAAAATTGTCGTTAAAAACAAATTCCTCGTCACCGCGCTAAGACCTACAATTACAAAAAGACCATTAGAAATTTTAATATTTCATAGTTATGCATTTTTCACCATAACTGAAAGTGACGTGGATATCATAAAAAGTCTTGGGAGGTTAAACTTATTGACGTTATAAAAAATATGGATGTAAGTTTGAGAACACGATATATAGCGCGTATAACGAACAACGACTAATCATATTTTACCATTACCAAGTTAGCGAGGGAAAAGAAAAAATAAGTATAACACACGTCATAAATTGTATAAGGGAATAGATTCAGATATTATAAAGTGCATCAATCATCGTCAAGTTAAACAAACAACATCAATATGATTACTCAGAAAAAGATACAACACTAACTTAGCGAAATAGCGAATACTTGGTTTCATATACGTAAGGTTATTATATAGTGTTTCCTGAAGTGTACCGACAATTGCGTCAAACAAAAAAGTGTCAACACTCAAAATATGATGTGACCTATTCTTGTTACAACTAATACCAGTGCTTGAATTTAGGGGGGTATGCAAGAAGAAGGAGCTTCTTTGTAAAAAACTGTTATGCCTACCCCCCCACATTATATCCTTAACATTTGAATATTTGAATTTTCACATTTTTAGATTCTGAGTGGAACGATGAATGTATTGATTTTACAATGATGTGTGTTTTTTTTTAACACGATAAGTAGTCGAAATAATGCTTCGATTTTCAACTTCAGTATCTTGTTCGATTGGAAAGTGAATATTGTCGGTGCATTGGGGAGGTCAAAATTTAAAATTCCCAGTAATTTTCAAAAGCGCCTAGAAAAACAAAAGAAAAATTAAGGAAAAACGGGAATTTTTACGCAAAATCGATTTTTCACAAAATCGAGTTTGGTTTTTGGTGTAACTTAAAAACAAATGACCTTAGATACATGAAATTTTCACTGGTTGTTTATATTTACATTTTCTATACACGAAAAAATTTTCAAAATATTTAGATTATTTTGAACTGTTGAGGATGGACATTTTCATTTTCCATTTTTTTTAGTTTTTTTTCTAAAAATATCAATAAAATGTTATTTGTTGGTTAATAAAGCTTATGGGGCGGTTTGGGGAAGTAAAACTGCTCCGATTTTCTTCAACAGTATCTTTTTCGATGGGAAAGTGAATCTAGTTGGTGCTTCGGGAGGTCAAATTTTAAAATTCCCAATAGTTTTCACGAGCGCCGAGAAAAACAACATACCAATTAAGGAAAAACGGGAATTTTTATGCAAAATTGATTTTCCAAAAAATCGATTTTGGTTTTTGGTATTTGGTGTAACTCTAAAACTAAAAAAAAACTCTAAAACTCTAAAATTTTCACTGGTTGTTTATATTTGCATTTTCTATACACGATAAAATTTTCAAAACATTTTGATTTGTTTTGAACTGTTTAGAAACATATAATATAATCATTTTCCATTTTTTTTTTAAATATCAATAAAATTTTAATTGTTGGTTAAGAAAGTTTGAAAACTATTTAGAAGGCTCCTAGTATATTATTTCAAAGGCAGATGAAAAATATTAAAAATCCTTAGTCACAGTTTTTTTTTATAAGCATTTAAAGTTCAAAAATTGACAAAATATGGAAAAATCACGAAAATTAGCAAATTATTTTGAGTTAAGAATTCGTAAAAATTTTTCTTTTTAAATCAAAGATATTAAAATGCAATACAAGATTCCTTATAAGATTATCTACCTTTATCAAAAAAAAAAATGTCTATAAGAAAGACAAATTAAATTTTTATGAGCATTTGAAATTCAAATTTTTACAACTTTGGATATTCACTTAATTTTTCATGTAAGAGATTTTTTTATTTTGTTGTAATTCAAAAACGAATAACTTTAGATACATGCAAATTTCACTGAATGTTTATATTAGAATTTCCTATACACCATACAATTTTGAAAATATTTTGACTATTTTTGAGCTGCTTACGGACATTTTCAGTTTTCAATTTTTTAATTTTTTTTTTCTATAAATATCAATAAAGTTTTATCTGTTGGGCCAAAAAGTGTAAAAATATAATACAAGGTTCCTGATATATTGTTACAATAGCAATTGAAAAATATTAAAAATACATAGGTACAATTTTTTTTAAGGGATTTAAAGTTCGAATTTTGAGAAAATGTATCAAATTGAAAATTGAATAATTATTTTGTAGTTAAAAATTTATAAAATGTTCAACTTTTATATCTAGGGATTGAAAATTTAAAACAAGATTTCATGTAAGTAGCTAATTCTGTTACCAAAAAATCTAAAAAATACACAAGCACAGTTTATTTTTATAGTCATTTTAAGTTCAAATTTGAACTAAATTACATATTAAAATCAATATTAACGATTTTGTTTTTTTGTTGTAATTTAAAAATATTATTCGGGAATATATGAAACTGAAAAATCAAAAAATCAAAATATTATGGCCTATCCATACAATAAATAATGAATAAGAAGTATGCTCTATGATAAGACTGTGCATATTTTTTTTTATTACCATTGATATGTATATAATAGTCTTAAACCTAGACTAACACACCGTCTACGCTCAGAATCGTTTTTCTCATACAATGATATTATATCATTGAATTCAAATTTAATAAAATCCATTATACAGCGACCCACTTGTAACCTACTGTACAGCAGAGCACCTTTTTTTAATTCAACATACAATAAAATATTTATTAGATCAATTTAAAAAAAAACCAATAGTGAAAACAGTGAAACCACTCAGCCGTTTATAGACGACACTATCGTGGACTGTCGAGTGTCCCTTGTCATTGAGTAGGTCACTACTCATTGTAATGATTGTGTTCAATTTGAATTCATTGATAAATCATTGTATATGAAAAACTAATCTGAACGGAAACGGTCTGTAAGCCTAAATTTCTAAAAATATTTTCTTATATATTTAGGTATATTACTATTAGTAATTTATTTTTCCATTACCTATAGTAATACGGTAGTTTGAACTACTTTTGGCCAAAAACAAATCCCATATAATTATATTATAATTTAATTTTCATAAAATATTATTGTAGCTGTTTTTAACTTAATAAAGTTATAAATCAATAATGAAGTACCGAAGAACGGTGTGAATAAGTTTGAGCCTTCATAGTATTTATATACCTCAAAATGAATCTAAATATTTTGAAAATGTAATTACATACCTATAATAATACTAAATAATTTTATATGTAGTAGCGAAAAAATGTTTGAAATCCCTACAAATTATATGTTTTGTTTAACAATCATTAAAAACTGAAATAGTTATTTTTGTCATCCTATATTTAAAATTTTCAAAAAACAGATTTCAATTACCTGCGTTACTGACGAAAAAAAAGGTCGTGAGAATGTTTGGTAAATCACCTTTTATGTAAGTGTATTTTTGAGAATTTTAGTTTGATTTTAGAACAACTTATGAGAAAGATTGTTTTATCTTATATTCAAACCTTAGTAACTAAGAGTTCTAATAAATAGTATTTATCATGCATTTTTTTTGCATTTTATGTCACCTTAAATTTTAAGGGCATTTTTTATACTTTATTGAATCTAGGTAGTATTTTTATTTATTTTAATTTACACTTGTAACAGAAATAATATCGAAATTCAATATCGTCACATTTATAGGTAATTTTTGTAGTAAAAAAATAATAATAATTTTAATTTTAAAGTAATGATTTATTTTATTAATTTCAAACCATTTCAAACAATCAACAGCAGTACCTATTAAAATCATCAAAATCTTCATTTAAATGTTTTTAATTTTTTGATAATATCATAATTTAAATAATTAATATTTATTATACATTTTTTTATAATACTATAATGTCATTTTTAAATCATTTTAGGGTCATTTATAAGTTATTTTTAAGGTAATTTTTTTAGGGTTTTTAGGACATTAAAATCCCAGCACTAGTTATTACAATTGATCATTTTATCCATTTTTAACTACATTTAATTGTAAATGTTCGTGATTATGACAAATGTAGTCAACATTATACTATATGATACATTATACTTCAATATATACTTCAATTTCTCAGTAATTCGTCATTTGTTCAGCTAATTATATAAGTATAACATTAAATTTAAAAATTATGGAAAATCTAGGTCTAATTTTTTTAATATTTATAAGTATTGGTATCACAATGTTATACTTATACAGATATATTATAATTTTATTATATATTAAAAATTTAAAATAACCGTCAGTCTAATTACATCACATTCCAATCTAATTCGATAATTTACTCATTTGCATTTTAAATTTGTCTGGTTAAATTTCAGGACTCGCCCTTAATGACCTCAATATATACAGTCCATTGTGTTGGAGCAAATAAAAATTGGTATACATAAAACCACGGACGAAAATACGTCAGAGAGGATCGTTTAGTGTTTTTCATCACACAATATTTAAAAATACCTAATCTAAATTACAACTATTAACATATTAGAACCGCGCAATATAGTAGATAATGTGACGCTATTGTCACTCACAATGATATCAAGTATAGGCGTCCACAAGTAATATTACCTGAATATAATAATTACTATACGTAAATTATGTTGTCTGAATGTTTTTATACATCACAGGAAATAGGTAGGTAAATTTTAATATGTTATCATTCTACCCAATGATCCTGTTAAACCAGTCCTCAATAAATCTTACATTAAATCTCTCACATAATTATTATATAATACTGCTATGTTTTATTACAACCTCCCCCCCATCAGGTGTTTAACCAGTGAACGCAGTTCCGTTAACTTTAAAATTAAGGGGTTATACATAGGCAATTTTAGAAATCATTTTAATTCAACAATCAAAATTAATTTAAATCCATTTTTGAATTATTTTAGTAAATAATTTTGAATTTTATTGAAAGTAGTAAGAAAAAAAATTAACCTAATATAATTTTGTGTTTATTTTCGATTTTTTTTAAATTTAAAAAATAATACCTTATGAGTTATGAATGTAGAATATTATATTCAAATTGTCCTGTATATTGTGTTTGAGATCTAAGTAAAATTATATTAATTATTATTCAAAATGTTTTATAATATAGTGTATGGAATTTGTGTAACATACTAAAGTTGAATAAAATAACTATATGGTTAAAATTTAATTTCCAAACAAAATTGTTTAATACCCTTTTAATACCTTGGTCTAAAACTATCTAAATAAATTACAAGTTTTTTACATAATTGAGTGCCTTTGTCCATCGTGCTTTGTTGCCCAACAATAGTACTTATTATAAAATTTATTTGTGTTTAGGTTAGTGTTTGTTTTGTTTATAGTATTATACCTGAATACGGATTTACATAATAGGTATTTATGTTTATAAATAAGTAGCGGGGTATTTTTTAAATATAATATATTAGTAACTGGAAGAATATTAAATTCATTGTATAGGTAATAGAACAGTAGAATACTTTACCTAACCAAGCGTAATTAACCTCAATAAACTTTTCAACGTCATAATCAGAGGACTGAGGAGTCAGGTATATTTCATATGTGTCACCCCATATCCCAATTCCATAGGAAACTATCGATTGTGATATAACAATATAAATTTTACTTAGTAAATTAATATCAACAATATATTTTAGTAATGACGGAATAATCCGAAATACTCTTATCAGCGCTTAAAGGGGTTTTTTTTATCGGGAATAATGGTTAAAATAATAATACATAGGACCTCGGTAGCCTATAATCAATAACCATGTATAAAATACACATACAAACATTAACAAAATTAGCTAATTCTATATGATTGCTCAACATTATATTTGTAATGAAAGGTTGATAACATTTCATATAATATTAGTTTCATATATATTATATTATAACTCACACTCCTACAAGTAGTGAATAATGAAGTACAGGTAATCAAATTGGGCTCCGCGTTCTTATCGTTCAAAATTATAATAAAAATGATCACGTATATAATACATGTGATTTCATTTTCTATGAAAAAAAAAATATAATTGGCACGTGTTTTCGATACTCCTATGATCTGATATTCAAAAATAACACAACGCTTCGGTATCTACTCCGAGTGTCCGTACTCCATACAACAAGTAGGTAAATATATATAAAATTGAATAGATACTAAAATAAAGAAAAAAACACAATCCGATACACTATACAACGACTTGTACACTGTACAGTTGTACCTATGTAATATGTACATAATATTATTTAGGTATATTCTGCAACAGTTTATAATATTGATGATAATATTGTATTATCATACTATTCATGCTTTAACGAAATTAAAAAAAAATGATATTATAATATTATGTATGGTAGGTACCCAAGTGTAAATAGTGTAATGTTAACTCTTTAATTCTATTACATTTTTCATCAAAGTGAATTGATATTTCGATTTCCATAAGAGTTATGACTTTATGATTTTAACTGTGGGGTTGCCAACCGTCCTAAATTAGGGAGGCCCGTCCTACTTCTATTTGATTTGTCCTACGTCAAATAATGTTTTAAACTTTTTGAAGGACAATCATAAAAATACTTATTTATATATCATTATTATTATTATTATTATTATTATTATTATTATTGTTTTTAATTTTATCAATTTATATTATATTATAACTTCTCTACATCATAGATATAACTAATTAAAAACAAAACCATGTTTGTAATAATTACAATAATTATTATCAAAAAAACATTATCGGTGTTTTATCATTATTTTTACTTATTGTATTATATTTTTAATTTGGCCTGGTATATTGCTGTTGTACCCGACACCCTTAATTTTGCCATTTTTTGGTTTTACATGCGTAGTTAATCATGCTGAAAATGATGATGAAATAGTTTTAAAGTTATAACTATTTGAAGTCCGAGACTCATCCATGGTGGTATTACATAAGTACATAACGAATCGAGGGTTTTTTCGGTTATAATACAATTAATATTACAATTATTCGAGCGAGTGACCACGACGGCGACGTTTGTATATGAAAATACTATCAACTTTAATTAGGTAGGTATAACTTTAAAAGTTTAAAACTATAAGTCCAAACGTTAAATTCTGATTTATCTATTGTTTTCAGCATGCTCATCTATACACGTTAAAACAAAAATAAATTGCACAAAAAGGGTGTCCCGATGTCCGGTAAAATATAAAAGGTCCTAAAGGCTAAAATGGATATGAAAAAAATTTTCCTATGTTACACAGTTTGGAAGTTAGCAACCATAAAAGGGGCTAAGCGACAGTTTTACTACTTTTCAGGAGAGCAGAAACAAAATTGTTATATGTTCTTAACTTTAGCGTTGGGGCTTCGGTTTTTATTTAAGCTTTAAGAATGACGTTATTATATATTTTGATTCCATTTTATGTTACCTTAATGGCTTGATACTAGTTATATTGAAATGTTTCCCTTAAATTTTAAACACAATGCATTTTGTTAAAACTTACCATTTCAACTTTACCGTTCCATTTAGTCACCATGAAGAACGATTAAATAAGAATAATAATAAACAAAAATATCGTTAAAGTTTTTACTCGATATCTAATAATATAATAATATATCAAGTATCTAATTATTGATAATATCTGATAATATTGATCTAGGGCGATGAACGATAATAGTGCAGGGGTCCAAGTGCCACGTGGTTGTCGCTTGGCTATTACAAATTTCATTATTGTCGCTTATACCTAAAAAAAGTTGCTTAGCCCCTACTTTGATAACACTTTCGTAAGTAAACGTCGCTTGTACCGAAAAATGAAATGAAAATATCTCATTACCAAATGGTCATAGGAACACTAACACTCTTGTGATCGAATTCTTTAACTGTCGCTTGTCCCGTAGTATACACCATGTCGCTTAGCTCCTAAATGTCGCTTAGCTCCTTTTGCCTATTATACCAGTCGATATGAGTACCTAAGTAAAATATTGCAATTAAAAATGCTCATAATATATGATTATAAGTTACAACTCACTTAAAAATTAAAATACTGTAAACAACTGACGGATGTACATAGATCACGTTCTTAGGTAAGTACCTTTAAGTTTGGTAAACTACTATTCCCATAAAAGCTAACGACACAAAATTGTTTCAGATGAATGCAAATTTACTATATTGTAAATTTGTAAAGTCGTTGACAACATGGAGTTGACCTCCTCATAAGGAGGAAGGGGTGTCATAAATACTAATGTTTTAATATCAATTTCAAAGTTCAAACACTAATAATGAATTAAACATACATACTGAAATCATACCGATTACTATTTAATAACCTCTTTCACATGTAAAACTGTAATTTAAGTTTAGTATTCATACGTGATTAATAAGAAAGTAATAACTTAACTAACGTTGTTATAAATTTACTCATGTCATATCCAAATTATCTACACTGTAGTTGAGCCTATATATGACGTTTATAATGAATAAATAAATAAGTACACTTAAATATATTAAATTTGTATGTCCATGTTATCTTCCATATTAAACTATAATGACTAAAAAATATCTGTTTATTGCACATATTTTTTGTATGTGTCTCTGAAATAAATCTAATACTAATTTTTTTATTTTGTGGGAGGGGCTTGAGTTAGAAAAAATTACATTTTCTAAGATTAATATTTTTCTAATGTTTTGCTAGAAATCAGAATCTGATTTAATTCACATACATTTAACCGTTCGTATATACAACTGTTGAAACCATTTACGTAAGTAAAACCATTTTCTCTTTCACGTGTTTGCCTCGATTATTGTAATTTTATTTATTAAAAAAAATAAATGTCAACTAATTCCGTGGACGACTTGCGAAACAAAAAAAAATAATATTGTAAACAAATAACTCGGGTAACTTCAGATGGTCCCACGCAAATGTATATTAAAATCTAAGAAAAAAATAATATAAGTTTATTCACTTATTAGGTACGTATTTGCAATTTTTACTTCGAATATTGCTTTATTTTTAAAACCATTAATATTATTCACTTTAGATTGTTGTTGTTGTAGATGATTTTCAAACAATTTAACATTTCTAGGAAATTAATTTATATATAATGTTATATTTATCGTGTTTAATGAATATATTATATAATATTGAACGAGTTTCTGTATATTTTTTATACATCAGTCATGCGTGGTTAACACATAACAAATTTACAAATACCTATAACATCTTCAGATACACGCAAATGTCATAATACTCAGATTTCATTATTAACAACGATGTTGTATCATAATGTTATTATATTAATTTTATAAATTGTCTAAAATTGAGAACAGATCGAGTTGGTGCAAATATAATATAATCATTCAGAATTATTACTGCTGTAACAGTGTAACTGTATGCATTTCAAATAAATGTAAGAAAACAATAATATATGATTTGAATTGAACTAATTTACTTGCAGTTATGTCATGGACGTCTGTACATATAACATATGAGTATTACATAATAATACTCGTACAAACCTAAAATATAGTCCCTAAATGATCTCAAATTTTGTACTGCGCTGCAATTGTGACTAAAATCACATCAGATATAGCCGTTTATGTAATAATAAGTACACAATTACGGCATCCGTAATACGCATCCGATATACGAAGTATATCCGTTGAATTGAAATCACACTTTTAGCTTTCTAAAATCCTATTTGTCGTACAGTCGTGAAGCACTAATACAATAATAGGTAGTGTCGAGTTGCACAAACCTTTTCATCACTATGCCCTTAGTCCTTACATCACCTTACATTTACCTTACACACACGGGCAAGTAATCAGTATAGAGTATAGCTAATTATATTGTATTACTATATATTATATTCATCAAACTTTTTCCACCAATATGAAAATCATGGTGGTCAAGTATGTAGTCGAGAGAAAACTCAAGCTTATAATGTTAATTATTATCATAATTGTATGCGACTATACTTGGTCGAAGACGAAAACACAAAGCTGTTTTTCAAATGGGAGGAGGGCGTTTTTTTTTTACAGATAAAGTCCTTATTGATTATGCATTTAAGTTAATTTAATTTTTTCCCAAATCGTTTAGTATTTTTCAATTTATATAACTATTTAATGATCGTGACGATTGTAAAATAGTATACTGTTAGTAAATTTGATACTAATAGTGCATTTAAAACTAAATATAAACTGAAATTAAATTTTACCATCTAATTGAACTTATTTAATTTAAACTTAAAACATTTGTAAATAATTATAATTTATTTACTGACTGTCGTGAAAAAATAATTATCTGCAGGCATTATAATAATACGATTTTGTAAATTGTAATGTCCATTGTTCACGTACCTATTTAAATATTCACTCCTCCCTCACAATTAATGCTCAGGGATGCATCAGTGTATACGTTGGCATATTGTTATAACTTGTAACTTATAATTTATATTTGTTCGACTTGGAAATCTGGGTGTGAAACGCGTAAAATTTATGCAAAACTGTTCATTGTTCAGTGGTTCTGTGTAAACATGATTATCTCAAAAATGTATTTTTAAGTATAATTTCAAGTCGACAGATGGTTTAGTGGCGAGAATTACGGTGTGATTACAATATGTAATATATTATGCTCTTGAAAGGTGTAATGTCAATACAAAACATGGCTTTTGGATTTTATTTAAAAATTATACTAAATTGAGCGTATTATGGCGTATTATGTCTACTCATGTGGGATCTTCTTCTTATGACATGTTTATGTTATACTTACCACTTTTTAAAAATATTTCGATTTCTATTGAACGAGTTGCATATCTTTGTAAACATTGTATGGTTTCTTCTTAACCACAAGTTGTGCAATGAATTATTATTACTGTTCATTGTTATTATATACATTTACCATAATAATATGAGAGCACAACAGATATTGTTGTTGTATAATTGTTACCAGATAACCATATTTAATGATTAAATCGTAATAACAGTGTTATTAAATTAAAAATTAAAATATCATACTCCATGGGTGGTATTCGTAATATCTCTTTTTTTTAGAAAAGCGTTCGCAGCGGTTGTTTTTTTCAACAATTTTCCTGTTCCACAAATCAGATAGTAATATATCCTCAGCATTCTTCTTTGAATACCTATTGATCAATGTTGTGAAAAGGTAATCACACGATTTCATATTAGTTTAAGGTTTAGTAATCGTTTTTACGTTAGTTTTTTAATTTACTAAGACGTATTATTAACTACAATAATATTATTTTATGTGTAAAAAAAAAGATTGATCAACACAATACGCAATACAAATTTGTGACTATTGAATTATATAATTAAATCAATCAATAATATTAGAATGAAAATAAAAAAAAAACCGTGAAGTCGTTCTGCTGTATCAATAGTAGTAACCTATAGATGTCGAGTGTAGGTACTTCGTCATTATGAGTATGTACATGTAATGAATGTGTTTAATTTGAATTCAATGATAAATTATTGCATACAAAACAAAATCGAGCGGAGGTGGTCTGTCAGACTATATATTTTCAATGCGGATATTTTATTATATATTTATATTGTAATTACTAAATACGGTTGGTTGAATTAATTTTCACCAAAAAATCACATTTATTATATCATATATTTTAAGTCATTATGGACATAATATATCATGGAAGGGTTTGAATATTAAATTATATGACAAGTAATGGGAAAAAGTTTCAAGTCCCCAAGAATAATATTTTTTGAATTACTAAAACGCTATTTATCGTTTAAATATCCAAATCAGTTTCTATTTCAAATGTCTATAATTAATATTCTGAAAGTAATTGCTGTAAAATGAATTTACGAGAAACCTATTGTATAATATTTTCAAAGACATTATAGGCATTTCAAGTTCAAATTTTGACAAAATTTGATATTCAAGCAATAAATAACGATTTTAGTAATATAAATACATAGGTATATAATAAAATATACATACTTATTAATATAGGACGACGGACCATCTTTGCTCAAAATCTCTTTTCGTATGAAATGATTTTTTATTAAATTCAAATTTAACACATCGATGACTACACGGCAAAACCTCGTATGCCGAAATTTTCAATTTTTTTTATATTATTTATTGTTCCCGGTATTTATACATAAGATAAAACACAAAAACTCGTGACTATAATATGAATATCAACATCAAACAGTTAACAAAATGGTTTTCAAATGTTGTAAAATAGACTTAAGAGGTTTTGTCGAGTAGTCATCGACATTCATTTCAGCGATCTACACAATGACGAGGTGCACTAGATGTCGCCTACTGTATGGTTATCGGTTACTTACTTGCCCACAGTTTTTTTCCCTATTATTTTGAAATGTATTCGGCATTTTTACTTTTGTCCTCATCAAAACATAGACTGAAAAAAATTTGCTACAATAAACACTATCGAACCATATTATGTTCTACTGTAAAAAGTGTTGAAAAAAATAATCATCGTGAAACCAATACATCGGAGCCGCTTAAAATATAAGAAATAGCCTTCTAAAAGAGAGACTTGGCTTTAAATGTGGTAGGTATATTTATTATTTTAAAAATTAAAACCAAGAATCAACCCATCTATAATAGTATTATACTATTATTATACTATTATATGTACCATCTGCACCGAATTATAATATAATCGAAGAATATTTTAAGTTTAAATTTAAGTATAAATATTACAAACGTACCTACCAAATGATACGAAATATCATTATATTTTATTATGTTTAACGTAAACACTTTAATACGAACTCGAGTCGTCCTCATAATAATATCACATGCCATTTTTTAGAAATAGTTGAGAATTCCATGAAATCAGATATACAGCCGAGACGGCGGTTAAAACGATAAACAGCTTGATGAATATAAATTATAAATACGTCATATTCCCGGAAAACCTGTCATTCTGGGAGACTGATAAAATCAAACTTTGTATTAACATTCTACGAAAAAAATTTTAGAATTAAGTTTACATAATGTGTTAATACTTAATATAATAATGTATAATATTTTATTATAATAATACAAGTATTATAGTTAATTTTAATACAATTTGCATCATATAATATAAATTACATAATATATTATTATCTATTACGAATGAATAAAATATGTATTACATACCATGAATAATATTCGATTTTTTAGGATTAACTTAATAATATTATAGAACCACCAAGAGGACTACTATTAACAAATATTTTGCTGTTTAGGTATTGTCAATTTCTTCAGGACTCCAATCAAGTAATAGCTATAGTATTGAAATACGCGTACGGTAAGTATACAAGGCTAAAATACAAGCAGGAACATTTCAGAATTTATCGAGTTTGTGTAATTCCACATGATTGAACATTTAATAATACTTTACTTCTATAGAAGACAAAAAATCAATAACGGTCAAATCGTACATAATATTTTATTTCATCATGCCTACTGGTTATTCCAAAATGAAAATCAAGATATTCGAGCGTTGATGCCAGAGTTGTCAATAATTTCTTTAATTTACTGTCTACTATTATTTCAATTTTATTCTTCCAAGTAAACACTGGTGCAAAAAAATATATCAAAGTCTCTTAAAAATATGCGGTCTTTAGTACATTTTTCTTCGTTTTAAATTTGTTGTACATTTTCTTCAACATTGAATATTGTTCTCTCCATGCCAACACAATTAATAATTATAATTTATTATAGTTATTGGATAATGCTTTTAATATTTATAATAATAAATAATTATTATTATTATTAAGTTTATTTTATATATATACCATAATATAATAATATATAATATGTAGATTGGTGTATATATTAATGTTTAATAATTTAATTTTTTTGAAACCTTTTTTCGATTTTAATAACTGATGGTTGAAAACAATTTGGAAATATACATACACATACAAATAGATGTACGTCGTAAAACGTAATTGTTTAAATGTCGATGATGAATGATGATGTATTGTTTTTCATAGCCAGTTTTGACACAGATTGCGTTGTAACTGCATCATGTAAGTATTTTACAAAACATCGTATACCTACTCACGTCGAAACGCCTTAAACAAATCAACTCAAAAATCGATCCGAAAATCACACTTATAAACTAGCTTATGTAAGTGCTCAATTTTACAAAAACCTTTTTAAACTTTAAACCATTAAATAAATTACACTTACAACCTGATATTCATCGATTTATATAGTTAACTGCAGTGTACCTACCTGTCCACCGTCCTCTGTGTTCTAGTATACACAAAAAAATTATTATTTATTAGTGAATCTTGGTCTCTGCACAAGTGCTTTTTCTTTGCATACACAATCCGTTCATTCCAACTGTTCTAAGTGAAATAGTGAATACCCTCCATGAATATCCATCGGGTTTTCACTCATCCAGTATAGATAATAATATATTATATTAATCCATAGTTCAAAATATACAAGATAATAATGTTATTTAGACGGCGTCTAAGTACGATTCATATCTATTTATATCATACTCTGGCCACGTTGAAAGTGTAATAAATGTAGTAATAATAATAAATTTAATACAATGAACCGTGCACTTATAAGGGGCGAATCGGTTTTCGCCCAAAATTGACCTTTTGGTTTTTGCCCAAATGACCTTTTTTACCCAAACACAAAAAAGAGTGATTTGGTTTTCGCCCAAAGAAATATTATTTATAGTAAACGAAAAAACATTTTGGTTAACATTGTATTTTTTTTTTTATTGAAAATGTGTCTAAATGACTATACGTATACCTACATAATATTTAATAAACATTAGTTTATAGGTGTAAAACATCTTAAAAAATAGCATAATAATAAAAATAAAATTTAAGATTTTAAATGATATGTATAAGTGTAAAACATATGAAAAAAAATAGTATAATATTAAAAATTTAATTATTCGTCGAAGTTATGGCAGATATAGATTAGTGTAAAACATACTATAAAAAAAACCAAAAAAATAGTCAATGTAAATAATGTATGTAAAAACACGGAAAACAGATTTTAAATTATATTATTCTCCAAGTTCAAGTCGACATTTATATTAAAATTAATAGTGCACATTTTTTGAAAATTTCGAAAGAATACAAGCGACAAGAAATTAACCAATCAAAAATTATGAAATACAAATCTGGTCGGCTCACACGATACGAATTTATAAAATCTATGTGCCATAACTTTGACAAATAATTGGATTTTTAATATTATAGTATTTTCTTTAAGATTTTATAATTTAAAATCTGTTTTCTGTGTTTTTACATATATTATTTACATTGACTATTTTTTTGGTTTTTTTTATAGTATGTTTTACACTAATCTATATCTGCCATAACTTCGACGAATAATTGAATTTTTAATAATATACTATTTTTTTCATATGTTTTACACTTATACATATCATTTAAAATCTTTAAAATTTTATTTTTATTATTATGCTATTTTTTAAGATGTTTTACACCTATAAACTAATGTTTATTAAATATTATGTAGGTATACGTATAGTCATTTAGACACGTTTTCAATAAAAAAAAAAATACAATGTTAACCAAAATGTTTTTTCGTTTACTATAAATAATATTTCTTTGGGCGAAAACCAAATCACTCTTTTTTGTGTTTGGGTAAAAAAGGTCATTTGGGCAAAAACCAAAAGGTCGATTTTGGGCGAAAACATGTACGGCCACCATCTCCTTGCGGCAAAAAAGTATAGGCAACTCATTTAGCTTTATTGATAATAATATACGTACATCTTTACTGTCTAGTCGTAATATTACAGAGTGGTATGAACCGTACATATTATTGAACTGTGTAAATTGTCAAATAGTATAAGTGAAATTTAAACTTTTTGGTCGAAATTATAACTCGTTAATTCTCAAACACTTATCATTTATGTATACATTGGTTATAATAACTTATGAGCGTAGATTTTTTCTAAAAATGTATACTAATATCAGAATAGTTACGAAGTGCGCCGTGAATTATCCGGACGCCTGCAAGTAGTCTTTCAAGAAGTATCGATCAAAAATCGTTGGTCAATGAGTTATTTAATATTATAATATTATTATGTAATTATTGTGCTTGAACGATATAAAATCGTTAAGAATTCAAATCGCAGTGAGAATATTTCCACGAAACACGATTACACTATTATAAGTCAATATCATACTGATTACAAAAGCAATATAATTTTCAGATATTTTTTAATAGCATGTTATGTTTATGTGATACTTGTCTCTACGTATTGTAAGGAGTAATGATGACTTTAAATAATTATACTAGAGGTTGTTACTCGTGCTACACGTGAGCCATTGTCTATATTATTAATTATTCCTATCCAATATTACATAGGTACCTAAAGGTAGTTTGAATATTTTTCGATTTCAAAAAGTGATATCAAAGTGATATATAAACGGTGGTAGTCACATATTTTAAATTGTGAGTGTGTGTGGGTATTGAAGAAAATAAATTCAAACCCACTGCAATAGTGCAAATCCACATGCAGCCCATTTATTTAGTGCATTTATAATGTACCTACATGGCTACATTTACATAGTATATATTATAAAACAATAAATTGTTATAATATATTTATGCTGATATGCTATAGAGCTTATTAAAACACAAACAAATGAATAAATGATGAAATATAAATAATTATAATGTCGAAACTCTAAAGCGAAAATAAAATTAAACAATATAATATTTTTCAGTGAAGTAAGTGGGATTTTAGGGTGATATGGCACATTATTGTCACCTCCCTTCAACGCGTAATAATTATATATTATTTTGTAAATAAGTATAAAAATATAATTGATGTTCTTTTTTTCCATACGGCATACATGCAGCCGAGCATGCAGCTATATGAGTGTCTTGATTAGTCGATTGCTTTTATTATGTTTATATTTTTATAAGCAATTCAATTTTAATTTATATACATGTATGATGTATACATCGATTTGTACCTATATACAATATACATATAAGGTATATATTGATAAGACACCCCCTTTAAAAAAATTTTGATAGGCTATTGATATATTCTTATATTACACATTTATTTTGAACCAGTAGATTCTATACATGCACATATAACTTACTATATAAGAAAAAATATAATAAATTATTTATATTTTATTTATATAGAAAAAAGTTAAAACTGTAATTTTTAATAAATTATATTTAAAAAATGCACTAGATATCTTGTACCTATCTATTATCTATCATTTACATGCATATACATTGAATATCATACGGGTTGTAGAATAATAAAATAGGTACTTAAAATTATATATTAGACGTTTTATGAGTTTAGATAATCTATACTTAACTTTATTAGTGGCTTTCTAAAATTGTGACTAATATCATTTTAAGGCGTTGGTAATTCCTACAGAAATTGTGTTTTTATTTTAATCATTATAAATACATTACAGTCATTACACACATTTATCGATTCAGGAGTATATTTTATCACTGTCCTTGGGGGAGGGGCGAGAGGATCGAGATTAAAAAAATTGGCTCGTTCTATTTTATAACTAACGTTTATGCTTAGAATATGGATTTCATATTGTAAATAATTTATTGTAATAATAATATTTGTTGTTAACATTTCCAGCTGAAGTATGTTGCCCATGGACATTGCCACTCTTGCTCCCCCCTAAATACACCAATGACTCGATACCTTGTATGTAATATGTATACATTTATACAAAAGATAATTCACCAAACGTACGTTCACCCTTATTCTCTGATTCTTATAAAAATGTTAAGTAGAATTAAATACGTATTTTCTGTATTAATTTAGATTTTTAGTGGCATTTAAGGAATTCTTGGAATATCAATGGAATATATGGTAAATATGATATATTCGGAAAAAAAACACTGTTTCCTAGTAAATGCCACGAAAAATCTAAATATTTGAAAACATTGTGTTTAAAAGAATTGTTTCATAAAAATTTAAATTTAAAAAACTGTAAATCCACCAATGGATTATAGTCATAGAGATACGCTAGGCGTGTTTCTAATCTTATTTAAAAAAGAAAATTAAATAAATACAATTTTGAAAGAATAAAACTTAAAAGAAGATATTCACAGTAAAAAGACTTAGATACATCATTGTGGTGGGGTTTCGTGACTCACGCTGTATACAGGAGTGCATTTAATAATATTATGGCCGCGTGAGTGCCAACTGCCGATATGGAATGCTTAATTGATCACAATAGTCTGCTGCATTACTGTTGGACGTTGGTACGTGTGTGTGTTTTATAAGACAATAGTATTAATTTTTTTACCTTTTCGTTGTTGGACCTCGGTTACTCGATGTTTCGATAATACAAGCGGGCAACAGCTGGCGGGTGATGGCGAAGTAGATGATATTATGTAATATGGTATATGCACTTAATATGCAACCCGAATGCGTTTCCTGCTGCACTCCGCCGGTGACGAATTCGAACACGATCGCACACACGGCAAGTATAATATAATAATAATAATAATAATATGTGATAAATGATAATAATTATTATAATGTACGACATTCGGTCCACTCTCGATGTTGTATAATATATGAGACGATATCATACACACGAACTTTGAGAGTGCGAGAGCACGCAACGGACGGACATCGTTAACAAAATTAAATTCAAAAATATTTGGTTCGTTGAGAGGTGACCGTCGTCGTTTATTCGATCCCGACGAGGTCGAGCGGATGACTTCTCCGGCGGGCTTTCGATTGCACTGTAGTTGCAGAGACTCAGTCCGGCCGACGATCTTCGAAGAGCAGTTTTAGAGCTGTATAGTAAGTGTGCGACGCGCAACCGACCGATTATACGACTTGTACACACGGTCGACGGCGATCTTCTATTATTAGAAGTATGTATAGAAAATAACAAAACCAAGCCCAACCCGAAGAATTATTAATCTACGCGTTTATTTGGGGACCGCGAGCCACTGCGTCAACTGGTCGTCCGTAAACGTAATAATATTATTATAACTATGTCTACATGTATACAGACACGTACATTATTCGTATGTCTTTTCTTGTTTATGATTGCAGCCTCCCGTTCACAATACATCTCTGATCTCTACACTGACTACACTAACCGAGGTACCATTTACATATATGTATATTATATCCGTCTCTATTCAGACTAGTTCCTCATTTACAATGATATCGTGTGCTATTTTTTTTTCAAGTCTTCTATGCTATACAAATATAAAAGTATGTAACAATACGACACGGTCGCAACGTTAGGTACATATTGTATTTGTATACATTACAATATTATATCGTATTATATATAAGTTCTAACACAAACGCTATCAATATACTGCGGCCTTATATGGTTATTATTATTATCTTCAATATAATATAAATATTACTATCTATTACCTTCAATCGTGAGGCCGTGAGTTAAAAGCATTTTTTTAAAAATAAAAGAATTGACTAAAAATAAACCGTCGATGCTGCACTGGCACTATTCTCGTCGTTCTTGGCGTTTCGACTGTCGTACGGATGGCATTATTATTATTACGCAAATTGCATAAGTATTATATATTACATTATAAACAAAGTTCTCAATAATAATATATTATTCTACCTAACGCTAGACTGCTATTAGAATTCTCTTCGGGTGTCAGACGTCCTGTATCCTGACACTGCGATTCACAAATAGTATATTGTACAATTCCTTCCGAAGAGGCGAGAACACTATGCAATTTTGATATTGAAAAATTATATATTAGTGAACAATTACTAAAGTTAAAAATATATTGATAATATTAATTGAAAACTCAATTTTAAAACTTCTTATTTATTTAAATTATCTAGACATATTATAAAAATAAATGTTTACTGTGTGTCAGTATGTGTGTCCTTTATGCATTCCTAAACAGGTCATCCGATTGCGATTAAATTTGGTACAGAGATAAATTAGACCTCTGGGAAGAAGATAGGCTAATTTAAAAAGGAGGTGGTCAAATAACCGGGATTTTGAGATTTACGATGGAAATGTTTGTTTGTAAATAGTTGTTATTGGTTTTAATAATAATTATTGTTATAAAAGCGATAAGCCTGTCGGTGCTGTGGCACTCTTATGTATTTTAGTACCTACAGAATGTCTCAAGTTTGACAACCACCGGATTTACTGTCCGATGTACTATGATATTTTTATGTATAGATACCGTTACAAAACTTCAAAACAAAAGTAAACAATTATACTTAATAAATTGTTATCAATTTATTGTAGATTAGTTAACAATAGTTTTTTGTTAATATCTCATAATTACACGTTAAAGAATAAAACAGTTTATTTTTATTGAACTATGGCCATTAGCTGTTATAGGTGTTGTTACTGTAGGTAAGCAAACACGTGTATGTGTGACAAGGTGTTTACTACTATGAACCCGGGTGGTCACCCATGTAGGAGTTAGTAGAAACAGGCGTTACTTACTCTCAGTCGCATATCGCGACTAATAGGATCCTTAAGTTTCATACGTTTTATTTGTCTTAACGATATATTCTTGTGGTAAATTGAATGCCAATATTAAATTCTGAGGAAAATAACTCATTCAAATTAATTTTTAACAATAAAATATCGCATAAATTACTATATTATACAATAGTCAGTAACTAAGACCTATGGGCAATAAGTAAATATCCCAATATCAATAACCGTAACTATGTACACGATGGACACAACGGGGATATAAGGTATAGTCTACAATATTAACGGATCCTGTTTTATTTGGGCAATGTCAGAGACCATTCTCCATTACGCAGAATTTCCCTCAATCGCAGAAAACATGTTGTTATTAAATAAGCTCAGCTCGTTGCGATCATAGTTCGGAATACCAGCTGCTCTTAACTGCACATTTCAAATCCTTCAGTCATCGACAGGGTTTTGCAAGTGTGGCACAAAGATTACCAAAACATTTTTCCAACCATATCTTTGGCCTTTGTCATCTCGTTTTCCAAAAATCCTCAACTAGTCTGTTAGTCTGTCGTGCCAAGTAGGTAAGATTTTGTGGGCCATAATGTTCTAGTTCCTTCGCAACAACATACGATCCATTGTCTCATGTTTGTAATTTCTGTGTACAGAGTTTAGGTTCTTATGATGGTAATTATTTCATATCAGATGCCCTTGATTTATCGTTGTATAGGCCAAGTGTGTGCTATGTTACAGTCCCGTGTCTGTTAGCTGTCCCCTTTGTGCCGTGAGACTCTCTGGATTTAATTCCCACCACCTGGGTCCAGGTTTCCTAGACTTTAGTCCACTTACCAGCGTTGTTAGATGCTTTGAGATAGTAGTTACATTGTGCCATGCTGGTGTCAGTGTTCTTGTATTTGGCAGTTTAAGCAAAGTTGACTGAATGTGTTTAGCTGAATCAGAAGCCTTTGCCTTCCGGTAGATAGCTGTATTGGTCCCAGGCCTGGAGCTCATCCTAGGCCGGCTCCTGGAACTATTCGGTCCAATTTTTCTACCGTTAGGAGGCGATAACGACGATTCGTCTGCTACACTCTGTGTTTGACTAGACGCGGCGGCTTTATTCCTGGAAACCAGGGTAAAAGGGAAAGATGGGCCCTGTTTTTGGGGGTTCAGGTTCAACCACATGCCATCTGCTACAGTGAAGTGTAGCTTACAATACCACCACTCACACAGACATTGCCAACATTCGTGTTTTTGTTGACCCTAACCTAACAGCATGGTATAGGAGATACTGCGAGTACCTACGTCAAACGTAGTACGACCAGAACAGGATTGCTAGGTAATCTCAGCGATGGATCTAGCCAGCACAACCGGCGGGAGGTATGACTTGACTCAGGGTGCTGAGTTGTTCACTGGAAATATACTTGGATGCCACGTGATCAAAACAACATCCCTCATCCGGTACATTGACACTTCTTGCATGTACTAATATTGAGGAGTACCGCCTTTCTGGAGGTAGTGACAAATCAACATGGCCAGCATTCCATAGTGGATACTAAAAGTTCTTCATGGATGAAAGTCATAATTTCACCCATTGCATCGGTGCGTAGTGCAGAAATGACCCGGAGTCGTCTGAGATTTATGGTTTTGGCTGAGACAATGAATTCATACACGAGTGTAGATCACTAAATCAGGCAGTACACTCACGATTCTACAAGAACGAGTTATTACCTATTTCCAACTGGAACCTTACAAATATAACTAAACGATTACAATCTACTCAAAGCTCAATGGCTAGCCGGAACAAACATTTCGTTTAATTTTTAGTATATTATCTTGAACCATATTCCAGTCCAATTTCTAGGACCTTTTAATATATTAATTAAAATTATCAATACAGTTAAAAATAATACCTGATTTTTCGCTCAAGCGAAAACCCCCCTGTAAATTAATTATGGTAAACTATTTCATAATTAATATCATCACACTGTACTGAAAGTACACTAAAATTAAACATAAAATATAACTATTGATCACTTATTCTACTATATACTGTTTAGGACTCATACGAGAAGCCTCGGAGTAGATTATTTGGAAAAATGACTGGGAATATTAAATTTGATTTTGCTATTGGTACCTGAAATGTACTGACTTTATAAATACCTGAAGCAGCTACAGATTTAGTTAAGAAAGTAGATAAATATAAAATGAAATATGTAGCACTTAAAGAAAGTTAAACGGGATGATACATTTTTTAGATTCTGAGTGAAGACTGAAGAGATAAATGTAACCATTGTATTTGTATATAGCCAATCGGTGTTTTTTTGTATATGAATAACTTTTTAAAATGGATCAATCTTCAACTTCGAGGTAATTTTGAAGATAGTAGTAATTCGATGTAATTTGTAATTTAAAGATCAAACATTTTTTTCTATAAGCATTTAAAGATCATATTGCAAAATTCATCTAAACGACTAAACCATAAAAATGTGTGAACTATTTTTTAGTTAAAAATTATTAAAATTTTAAATATAATACCTAAGGCTCAAAAATATAATAAAAGATTCCTCTTTTTTTTGGAACATAAAAGTAAGTATACATATAAATTTGTTGTGAGCGATTATTAAAATGTTGACATTGGTTAGGTAAATAAACAACGATTTATTTATTTTGTTGTAATTCATAAAGATATTTATCGTAGAAAGTAGAAACTATTGAAATACTTAAAATTTAAATTATTATTTTCTATATACAGTGAAATGTTAAAAATATTTAGACTAATTTAAGGTATTTATAGGTATTAACATTTTTTTTAGTTCTATATCTATAAACCTTTTTCTAATACTGTCTTCGTCCCTATTAATACTTTTTGACGATTTTTTTTAAATATGAGGGTAGCTAGGATAGACAGATATTTTGTATGGATTTAAAACCAATAAAGTTCTCAGCCATGTTTTATTACGCCTCATTACTCCTTTTATTTATAATGTATCACAACTATTATAACTATCAATATTCAATAGGTAACTAATCAATCATAAAAAAAAACAAATTATTTCATAATATATGAAAAACATTTACGGGGCAAATTTGATATTTGGGAGCTTATAACCTCAGAACCCTCCTCATTTCTAACTATACCGAACAGGAAAAACTGAAATAGAGACGAGCTCTCGTGTACCGTCCCCGAACCAGAGTGATAAATAGCCAAATGAAAACCATAAATATATTATTTTCTCTCAGATATTACTGCCTACACCAGTCAATATGTAGATATAATTAAATCAAAAGACTATAAAATAAAAATCAGCATAAATGTGTATGATACTAGATAATGGATGTAATGGCCGTGGTTAGTGCTGACGAGACGGAGTATATACATTATATTAAATAATATATATATACATATTCCTGTACATATATACATTAAATTGTGCTTCCAATACATTTTACTGTAAAAGGGTAGTCATTTTCAATATCAGCAACACGCACCCTAAACTTGTGAATTTAACGTGTTAAACAATGAAGCACTCAAGCAACCCTTCCTATATATTTGTGAAATATGAGAGGACAAATTATAACCATAAGTGACAAGTATATTATATAGGTATATATAAAATATAATTATAATATATGCAAAAAATATTTCACATACCTACTATATAAGTATACCAAACAAATTTATAGAAAATATGAACGTGAATAACGTAAGAGTACTTACCGAATTGCAATAAAAATTAAACTATAATGAGTATAAGCTTACGGGCCACCTTAAATATTTGAAATACATTTGGCAAGTTTAAAAAATTAAAAAATGTGTTTGTTTGTTCTTAAGTGTTAGTATTTTTTTAGTCAATTAATCGTTGAAATAATAGTCACAACTTTAATATTATTACTGCTACCTACCTACTTATAATATTTTTTACCATTGTATATTTGTATCATTAATAATATAATATACTTAGTAACGACCTACCAAATTTTTAAATTCTTATAAGCTGTTGCTCAATTCCAATTTATGTCGAATAGACAGCCATTCTGGAGATTTTTTCCATGAGCTACGAACATGAAAGATTCTATAGAGAGATTCTAATTTATAATTTTTATATATGTATACAACTTCGGGGATTCACAACTGTTGTATAAAATTTTGTTGAACATCAACTGGTTTCTGCAATCCAAACCTCGATCCACGAAGAGGTTACACATAAATAATACAGTAATATAAGTTAATAAATTATAACGCAGTATCACAGATTTTCAAAATATAATAGTAGGTACTCAAAATGGTTGGTGCTTATTACAACGACCAACAATAATTGTTTATTTTTACATTTTTATTTAATGGTTAATACTGTTTTACTATTTATTATAAGTGTAGGTATAACTATACAATGTTAAAAATAATGTAGAATAAATATACATTATGTCTTATGACAAGTTAGAGAAATTTGTCTTAAGACAACATAAATATTTATAATTTAGTAGTTAACAAATCAAAAAAAAATATATATTAATAAATTGAGAATCAACATAAAAATAAGATGAAACAAAATAAAATAAATCATAGTTTTAAAGTCCTAATATATAGATAAAAAAATATTAATAAATAATAAAATAAAACTATATAGATAATAATATTAAATACTAATCGTTACATAATAACTCTAATAGGCAAAAGATCGTCGATTTATGGAACTTAAAAAATAATTAATGTCCAGGTTTTGTACCCATTTGACTGCATCTCCATTGGCTGGATGAATATCATTTACTATTTAGAGTGCCTTTGAATAAGCATTCGGAAACTACCTTATGAGAAATTGTTTATTATTAATGACCACAGCCAAAGGAAGGGATAGTATATTAGTATACAATATCCATTTGTACATCAGGTGATTATACCTACCGTGTCAAGTCCGCAAGCGATTTGAAGTCACCCATGTAATATAAATAATCTTAGAGAAGAATTTCGGCAGTGGCGTCGCCAGGATTTTTTTTATTGGGTGTTTTTTTTTTTTACTAAAGTTTAACTTGTGAAGGATTTTACCCTCTCTACAATGTAGTAATAAATTGTTTTAATAAATTATTATATGTATTTACTATTTTATAATGATAAATTGATAATGTTTATGTTGATAACAATTATTGACACATTTTATAGTGCTGTAAATACAAGGTAATTATAATATCATAGGTACAGATTTCTTACATTACTGTAGCATTATAATATATTTATACATATACTAATTAGTTACAAAATAGTTAATAGGTATATATATAATATATAATATTATGTAGTTGTAGTAATAATGTAGCAAAGTTTTTAATGGGAAATAGGAGTATAGTTTAGTTTTTTTTTTTATATTTCTAATTGATCTTGAGAACGGCGACAATGGCCATTAGCTGTATGGTTTTGTAGGTTTATATGTCGGTAGGGGGGTGGGAACACGTGTGTGTTAGTTTGGCAGAATTTTTGATTGGGCACACGTAAGTATCTGCCATGCCCGGGGTGGGGGATGGCGGCACTTGTTCTCCGGACACCGTGACTTACCGTGACCGAGGTATCGAACCAGCGTCGGGTGTGTCGTATCCGACGCCTTAGACCGCTCGGCCACTCCGTCCCCCAGTTTAGTTTTATACATTTACATTTAGCCTATAATAGGATTTAGTTCATTAATATAATATAATTGTGTATAACGTTTTATTTAGGTAATAATAAACATAACATAAAACATAATAAACAAACTAATATAGATAAATGCCGGGTGTTGTCGACCACGGCACTCATTGCATTATGTTTTTGTAAAATTTTTAATCATATAGTGAAATATTTCAGACTTCAAACATTATCTACATATCTATAATAATTGTAACTTATATTGAGTTCTAATTAATAAATATTTATAATAATTAAAGTACTTACTCAGATTCAATATATATTCAACCCTAACAACTCACCACCGACACCGTGACACCACACAAAACGTGAAATCGCCGAAACCCTAACACAGTAAAAACAGTGAAACGGTCCATGTCCATTATCCAACAATATTGAAAATGAAGACTTTTTATTTTTGAAAGCGGTGGGGTTCACAAGTTTACAAAATATATCATCAATGCCATAAAAAACATATATGAATAATGTATAATGTATATGAATAATGTTTCTTATCCAATTAATATTGGATAAGAAACATTATTCAAAAATACTTCCAACAAGGAATTATTTATTTAAAATATTTGGTTTTATAAAAACTATAAGTACGTTTATACGTGAAGTCTTCTATAAAAACTGTGAGATTAATTCATGCAGGATGGCCCCCAGGAAGAACCCACCAAGAAAAGGTCGAACCCAGAGCCGGACAACCGATTCGATACCTTGGACCTGAACGCCCCAAAGGAAATCCACAACACCATAGCGGAAAAACTCAGGGAGCTCACTTCCCTACTTGGCGACGACGACCCCGCAGCAAAGTATTTGAATAAGATTCTCCAATACAGGCCATGTCACCATCGCCGCCAAGCCCAAACGCTGCTATTACACAACTCACCAGCTCAGCCACCCAGGTCAACAGGCCCAACAGCCCGAAGACTACTTTGGGAGCACCCGGGGGGCAGGTAACACGTGCAGCCACCACCGGGAAAACGCCTCCGAAATGGAGGTGGACCCAGAGGCCGCTTCCAAAGCCAAAAAAAAAAGAGGAAGAGGAACCGTAAGAAGGAATGCCCCTCCGACAGGTGCGTAGCCTGTGACCGCGCCGGGCTGAAGACGGGCCCTCACAGACCCGGCTCCACGGCCTGCCGGCCGAAGCGAGCAGCGGAGTCCTGGCGCACCGGAAACCGACGTCATGCGGATGCTGCTGATGACGGATGACCCCAGAATGAGAACACGAGAGCGGCTGGCACGGAACGGGAATTCCAGAACTGCTGGCTTTTGCCGGTCCGCGAAGAGGATACCTGATTACGAGATGTCCAGGGCGGCGGACTCCGGTCGGCCCGAGAAGACACCTCAGAGAAAAAATTTAAAAATAAATATTAAATATTGACATGAGATGGGATAGAGAGGGGTCTGTCCTTACTATTCCCATTGCGGCTTCGGCCACTTGTACATATTATTGTGAGGCATCATGGGGTCATGTTATACACATACAAACCAGCGATCGCTGAGGAATGTGTACCATTTCCCTGTGCGAGCCCAAGTTTAAAGATGTATACATTTTTATTAATAAATGATGCTACATGGGGGTCAAGCAATGTGAAAACAGTACGGCCTCCATGTAGTGGTTTTCACAAGGAAAAAAAAAGGATGGCCACACCACACTGGTCTATGATCAGTAAGTTGTATGGTTCTCAGATTAAGTTCTAAGAGGTTAGAACTCTCCTAATTTTTAAAACTAGTAAACTCGCCCAATGGTAAACTCTCCTGGGTTAACATTAAGTTTTCTTGAAGGAAATATGTTAACTCAATTGGGTCAACATTATGTTTAGCTGAAGGAAATATGTAAACTCTGCCGAATTGTACTAAAATTATGACGCAAAACATTATTATAGACTGAACAGACCAAAAAATAGACATACAAAGTTTCATGAAATCTGTATTTTCATGTTATTGTAAAAATTAAATTAAAATGTTAATTTAATTTGAAATTAATTTAAATTATTATTATTTTTACTATTTATTTTACTACCTATAATTTAAATAATTGAATTTTCTTAATTAAAATCCATATGTATATTAAACTTTAAGTTTGTATGTTCATATTATTATAAACATTAAATTATAATGATACAATTATAGTGCATAAACGAAGTTATTACAGACTTGAGACTCGGGAGTTTACATGTACCCTTCAGGTAGTACTGGAGTAGACCTGGGATAGTTTACAGGTCATTAAAATCAGAAGAGTTAAGTCTAAGAGGTACTACAGCATATCATGTCATACACTAAATAACTTTTTAAAAACAAAATTTACTATCTAAGTTTTTGAACATTAATATTATTCCATATAAAATTGTTATTCAGTAACTTTGTATAAGTAATTTATAGTTAATTTTGAATACGAAATTTAAGGGGTACTATATAGGCAATTTTGACACAAAATAAAATGAAATAAAAATTTAAGAATCATGGACTTTTGATGTATTTATTTAATTATTAATAAATGCATATAAGTGATTGGGTCCAATATTATTTCTGTTAAGAATCGCAGAACGTTGATAAATCGTTTATATATTTGTTTGATGTAAGAGAACTTTATTTGTGTTTTACAGGATTTTAGATGTTTTTTTTGCGTTTTATACGTTTTGTGTAAATGTTTGGTTTAAATAATATTATTTTCTGCAACGTCATGTTCATCCGGTATCTGTTATATGATCATATATCTATACATAGTGGTGAACTCACTAGTATTATGTATAAATATAATATATTATTGGTTGAAAATGATATAATACCGGATTCGAAAATCGAGCTGAGGAATTCGGCGTAGGCTTATAAGTTAGAGTTTAATTTTAAAATATATTGTTATTGAAAATTGAAACAGTCGTTTTAAAATTGCTTTCACAAATAATTAAAATATATCGATGTATAAGTAACCATATATTTTAACTAATTGTTTAAAACTACGAATTCTATAAAAAGAAATCTAAAACATTAATATTGTAAACTTAAAGAAGTACCATATTCAAATTTTAAACATTTGTAAGATAAAACTTTACTGTAGTGATTTTTAAGGTTTTCAAAAAAATAGTTATAATATCATATTATTGTTACTTAAATAAAATTGGTTCTACGTTTTTCAGTGTAATGTGCTATACTCTAATATTATGATGTGAATATAAATTATAATGTATATATTAATAAATTAATATAGTGATTATTAATTATTAATTATTAATTAATTATCACTAGGTAATATATTAAATTTTACATTTTAGAAAAATGAAAGACATCAACAAATTTTCAAAATTCTATATTCAAGTTGAATTTTGTACGTTGTAAGTCTTTAAATTGTAAATCTTCAAGAACATATTATTATTATGGTATGTAAGTATCTTCATATACAAATAAAAAAAAAATATAATATATAGGTACGGGTACCTAAATAAAATTATTTAAATATTCAATACGGGATTTGTCATCAATTTTTGCCCGATTAGTGAATTCACAACTGAGAAAAGCGAAAAATTATTACAATTACCAACAATATAGATGGAATTCAGAAGTTGGTAATTGGTGTATCTGAAGTTTTTGAAGCACTTCTTTTCTCGGTAGTCGGTAAACAATAGAAAAAACACGTCATCGCAAAACAAAATCGAAACAGTTCAGATTTAAGACTAGGTATTAAGGGCGAGTAAGCCTTAAAAAAAAAAGACATAATGCATAAAAGTTCTGTAGGTGTTGTAAAAAATTATTATTCGACCATCGTATACTACGACTCGCCTGTCGGTAAAATACGAAATGGCCTTTTTGACAGGTCGTTGAGGCCAGTAATAATTACTTTAACGAAAACACGTCCAAGTATATCACGAGCTGTTGACTAGTGCTTCAACGTTGTAGGATTAAAGTTAATTGCGACCTATTACATCTGATTGAAAGACAATATTATTGATGAAATATATTACAAATTACAACGAATGATAATATGAGCCGTGATGTACACGTGCTTGTGATGGCGTTGAGTGGTTTTCAGTACTTTTGATTTTACTGGCGTCGACGAGGTTATAAATAGGTACTTTTATAATAAAATCAATGATGCTTTTGCACTGCAGAAACTTGCACAATGCAGGAAGATAAATTATGATTACAGGCAACTCACTGATTATTATTATTCTTATTATTCTTATTATTATTATTCTAAGCGATATGCATATGTTATACATAATATTTAAAGTTGTTGAACAAAAAATAACCTATGTAAGTCGGCCGTTTAATTTCACTATTTTGTACTAATTAATTTCTAATCATACACGAATTGCCCGTTATATAACCCATGTCCCATACTATCCATGTTGACCTAATTATTTATATTGTAGGCGTCTCCCCACTTAATTGGACATTTTTAAATCATATACTGAGTGGGTATCTAAATCACATAATGACACGACTATACAATTAATTGCTCGATTCCGATCGATATATAACAATGAGCTGAACTGGACATAATAATATTATATACTACCTATATGCCGATATATATAAATATAAATATTATATATTATAGCGTTCCTACCTATAATATACTATAATACTATATACATACATTACATCTAGATATTTAGTTCTATTCTAAACGTGAAATAGCGACTGCGCACTTGTGTTTGTGCGTTCGCTATTCGGCATTCGCTAATAATAAAAAAAAACCATACACGGCATTGTATAAAACTAATAGAAAATAAAAATAATTTTATTGTTCGAGACCAGAGAGCATAACACAGTAGCATAATACATAAGTACTTAAGCACATAAAATATAATATGCGTAGGATACTAGGACGTAGTTATAATAATCTATATTAACAAATAACAATACAAGTATACAACATAGGTACTATAATAAATTAGTAGGTTGTAGGTATCTCACCAACAGAGTAACATCGCACTAAACGAGTATACCTAATGCCTAATGGAAATAATAATAATTTGATTTAAAGATTTTTAACACGAGAGTATTAAGTATAGAAATGGGATGTCTAAAATTATTAAATTAAAAACAAAACATCTGAGTTATAAGTTTATAACCCACCTGCGATATACTTTATTATTAATAAATTATTTTAATATATTTTATTATTCACTAGCTGACCCCGTGCACTTCGTTACCTGACAACCAATAATTATTGTTATAGTAGCTTCAAGACCCATGGCACCATTTATAAATTTCCATCAGAAATCTCAAAATCCCTGTTTGAGGCTTGAGCACCTCCTGGGGTTGGTCCTCTCCCTTTTTAAATTAGCCTATGTTCTGCTCAGAGGTCTATTCTATCTCTGTACATAATGATCCCGTGCACTTCGTTGTCATTAAAAATGCCAACTCTATATATGAATAATATGTTTTACATATTAGCATGGCAACCATTTATATACAAAAAATTCCATAGGAAATCTCAAAATAATATATAAATGGTTGCCATGGTAATATGGACACACAGACAGACAGACATACATTCGTTTTTATATATATAGTCATATAGATTATGTTTATTTAACTAGTTAATATTACATTATATGGTTTATTCATTAGTCGTTAAATTTAATGTCATGATTATATCAGTAATGTCAGAATATATATTATTTTTATTCACATTTGAGTTAATACCAACAACAAAATAAATAAATAAAATGGTTATTTTTCTTTTAAATATCATTACTAATAACTTCAAATGTCTAAAAAAAAAACTAAATAATTACCTATATATTTTTAAATATTAATCGGAGCTACATACCACCACTACTACAGGATAGCAACTTACGCCCGAAATTACCTAGATGAAGTCAAGCTTGTAAGCGTATCTACCCTACATGACATTCATACCGTTAAAGTCAATGTAGGACCAACCACAATTATTAAAGTATACAAACCACCAGCGACCACATGGCATGATCAGGTCCTTGGGGACATCTCCTATCCAACAATAGTCATTGGTAACTTTAACAGCCACCACATGAATTGGAAGTATTTCATTAACAACACTAAAGGAGAGCTGCTTGTATCATGGGCCGAAACTAATAACGACCATTTAGTATTTGATGCTAAATCCAAAAGCATATTATTCAAGTCTGCAGGTTGATGGAATAGAGAGTATAACCACGATTTCTACTTTGTTTCATTAACAAAAAACCTACCCATGGCAACTAGCCGAACCGTTATATATGAACGACTTCCCAAATAGCCAACATCGACCTATCCTATCAAATCAGGCCCAAAATTCCATTAATTAACTCCACAACTCACCTCAGATGGAGCATTAACAAAGCTTCGTGGGAAGAGTATGTAAATTAACTGGATAAATGCATCCGAATCATCCCACTTGAACTCTCGAACTACGAATTATGAGGGATGTTGTATTATTTTCAAATCTTATATAATATAAATAAACATTTTTTTATGAATTTTTAACTCAAAATAATTTGCAAATTTTCGTGATTTTAGAAACTAGATGGAATTTTAAATTTTAAGCTAATAAATGCACCAACTATATTCACTGATTCATGATTCACTTTCCCATCAGAAAACATACTATAGTTTAAAATCAAAGCATTATTTCGACTACTTATATCGTTACACACACAAATATAATAAACAAATTTAAAAAAAACTCATCACATCGTCATTACAAAATCAATACATTTATAGCTCCGATTTAAAAACAATGAATAATGAAAAAAACCAACTATTAAAAAATTGAATTAAATAATAATTAAAGCCACCAAGGTCTTATCGCAAATTGTTCAATTACATTGTCAATATATTTGGTTTCACCGTTTTGGTAGCCTCTTAAACTCTCCTTCTATGTACATTCATACTCAATCCAGACAGCTGATATCACTCATACGGCCATCTGGCCACACAGGCCAGATTCCAGGTCTTGACACGCCTTACCATACTAAACGAATGTTCAATACAGCAGGTTTTTATAGTATCACCCCGTGAAAGAGTCACGCTGATGACCAATGTTGATTTTTTCAGCCATACATGGATAAATTCTTTTGAAAAATCAATCAAATCTAAGTATTTAATATAAATTTCAATGGTTTTGTGTCTTTTCCCCACATTTCAAACTACGTAGCTGCTGCATTAACCAAATTGTATGGCCACATTTTTTCATACTGATTTGCAATGTCATTTGCATGCAAATAAATTTATTTTTACTCAAATAGTTCATAGCATATAATGATGAAGCTACGTCAGGAGAAATTATTTATTGTGAGCATTAAAACAACACTATTTTAAAGAAGAATAACCGAACCCAGAAAGGTAATAACAATTTATCTTCTGAAAAAATCATCCGCAGTTTCAAATTATGATTTGATCTTTGTGATTGTTGAACATTTGTTTGAGGTATATATCTATATATATAAAAATGAATGTATGTCAGTCTGTGTGTCTGTGTGTCCATGTTACCATGGTTACCAAGGTTGCCATGGTTACTAAGGTTACTAAGGTTTCATGGTTATTAAGGTTACCATGATCCATAGTTACCATGGTTACCATAGTTACCATAGTTACCATGGTTACCAAAGGTACCATGGTTACCATGAGTGTTGTAGCTATTATAATCAAAAAAGGTCTTTAATGGGCAACGAAGTGCATGGGATCAGATATTTTATATATATAGTCCGTGTGTGTCCAGTGGACACTGTCCACATTACCATGGCAACCTTTTATATTTTATTTTGTAACTTCCTATGGAAAGTTTTGTATATAAATGGTTGCCATTTTGATATGTAGAACATATTATTCATGTAGAGTTGTAATTTTTAATGTGAATTGATAATCATTGAGATGTTGACGATGTTGTGCTCAAATAGGGATTTTGAGATTTTATATGGACTTTTTCGTTTATAAATAGTTGCCGTGGGTTTCAAAGCTATATAATAATAATAATTATCGGTTGCCATTGGTTAATTTGGTTGTTATTTAAGAAGACCAGTTGATTTATTTGTGTACGCACCGGACGGTACAACGAAAAATATTGTATATCCAAAAGCACTTCTGTAGATGGCAAGTGTAAAACTGTGCACGAATATAATTAATGAATATCGAGATTAATATAATCAATATAATTCATATAGAGTTGGTATTTTTATTGGGCAACGAAGTGCACGGGATCAGCTGTAAATTTAATATGTATAAAATATGTATCATGGGAGTTAAAACTGAGGTAGGGTGATCATAAAAATAAAATTATATGTAGATTTATATGTAGTAAAACTTTAAAAAATAATATTAATCTATATATATAAAAATGAATGTATGTCAGTGTGTGTGTATGTGTGTGTGTGGGTCCATATTACCATGGCAACCATATCTGTATATAAAAAACAGTAAGCTGATTGACTGCTATCAACGCACAGCTCAAACCATTGGACGGATCTGGCTGAAATTTGGCATACAGATAGCTATTATAATATAGACGTGCGCTAAGAAAGGATTTGCCAAAATTCGAATTTTTAAATAGGTGCTGAAACAGGGACATTGAGATTCACGATAGAAATTGGAAATTTTATTTTTATTTATTTATAGTTGCCATTGGTTACAGTCTACATTAGAAATTAGCATTTATTTATTGGTTGCCATTGGTTATTCGGGCAGATCAGGTACAAGCTTGCATCAAATCGAATTATTGAACAATGCTTACCAGGGTGGCAGAGTTGCACTTACCGCAGAAAATTACACCCAAAAGGAGTTCAACAATCATAATTTTTTTAAGAGTTGCGATTTTTTACGAGCAACCAAATTTATTATATTAATCCACAGTATTACTTCAAAATAAACTTGGTATAACTTTGATACTTTAGAGTTAAATCATACACTTCCGTACAAACAGCACGGGGTCCGCGATCTACCGCAGGTAGATTGCCTACCTGATAATGTACTGCCGCGATTCAGAATTTTTATTCAGGGCAACGGGAAGGATAAGATAAATTTTGAACACCATACACGTTAATGAATTGAACAAAGTTTGAGTAGGTAGTATTGAGTTGATCCATTTAACGGGCGACGAAGTGCACGGGATCAGCTAGTATATATATAAATGTATGTCTATATGTATGTCTGTGTATCCATATTACCATGGCCACCATTTATATATTATTTGGAGATTTCCGATGGAATATTTTGTAAAAAAAATGGTTGCCATGCTAATATGTATAACATATTATTCATATATAGTTGGCAATTTTAATGGACAATGAAGTGCACGGGATCAGCTACTTTTATATGTATAGATAGAATAGACCTCTGGGAGAAGATAGGCTAATCCAAAAAGGGAGATCAAAAACGTCGGGAGGTGCTCAAACAGGGATTTTAAGATTTCCGTTGGAAATTGCTGTTTATAAATGGTTGCCATGCGTTTTGAAGCTATTACAATAATAATTATTGGTTTCCGGGCAACGAAGTGCACGGGGTAAGCTATAGTGAATAATAAAATATATTAAAATAATTTATTAATAATAAAGTATACCGCAGGTGGGTCATAACTCAGATGTTTTGTTTTTAATTTAATAATTTTAAACATCCCATTTCTATACTTAATACTCTCGAGTTAAAAATCTTTAAATCAAAGTGCCGGGATCAGCTAGTATGATATAAAATATCCTAGACTCCACTCAGAATCGTTTTTTGTATACAATGATATTATATCATCGAATTCAAATTTAATATCATCCATTGCAGTGACCCACTTCTAACCTACTGTAGTGCTGATGTACTGTACAGCAGAGTGACATCCACTTACACGCTTTTTTTTAAGTTGTTCTTATATAACGTAATTTTTACTGTGTCCTTCATCTCACAAGTTGGCTTTACCGCAATTGTTTGGTTTATGCGCCAGCACACGGCATATAACTGAACAAGTAATATCTTCCTTGTCTAATAACTCCGCCTTTAGCAACCATTATAATATATATATATTAAAAAATGTATGAGCATAAATAAATAAATACAACAGCCGTAAAGCACCGTATATATTATAATAAATAATAATAAAAATAAAGTTTACGGACATATTATTACAATGTGAAACGGTTGAACTTGCTTTCCTCCTTTTTCAGTATGATAATATATTATACTTCTGCAAGTGGTACATCGTACATATGTATAATAATTTAATACGAATAAAACGTTATGACTTATGAACATTTGTATATAAGATTACCAAAAAAAAATTACGAGCCTGCGATCGAGATAATAAATTGGAACTATTATTACCAACCCGATTATTATTTATTATTACTAGAGTTTAAATTCTTTAATAAAAATCTATTATTTTGAAATTTAAAATTAACTACTTATCACAATTCACAATTCTGAGTGGTTGATAACAATATTTCAAATTAATTAATTTAGTTGTAGTACCTAACTGATTGGTTGGAAAACATCCAATTGATAAATAAAACATAAACATGAAGTATTGAGAGGCCGCGGCTCACTATAATACACACTCTTAAGTCCAAATATCAAGCTAAAAATCCTAAATGAGTACACATTTATTGCCAAAATGTGGAGCTTTTTATAGTCTTTACTTATAACTTATTAGTTATTTTTTACTCCATAACTCATAAGTCATAATGATGACAAATATTTTACACAATATATCAGATCCTTTACTATGATAATATTTATTATTTAATCACGATTATTTGTAAAACTTTAATTTTAACTATGATGAAAATGAAACACGAATTATACAACGGCTATATAATATATGTATACATTCCCTACATTATACCCTACATTATATTATTCTAGTACGCTTGTACTTATAGAAAACAGCCAAAATATAAATAATTATTTATGGTTATACTACATACATATTTAAATATCTTGTTATAGGAAATTAAAATAAAATAAACCAAATTTATATTGCTTTTAAAATATTATTAATTTAGATTGAAAAATAGATTGTATTATTTCTTGTCTCAAGGTAGCTATAACACTGTTTTCACGTCAAAAGAATAAATTGACAAAAGGTTAAAAAAATGGTTAGGTACTATACAAGTACTTATAAGTTATAAGTTTTATTACCCTGAGAATTATATTATTTTCACATGCGACAAACTACCGGGTGTTATAATATATAATAATATATATATATAATAATATTACATATTATATACAAAGAAGTAAGTACATATTAATACACTAATAGAGTATAGTTAAGTGGCTGGAGTGGCGTTAATATTATGTAGTATTAATATTTAATACAATGAATAATTTTGCTTATTGTATCTTCAAGTGTACCAACAGGCTACCAACAGCATGTAAATGAAATGTGGGTATACATTTTAGTATTATACGTATCAGCCGCTTTTTGGAACTTAATATTGTATGATCAACAAAAAATAAAACCAAAGAAGTCGTTCTGTTGTATAGTTGGTGTAGACTGTAGAGTGTACTTCAATGTGTTGCATGTACAAAAAACGGTTACGAGTTGAAGCAGGAGACCTTCCGTTATTCTATATTTCTAAAGATCTTTTATTAAATATTTATTCAGTGGCGTAGTGTGAAACTTGGTGGCCTTCTATGGCTTATAAGAGAAGGAGCTCTCCGTTAGAAATTAAATAATTAAATAGTTAAACTAGTTATACTAGAAAATATAGTCTGATGATTATAGACGATTATAGAGTAGACATCCACAATCCATTACACTACTACAGTGACATACTCAATGACGACTGACGAGATACACTCGAGACCTACTATACAACAGAGAGGTTATCTACTTTTCCTTATTTTTTTCGTAGGAAAAACTAGGCTGCATCCGAATTGCATGCCAAAAAAAAATGTCCAAATTGCATGCCATCTCTTAGAGGGGTCTGTCCGAATTGCATGCCTTGAACCACATGTTTATTTATTATGCACTTAAACAACTTAAACTTTTTTTGGACTTTCCTAATTTAAAAAAAATGCATGTATAGAAACGCTATTTTATCTCTGGTTGTTACAATTGATTAGTTATTCTAGATTGAAATGTTTTTATATCCGAGTAAATATTTTCCCAAACTGTATCTATATTGGAGTATAGATACTAGTGATACTTAGTGTATTGTAGTCTACTAGTCTGTTTCACAGATATAAGACATAAGAGTATCGGTCACTTAAGTGTTTGTAGCTGTCAAATTTATAAGCTTTTATAATTTATAAGTTATTATAATATTATTACCTACTACTATTATTATTGTTTTTTTAATTTACTATAATTATTATTATATTGTAACATAATTTTTCATTGTAATTATCCCCTGAAAAATTTTAAACTAAATCCCTTTAATATTAACTGTTTTATAAAATGCTATTACTATTATTAATATATATTTTCCATATTGACATATTTTATTATTATGAACTATTATTATATATATTGTATATTTAAATTGTAATATTGTATTCTTGAAATGTAAAAAAAACCCATCAAATTTTAAAACAATATTGTTTATTTGAAATACTATGTAAACATGTAAAATACACTCACTTGATTACCCTAAGCTACAATAGTTTTATTTAACTAATGGCCTTTATTGTTGATGAAAAATAGTTGTATTTAATATTTATTATTCACAGTGTCACCTTCTACAATTTTTATATATTTTATTGTAATGTAACAAAATCCCGTTCCTCCAGTGGAAAAGTAAGTTTTTTAGTCATTTTATTCGGACATACATACCCCTCTAAGAGATGGCATGCAATTCGGACAAACCCCTCCAAGAGACAGGATGCAATTCGGACAGTCCTCTCCAAAAGACGGCATGCAATTTGGACATTCCAATTTATATTTATTTTTTTGGCATGCAATTCGGATGCACCGAAAAACTACTATCTCAAAGTTTAAGTCTACAGTTATAGTTTATTTTTACTACTCCAAAAAGTGATGACACACAAAATAAACACATCATTGTAAAACTAATAGATTTATAGTTCAGCTCGGGATCATAAGCGTAACTAGGAGGGACTTTTTAGCCCACTTGTCATAATTCCTAATTCCACGAATGGTAGCTACAATTTTAAACTTAATCGTGGAAAAATATTTTTTTTGGTTATCAAACTATATTATGTAATGACCCTGTGTAAGACGTATCATGTTGTGTAGTTTTTACTACATAAATACTAAGAATTTGTCAATAAGCTAAACACAAAAATAGTCGTAATAAAAGACGTACGATTATTAACAAATGGTGATAATGATTAATGAGTAACGATGACTGAACGGCAATAGCTGTCAATAGCAACATCTATACTCTATACTACTATATAAAATGAAATCGCTTTTTTTTGTTCGCGATAAACTTAAAAACTACTTATTCAATCGCCGTGCAGTTTTTTTTAAATTAACGGGAACATCACAGAGAAGGTTTATAGCATACATTTAGTCCGATAAAGTTAATAAATAATTAGTTATTATTAATTAAAATAAACGTGTAAATTGTATACCTGATATTATACTTATAGTGCGTCACGGCGGCCCGAAGGTTTCCAGCTACCTGTAACCTGAACTTTTTTCTTTTGCGTGTTCTATCGGTGTGTAGATGTGAATTGTTCCGAGAAGTAAAATTCAACAATCCATCTATTACAGTATTACTATATGTATCTATCTATCTTTATATCTAAATATATAAATGTGAAAATGAAAACCTTTGAGGCATTTATTCTCGGAAACTACTGAACCGATCATTATGATTTTTTTTTTTAGATTCTGAGTGGAACGATGAATGTATTGATTTTACAATGATGTGTGTTTTTTTTTAAATTTTTTTTTGTGTCTGTCATCACGGTTTGGGGCAGTAAAACTGCTTCGATTTTCTTCAACAGTATCTTTTTCGATGGGAAAGTGAATCTAGTTGGTGCATTCGGGAGGTCAAAATTAAAAATTCCCAATAGTTTCCACGAGCGCCGAGAAAAACAACATAACAATTAAGGAAGAACGGGAATTTTTATGCAAAATTGGTTTTCCAAAAAATCGATTATGGTTTTTGGTGTAACTCTAAAACTAAAAAGGTGGGCAAGTGGGTCACTGTATAATGGATGGTATTAAATTTGAATTCAATGATATAATATCATTGTATAAGAAAAACGATTCTGAGCGGTGACGGTATGTCAGTCTATGTATAAGACTTATTATATACATATCTATGGTATTAAACAAAAAATTGACCTATAATAGGTACCTATAATAAATTCCAAATTAATCATATCACAATATCCATTAGATACTTATAACGCGTTATACATCAACAAAAACCGTGATACTATCATAGATATATAATAGTACACTTTAGAAGTTTCAAGTACCCACGAATAATATTATTCAATCACAACAAAATAACTAAAATAGTTATCCTAGGTTTTTTAATATGTAATTTCGTCCAAATTTGAATTTAAAATGTCTGTAAAAAATAAGTGTGTTCATATATTTTTTAGATTTTTTGGTTATAGTATGAACTATTTATGAGAACCTTTGTGTTGAATTTGTAATCCTTAGCTATAAAAACTGAACATTTTATAATTTATTAATTACAATGATTGATCATTTTCGAGATTTTGATAAATTTTGTCAAAATTTGATCTTTAAATGCTTATAAAAATAAACTGTGCCTTGTATTACATTTTTACACTTTTTGGCCCAACAGATAAAACTTGATATTGATATTCATAGAAAAAAAAACTAAAAAAATTGAAAGCTGTAAATGTCCATAAACAGCTCAAAAAGAGTCAAAATATTTTCAAAATTGTATGGTGTTTAGAAAATGCTAATTTAAACATTCAGTGAAATTTCCATGTATCTACAGTTGTTTGTTTTTGAATTGCAACAAAATAAAGAAATCGCTACATGAGTAATCGAGTGAATATCCAATGTTGTAAAAATTTGAATTTCAAACGCTCATAAAAATTTAATTTGACTGTCCGGTAGAGATTTTTTTATTGATAAAGGTAGATAATCTTATAAGGAATCTTGTGTTTCATTTTCAAATCTTAGTTTTAAAAAGAAAAATTTTTACGAATTCTTAACTCAAAATAATTTGCTAATTTTCGTGATTTTTCCATATTTTGTCAATTTTTGAACTTTAAATGCTTATAAAAAAAAATTGTGACTAAGGATTTTTAATATTTTTCATCTGCCTTTGAAACAATATATTAAGAGCCTTCTATTAAATTTTCAAGCTTTTGCAACCAACAAATAAAATTTTATTGATATGTATTTTTAGAAAAAAAAACTAAAAAAAAATGGAAAATGAAAATGTCCCTAAACTGTTCAAAATAAATCAAAATATTTTGAAAATGTTATCGTGTATAGAAAATGCAAATATAAACAATCAGTGAAAATTTCATGTATATACGTTCATTTATTTTAGAGTTACACCAATAACCAAAATCGATTTTTTGGAAAACCAATTTTGCGTAAAAATTCCCGTTTTTCCTTAATATTTATGTTGTTTTTCCCGGCGCTTGTGAAAACTACTGTGAAATTTATACTTTTGACCCCCCAAAGTACCAACTAGATTCACTTTCCTATCAGAAAAGCTACTGATGAAGAAAATCCAAGCACTTTTACTGTCCTAAAACGTGAGGACAGACACAAAAAAAAATAAAAAAAAAATATAAAAACACACATCATTGTAAAACCAATACATTCATCGCTCCGCTCAGAATCTAAAAAGAAACTCTAAAACTCTAAAATTTTCACTGGTTGTTTAGATTTGCATTTTCTATACACGATAAAATTTTCAAAACATTATGATTTGTTTTGGAACATATTCATTTTCCATTTTTTTTTTAAAATATCTATAAAGTTTTATTTGTTGGTTAAGAAAGTTTGAAAACTATTTAGAAGGCTCCTAGTATATTGTTTTAAAGGCGGATGAAAAATATTAAAAATCCTTAGTCACAGTTTTTTTTTATAAGCATTTAAACTTTAAAGTTCAAAAATTGACAAAATATGGAAAAATCACGAAAATTAGCAAATTATTTTGAGTTAAGAATTCGTAAAAATTTTTCTTTTTAAATCAAAGATATTAAAATGTAACACTAGATTCCTTATAAGATTATCTACCTTTATCAAAAAAAAAATGTCTCTAAGAAAGACAAATTAAATTTTTATGAGCGTTTGAAATTCAAATTCAAATTTTTTCAACATTGGATATTCACTCGATTTCTCATGTAGCGATTTCCTTATTTTGTTGTAATTCAAAAACTAATAACTGTAGATACATGAAAATTTCACTGATTGTTTATATTAGCATTTCCTATACACCATACAATTTTGAAAATATTTTGAATCTTTTTGAGCTGTTTACGGACATTGTCAACTTTCAATTTTTTAGTTTTTTTTTTCTATAAATATATCAATAAAGTTTTATCTGTTGGGTAAAAATTTAATGTTTTTTCCATATTTTGTCGATTTTTGAACTTTAAAGCTTAAATGCTTATAAAAGAAAACTGTGACTAAGGATTTTTAATATTTTTCATCCGCCTTTGAAACAATATACTAGGAGCCTTGTATTAAATTTCAAACTTTTTTAACCAACAAATAAAATTTTATTGATATTTTTAGAAAAAAAAATGGAAAATGAAAATGTCCCTAAACAGCTCAAAATAAGTCAAAATATATTTTAAAAAAATGCATGGTGTATAGAAAATGCTAATATAAACAGTCAGAAAAATGTCATGTATCAATGGTAATTTGTTTTAGAGTTACACAAAAAACCAAAATAGATTTTCTCGAAAACAGATTTTGCGAAAAAAATCCCGTTTTTCCTTAATTTTTATTTTTTTTTTCACAGTGCGTTTGAAAACTACTGGAAAAATTTTACTTTTGACCACGCAAAGAACCAACTAGATTCACTTTCCTATCAGAAAAGATACTGTTGAAGAAAATCTTTACTGTCCTAAAAGGTGATGACAGACACAAAAAAAAAATTTTTAATTTAAAAAAAAAACACACATCATTAAAAAATCAATACATTCATCGTTTCACTCAGAATCTAAAATAATCACATGCGTCGCGAGTACACCAATACTCCAATTATATTTTAAACGAGAAAATGCACACTGATAACATAAACCTTTCATAAAGCTAGGTACAATTAGCCGGTTTGTCCATAAAAATAAATAAAATAACCCCCCAAATATATTAATATATAAATATTAAATACTCCTAAAAATCCGGGACGATCATCCATGACTTCAATACTATTTTAGGTACACTGTATACACATTTTTTTTTACTACAAAGTTGTACTCAGGGCCGTCCCTAAGGCAGGGCGAGAGGGGCCCTCGCCTTCATTAGTTGGACAGGCCCCCTCTTTTGTAGATACAATAAAAAAGTTAAGTTAATGAGAAAAAAAAATTATCATTTATATATTTTTATACTTTCATTTGTTGTCAATTTTACTACCTATTATACGGCTATACCTACTTATATTAAAATATACTTGTTTCCAACAAGTTTTTGTACCTCTATCAAACTAAAAAAGTTCCCCGGCAAGTCACGTTTTTGATATTTGTTAATTTATTTTCAACTACTAAATTTGATGATTATGCTTGACACCCACTGTACAGCAGGCGGTACCCAATTGTCCATCTTTATTCATATTGTACATTTGTACTATATGCCTACTTATTAATTTATCAATATTATTATATTAAGTTTAAATATATTACGTGTTTTGTTATTAATTAATTTACTTATTCATATTATTGTAAACAGGTACAAGGTACTATATTTTTAAGTATATTTGCGCGTAGCCCCCTTATACCTATAGGTATATCGTATATATCATAATATTAAATATTTAAATATATGCAACTGCGAACTGACGATAATGACATTTTAGGCCCCGAAAATCGTAAGGACGGCCCTGGCTAACTAATATAGGCTACTTATATTTTATCTCCCCCCTTCAATGTGTCCGCAACTACCGCAGGTAGATTGCCTACCTGATAATATACTGTTCGCATTACCATATGAGAAACTCACGCGGGATGGCTATGTAGAGCGAATTACACCCAAAAGGAGTTAATTAATCTCAATTATTTCCCAGGCAACGCCGGGTTATTCAGCTATATATAATATATAAATGAATATTTGTCTGTAGATTAGACCTCTGGGAAGAGATAGGCTAATTTAAAAAGGGTTAAAATTGTTCTTTAGAGTTAAATCATCTACACTTACGTACAAACAGCACGAGGTCCGAGATCTACCGCAGGTAGATTGCCTACCTGTTAATATACTGCTGCGAATCAGAATTTTTATTTCAGGCAACGGAAAAGTTAAGATAAATTTTGAACACCATACACCGAATATTAAATAACGAATTGAACCAAGTTTTAGTCATATAGAGTTGGTACATTTAACGAAGTGCACGGGATCAGCTAGTTCTTATATATATAAAAGAACCGGCCTATTTTATGTTCCAATTTTGTGACTACACTATTTAATATTTTTCTAATTTTTTTTCACAGAGTCAACAGTAGAATTAATTTGTGTTTATTTATAATCGGTTGCCATTGGTTTTTTGGGCAGATCAGGTACAAGCTTGCATCAAATCGAATTATTGAAAATTACCTACCAGGGTGATTGGTGAAAGAATTGCCCTTTGCCCTTTGTCAGCGATCCGACGTAGTCGGATTGCCTACCAGAGTGGCTGAGTTGCACTTACTGCAGGCTGCAGCAAGTTACAGCCAAAAGTAGTTGAACAATCATAGTTTTTTTTTAAATTTGCGTTTTTTTACGGGGAATGAAGTGCACGGGTTCTGCTATAAAAATATATTTACCATTAATACCGCTAGAAACATTTCAATACATTTTCATTAACCGTTTTTTATATTAACTAGCCGATCACATTAAAAGCAAAAAAAAAGAAAAAAGAAAAATTATACATATCATATTACCATCGTCCGAAAACACGGGCGAAGCTGTGACGGCTTGGCTAGTGTTTTTATAAATTTGTTTATTAAAATTCATACGTAAATAGGAGTTGTTGGTATAGGTATAGTAATAAGTTAAATCATTATATGTACATAAATTATATTTTTCTGTTTTAAAAAACATGGAGCTCCCACATCTTTTACTTATTTTAAATATGTTAGGGCCGAAGCCCCCCCTAACTTTAAGGTCTAGTTACGTCTATACTCGGGATGTAATATTAAACTGGTAATGGAATCGTTAAAAATTAACTTAATTCGCCGTAATAGGAGGTTGGCACTTTAGCTGGACAAATTACAATATTCTCCAAATGTTTTATACGAGGTACCTACTACCTACACCTACACGTAAGAACAAGAATATTTTCTTTTTCTTATCGGTCCTACTATGTACATTTCTCAAGTTCTTCATACAATTTACAAACGCAGTCAACAGAAAAAGACATGCTCATTGTTTCTTTCACAGGCGTGTTAATTAGTAATTTTAACGAATGTCCGGAGAATTAGAAATATATCGGTTCATATTAACATAATATTATAGTATCTACATACCACGATTAAAGATAAGATCTTATCTTTAATCGTGCTACATACTTAGATAATTTGTTCATAACATTTATTAAAATACTTAGTACCTACACCTACCTAAATACAAAATTGTCTGTAGAATGTAAGTACCTACCAATCTCCACAATATTTAAAGTCGAAAAATATTCAGACAATATTAAAATCTACCAAACAAGGCAACAACGAATTTAATATATGTATTAATAGGCGGCAATACTTTATAGTGTGATAAACTGATAAATAAAAATAATAATTCTAGATATTATCGTACCTATTGATAACTAAATTTTAAACTTAAATTATTTCCAAGTAATAAAGACATCGAGTCAATTAGTAATTGTTAAGAGTAATAGTTACTGACTATAAATAATACTAGATACGGATAACTTATAAATAGTTCCTCTAAATTAATCAGTAAACTCCTTTTACACGATTTCATAATATCATAATTCATAACATTCAATATAAAAGTTTATACCTAGAATTGCAGTTATTGTTTATAAATAACTGCATTCTACAGTAGTTTTTTGTAGTACTTATATCAAAAATATCGTTTAAAATGAATAATAAGTAATAACAATTTAATTTTAATTAATATTTAAATGCATGATTAGCGTTCTTTATATTTTAAACAATTATATTTTTTTTGTTCTTGAACTAATAATAATAATTTAACAATAGTAAATTTTAGGTAAAATTAAAAAATTCGGTAAGTTCAACTTTAGTAACAATAGTGCTAGAAATTATTAATAAAATTTCCGCGTCGACTATTTAACGCGAGGCTTTGAGGAATTGGTTATAAAATTTATATTTATCATAATTATTACTACCTATCTATTCATTTATAACATAAATTAAATGAAAAATCGTATATTCGGATACTGGTTTACCTACAGGCTACAGTATTGCCCATTATTTTATTATCAACCAAATAATATCAAAACAATATTCAACATAATATTTTATTATAATAGGACAATAGGACAATAGAAATATTATATTGCAAACTGAGCAAGGAATCTATGGATGTTATATATAATATGTTATAGCTTATAGTAATTTATTTGTTTGAAACAGTATAATCACTTTTTCGGATCTCAGTGCAAATAATGTTTCATCCAGCACCACACTTCTTTACTACCTGTACTGCGCCGCCTTGAAATGTGTTCAGCTTTTGAAACGTAAAGTTTATTTTTAAAGCTTGCGATTTGTTTTCGTCACCACTTTTGTTTTTTGAGTCGTTAAGTTCAATTGACGAGGTAACACGATAAGGAAAAATATACTTCTTAATTAAGTCAACAAAATACATTAAAATATGACAAAAGTTCTAACCATTTCCAAGGCGTAGGTAAATCAATGGACTGTGTCACTACAGTCAACGAAACAATAAGCTATTATTTTTGTGTGGTTGTACTTATTATTGCCAGAAGGGTTTTAAACAATTTAAACTTATTATGGACGTATAGGCGTAGTATAGCTATTAGCTACTGCACTGTAAATAATATTAATTGCGTTGTTATAATATTCAACACATTTGAATTGCGTTCTAGTCTGTTAAATATCACTCCTTGGGTCTTCCAAAAAATTGTTATCCATGAAAAACCACTAATACCACCGCACACATACTTTCACTGCAGAACATTAATAACTGTTGCTATAATAATATACCACACGAAACTAGAACAGTTTTTATTAAATACATTAAAAACGCACTTTGAGTTTTCAAATTATTTTTGTTTTTATTCATTTATACATCTTTTTATTCATGTACATAATATATATATATATGTATATATACGAGGATATATTATATATTTATATAAATATATATATCATATACACGTATAATTTATTATTTATAAATTTCTATATGTATACATATATATAAAGTAGAATCAAGAAAGTGTCATACCACAAAAATTTATTGACACGTGTTTAGTATAATATAATTTATATATTATTTATATTTAAATACAATATATATTAAAAAAAAAAAAACAGGCTATTCACAAGTACATGAAAAATTAATATTAGGTATGCACCATTGTGGAAAATAAAATATTACTAAATAATAATATGATTTAAAAATGTATTCACATTTTTTTAAGGAAAAATAAAAGGGGTATAAAGTATAATAATATTATAATAGTGTGAAGATTGCAGAAGACATTATTATAGATACTACTATTTAAAGTAAAGAGAGAGCTAAGGGGAGAAAATAACTTTAAGAATCAAAATATCACATATTTCAATGTGGCTTAATCTTTGGTACTTGTCTTCGCACAATGTTATGGTCCATTGTGAAGCAAGCCAGACGCACGGGAACATTTTGAAATCGCTTCTCATTAGCATATTATTATATCGATGAAGCGAATCAAAATAGTTATATCATATATCAATTTTGTTCTGGAATAATGGCGTAAAAATAAAATTAATATCACAAAGGCAAAAAAAAAATTAACGGTACATAATGCTTTCTGCAAAACCACTTGATCGATTAAAAGTATGTTAATACGCTAAAAAAAAAAAATATATATCAATCAAATACAAGACAAATCGTTAAAAATGCCTAGATCCATAATTATTATTTACACGGATGAATACACTTAAACTCCGTTATCTCTTAATCTAAAATTGTTCCATTGACTATTATATTTTTGTATATATTTTTTGTCTTTAAGTATAAAAAGTATAAAAAATATGTGTTACAAAATAATAAGTTTCAAAAACAATATACAATAATTAGGCCGTTAATATTATTATTATTATTATTACTCCGCCTATTCCCTTTTATATTACATACAGGAATACACATTATATTATAAGTTATTATCTCATTCCTGCCTTAACATTTTGTATCAATAAACCTGCATTTCGATATAACAAAAAAATTGTATACATTACAGAAAACATTTAACGCTAGTTAAATAATAAAATTAAATTTAAAAAAAAAAACATATTCTATCTTTATATAATATTATAACATTAAATGGCACTAGCAGTATTGTGCCACATGCGATAGGTGGATTTATAAAAAAATCTATTTGTTAATAATTTGTATTATTATGTATATTATCAATATCATCGACAGTCTTTAGAAAACGTACCCTTTTTAAAGCTGGATATGTAAATAATTGTAGTGAGAAGTTCCTGACACCAATACTATTGAATATGAATTTTGACGTATTTCTGTAAGTAAAAATAAACATTTTTATTAGTGGAGGTTATTTCAAATAGTTATTAATTTATATTTTATACAATACACATACAATTATTGCACTAATTTATTATTTCTGAAAATAAAATATAATAGATTATATGACATATTTATCTGTCAAAATAATATTAAGCCAAGTACACCGAATTGTAAAATGAATAATCTTTGCAAAATATGTTTATTAATATATTTTAATGTATACTGATTTTGTAACATTTGTGTTGTAATTTAAAAAGCTTTCAATTTCAGATTGTAAAAATAGTTATAAATGGTATAAAAATAAAATCCTAAAGGAAAAGGAAACAGAACCAATAAAAATAACTATTGGAATAACTAATAAATGATTAGTTCAAAGGGCAAAAATGTATCATTGAGAATCAACTATTATAATTTATCAAAGAAGCATTATAATATTTAGGTATTATATTATATTATTATTAAGTACCTAAATCAATTTAGTGTACATCAATAATTAATCTAAAATTAATTTTTATGTCCTGAAAAATCATTAAATATTTAAAAAAATTATTAAAGATCATTTGATATAAACAAGTCAAACATTTTAATGCGAGATTATCGAAGGTTATCGTCAAAAATCAATTCAGATCCAATTAACATTGGTATTTATAAATAATTATTTATATTTTCGAAGTACTCAAATATGTTCTAAAACTTCTTATTCATAGAAATAACCGTTTATTTGAATCTTTACAGAATTATTAAATTATAATTAGATACTTAGATATAATATTATTATATAGCTTATATAATAAAATTATATAAGCTATTGAGGTTTTAAATTTCCGTAGAATTATCAATTAAATTATTAAATGCATAAACTATAGTTTAAAGGTAGTTAATATAACAGATGTCAGATACGTTTTATAATTTTCACAATATGTTGTTGGGAAAATATGTATTGTTGAATAAAATATAATATAATACATTGTAATATATTATTACGGTGTCATTATTGTTCACATAACCTGTGGCTGTACCACATCGTTATATTTTCCTCTCACACACATAATTAAATACGACACACATGTGACACGAAATTGAACATTTATGTTTTTAACATTAATAAAATAATACAGAATATTCCGAACAGTTTTCAAAAAGCACCAAATTGTGACAATCGTACAGTTTGCCATTAAAAATAGTAATAATGAACCATGAGCCTACCTAACCGTTATAAATACCTACTAAATTAAATACCAATAAGGTGATAAGTGATAACATACGTTAACGTCCTTTGTATATTAGGATAGGTATTTATTATATCCGAATAAAATATCAATTGTACTATAATAAGGTCCAATAAGTATATAATATGACATGGACTGCGTATCAATCACCGGAAAAAAATGTTTGGTACTGTTTAATGGAGGGACGGGCCTAATTTAATCTTCAACGGTGGTCGAGTTCTATTTATGGGTTCCTCCGTGACACACACCTCACGAGCACACCCGCGTCCCGGCGCAATAGTATACTCAATACAGGGCGATTCCCTCAACTCAATGGTCTACTAAACAATAATAATAATTCAATAAATTGAAAATCAGATATTATTTTAAGAAAACCAAAATTCTAAAACGTAAATGGCTGTAAACGTTATAATGATAATAACTAGAAATCACATTTTTAAATCAAACTGATGGCGTGGATGGGAGAAGGTAAAAAATGTCGAGACTCAACCATTGACAACTTAGCCAAGTGATAAAATTCTCGTCTATTATATTATACATACTAGATTTATTAAGATATTTCTAGATAAGACAAACAAATATAATAATTTAAAAACTTTGAACCAACTGTTCAGAGAGAATCGCTCTGTATAAGTGACTTATACAGTATAACATGACGTATTGTTATTGTGATAGTTCCAATTTTTTTTTTTTTTTTTAATAAGCTAACAATGTGCCGTTTTTGGAATGATCTTCCGGCCGCCACCCCCCGCATTAAAAGCCAATTATTCCGTTCGGAAAACGCATACCAATATATTAATATTATATACTCAATACTCTATGTACAGTGTACACCACACCATTTCGGATACCATAAATTAATCAGGATGCGGTCCACACCCAAAGGGTCGTGACGTCGAAATAAATATCCGTCAAATAGAACCACATCGTTGTTTGGATAAGTAATTAAATCAACAGATATTTAACTGCCGATAGTCATTTTACACCCCACACCGACAATCACACACAGGGGGTTCGACGATAAAGACGACCCTCCGGTCATGAGGAGGCCATTTTTACCATCCGATATTCGAAATATTATTACGTTTACGCAGGCATCGATTCGGCATGTTGTCTTATATACTATAATATAATATATTCCCCGGTCGTACATATACATATACGCTCGACGGGAGTCCTGCAGCGGTGTTATTATTAGGACCACTATACTACACTACCGCGGTGTATATAGGTACATAATATTATTATTATACACGGTTTCGAAGCGAGAATGTCTCGTAGCAGCAGGGACGACCCTTGTTGTCGTTGTAGAGATATCGTGTCCAATCGACTAACTCCCAAACAAAATTAAGTGGACAACTCGTATTTTGTAAGTAAAATGTAAAAAAGATAGGTACAACCTCGGGTACAACACTACTGTCTACTGTATAATCATAATGGGTCGAACGCGATACAGAGAAAGGCTTATGTAATAAGTAATTCTCCGGAGTAACACATCGTCGTCGCAGAACAAGTTTAATAACATTATTACCTATGACCCGGTAAATATCGCACGATTGTCATGATATCTAAAATCCTTTGATAAATTCATACTGTTATTTCTTAGTTAGTCGTTAACTCATTACGTTATTACTTCGATTTGTAAACAACAATAACGATAGAAGATAGAATAGTAATAAATTATATAAATTATATAATAATACGCATAAACGATATATCTCGACCTTGTGTCAAATGTCAATGGTCACCGTCACTATTATTACGGTCACGTATATCGTAACGAGTAAAATCAGTGTATAGATAAGGACGAATATTATAATTGCTTTTTAAAATTCCCACATGCGGACATATAATAATGGTTTCACGGAACACATCCTGTTTTCGTATAAACGAAAAAATTCATGGTAGTACAACGGATAAATTTACCGAACAATGGCGCAAATGATTACTGATATTATAATATTATTTGAATACAAACAAAAATATAATATTATGAATTATGATAAAGAAATCTTCTGAATGCCAGTAAACGACAACAGCAAACTGACTCACACATAAACGGCGTTATAAAACTCAGAACCTCACATATTATATACGGTTAAAGATAACTAAACAATAAAACTAACAAAAACTGATTGTGTTCTCTTTCTTAATACGACTATACCCTTTAACCAATCCTTCAGTACCATCAATAGGGTTTCTGGGTTTATAACAATATAATGTATATTATGCGAGTACGGACTCGACGAAGGCACATGGTCAGTTGTTATTATTAATACCTATTGGTTGGTTTCTTTTGTCATTTATCACTCGAATAAAAGAAGAGAAGGAGAGGGAGTGCCACGAAAAATTAAACGTACGACATTTTTCTTCTTCTAGACATTCTTGTATACAAATCTTTGACAATTAAAATAATTAATGTAATAAGTCAATGATTAACGTCAAACATACGTATGTTATATCATTATGTGATCGATTATAGTTCATAATGTTATAGGTAATTAATTCGACCATGTATATCAGATTCTCTTAAACAGTTAAACATAGTGTATAGCTACAACTACTAAATAGTAAATATTACAGCTGTACCTCACCTATTATAAGACTCTACGTAGTTATCAACATAGTTAATAGTTATTACGGAACGTACGAGGTGGTTTATTTTGTCGTTTAGAACATTAGCCATTACATTGTGTAAATATATTCCAATAAACCAACGTCATAATATTATTGTCCTGTGCGCAAACTAGAATAACTTAATAAAACGTATGTTAACTCTAGGAAGCCAATTAGAAAGAATATAAGGGGCTTCAATGAGTCACAGCTTACTACAATACGATAATGTTAGTGTATACAACGCGAACGTCATTGAAATTTTGTTTTCGTTGAAAAAAAAATTTTTTAATCACACCTTTTTTAAGCGCCTACCGAAATACGATTTAATAATAACAGAATTCAACAAATCATAACAACGACAATGCTAACTGATACTTTTTTTTATCACAATAATATTAATTTATAATACAGTGGTTTGTGCACTTATTGGTATTGCATAGGTGATTGAAGAACATTTTTTTAACACAACTTAATATGATAAAATTTAAGAACTTCACATCCTACACAAGTGCAACTTAAAGGAGGTGTGCAGAGATATTAAAAGTTTATACCTATGTAATATTTTTTCTTCAAAATAAATAAGCTATTATGATTATTAAGTAATATTATGTAAGATAATATCCAAAATCAGTTGTTTAACTTAAGTCGTATACTTAATTAAAAATGAACAATACAACAATTTTTTTCAACATTTGAATTTGAATATAACAAATATGCATTAAAATTCTTTGATTTGTATTAGTCCTAGTGAATATTTTTTGATTCTGAGCAAGGTGATGAATATATATTTTTAAACTGTGGACTGTTAATACAATTTAAAATTGCTTACTGATATTATGTACCTATTGCTTAGTGCTTTTTGACTTGACTATTGTGTAATTATTGTAATACAACATAACAGTAAAAAACACAAAGATTTAAAACAAATACAAATTGAATTATAATATTATTTGTTGTATAACCAAATACTGAATACAATAGTATAGTAGCCAGTAGGTATACTAAGTAATATATTACTATAACACTATACACAGTAAAACCTCTAAAGACCGTATACTCTCAGTCACTGACACTTTTAATCGGAGGAGTTGTTTAGGGGAGGTTTCACTGTATTATAATAGATAATAACTGTATGAAATAAATAAGAAATATAAGTAGGTAGAAGATAACTATTTAATATCCTACACAACTTTGAAATTTTATAAGATTTTAAACAAAAATAAAGGTTAAGGTCCCAACACACTGCAGCAAAGGCAGAGGTGTTGCGGTAAAATGAGTCAGAAAGCGATTTACTGCCACCAATAAGACAAAATAATTTAACAATGTTACTACTGCAGTGTTCTGGGAGCTTAACTGAGTACTTTACAGTTTTATCTAGTCCCACATTTTTATAGTTATTGAATCATTCAATATTTCAACGTACTGAAATTTGAAAACCCTGTAAGTTGTTCATAACAAAAATGTAAAACTATAAAAATATTATGAAATACCTACAATAAATTAATTGAATCAATTGCATCAGATGCATAATTAAATATAGAAAAAGATTATTATTATTTATTTTAGGTATTTAAGGACAATTAGGTTACATTGAAGTCACAAAATTATAATATATATAGGTACCTATACACAATTGGGTTTTGAAATATAAAAAATATTGTAGACTTATCTTTATTTATAAGATAATGTGATTAGATAGGTCTAATATTTAATCAATTATAATTTAACATATTATTATATTATAAATTTATAAATTTTTTTAACTTGACAACTATACTTAAGGATTGATTATGTTATTTAATCAAACATTATAATTTATACTTTAAAAACATAATATAAGTAGGTATACTAAAATAATTCTAAAATTATCATGTACACTGGAATCCATAAAGAAGATGTCATGAGAATAAAAATAGGGAATAAATATTTTCATATTTAGTATGGTTTTGCAAATATTGTTATTATACAATTTTCAGTTCCAACTAGAAATAAATATTTAATTAAAATAAATAAATAGGTAATTACATAAGCTAGGCGCACATAGTTTATTCACATTTATGTAATTCAACTTCAGGTAGTATTTAAATCTAAATGTTTTTTTAAACGACTCAAGTATTTCAATGACTAGATATTGAAATAAACTTATTAAAAGTACCTAACAACATACCTAATGTTTAGTCATTGATAAAAACAAGTAATTTATCATCTATTAAATCAAATATCAATAATCTACATTTTTATGATTATGTTACACATTGAAGTCATATAATATATTAATATGTTAACAATTATGATAACACAAGTTATTAGGTAGGTAGGTACCTATTGTAAAACAAAAATAAGATTTTGTATACTGAATGTTCCAAATAAGTAAACAAGACATATCAATCTCTTTAAATTCCTGATGGTTTGAGGCAAAGTATTTACAGAAAACAGTGGAATTATAAAACAAAGTGCTTTAAGATTTAATAATAAGATTCATATAAGATGCAAATAAATTTTTACCTGATTAAAATTGAAATCACCAGCAACATTTGACATTGATTGATGCACACAAAACACAAAATTCTAAAAAATATGGCTTATAGAACTGTACAGCAACAATAACTCTTCTTCTCTTTGTCATTGCTGAAATTCATTTCTCGCACAATTTCTGCAAACACTTCATTGACATTGGTACGGTTCTTGGCACTTGCCTCGACAAACGGACAGCCCCAGATCTGGGCTAAAGTGTTTCCCTCAATCGTTGGAACCTCACGTTGATGTTCTAAATCGATTTTGTTTGCAACCAGCAATATGGGCACTCGCTCTGATCCTTTCACCCTGGTGATGAGCTCCTTCATGGGTTTAATGTCCTGGAAGGTCTGATGGTTAGTCAAGCTGTACACGACAACAAAACCCTGTCCATTCTTTATGTACAAGTCGCGCATACTGGCAAACTGTTCGGTGCCAGCAGTGTCCAGTATTTCTAATACGCATGGCGAACTGTCGACTTCGATCTCCTTCCTGTAGAAGTCCTCTATGGTCGGGTCGTACTTCTCCATGAACCGGCCAGACACGAACTGCACGGTCAAGGCGCTCTTGCCCACGCCGCCCGAGCCCAGCACGACCACTTTGAACTCGCGCATCTTCGTTGAATGGCCAACTGCAGAACGACCACTGTGCGCATACGGACGACCGCTATGACCGGTTACTGGCGGTGTCAGCAGTGAAAGACATGTCGACTCAGAGTTTCTCTCCTCGGAGTTGAAGTACCGTTCGCCGGGGGATGATAAATTATATTGATATTTTGATATCGATCAGCTGTAAGGGGATGCCAAAAAAAAATTAAATAAAAAAATTATTTTAGAAAAATAACAAAAAACGCAACTAGGGCCGACGGATATCGAATCTCGTCTACTACTCTTGAGTGACCGAAAAAAATGACTTAGATATTATAAACATATGAGACTTACAGCGACAACAACAGCGACAGCAAAAGCAGCAGCAGAGCACAATGAAACGACGATTACGCACACACTCCCAACAATCGCGTTTACGTTCACGCACACACGCCCAGTTTTATCGCGTGTGTGTGCGAGTGCGAGTCGCCTACAGTGGCGCCAAGGTTGTGTCCGTGCATTTCCCGGCCGCACAAAAGAAGATTTTTTTTTTTCGCCTTGTAATTATTTTATATTTTCAGTTCACCGACGAGTGACGACCGACATTCAATTTAAATTTTTATAAATTATTATATTCGAACACTTTAACACTTAAAATAACCAACATCACCAGGTCGTACGCAAGTAAAACTGTTAAAGACAGAGTATAATTTTTCCATCAGTCTGTCGATCGTCCTACACTCCTACGCATCGTTATAATACGACGGCTGTAATAATAATAATATTTTAACAATAATAGACTATAGTATCACTGCGAATTCGACGATTGAGTATTTTTAAGTAAATAGTAATAACTAATAACTGGCGGCAAACCGTCCTCGAGTCCCGTTTGTCGTTTTTTTAATATTATTTAATCGCGTGCTAATCAGAGCGGTAGTCGTCGGGAGCTGCACGTCACGAGCGACGGCGAACGATCGGTAGCTAAGTCTGAAAGCGAATATAATATAATATTATTATTAGTATTACGCGCGGTAGACGGCAGCCCCTCCGATGTCTCAGACAACTACAACACTGCGCTATATGCCTATATAACATACAATACTGATTACTCACTCCGCGCCCGCGGCCACCGACACCGAGAATCTGTGAAATAATAAATACCGCGATTCGCGATTATCATGTTCGTCCATTCGAAATCGTGATCGTGATATGATTACGATAGGCGAAATAATGTAGGTATAGGTATTTAATAAATAATTACCATAAATCGGTTATAATCGTTATTATTATTGTTGTTGTTTTATCTCTGCTAGTCGGGACAATACATATTTTTATTGCATTCGGCTTATCACTGGTGCGCTCGACCTATTGTGATTTGTGATATTACAGTTTATATTATCCTATTCTGCTATGGACTTAATATTATTTTATACTTATAAAACGCGTTATTAAATATACAACATACGACGTGTCTTGACGTCTTAAGCATAAATCATGACACATTATAATACATTATTATTATTATTATTATTATTCGCATACATACAATAAATAATAAAATAATATAACTACCTAGTAGAGTTTTTGTAGTCGGAACTCTGAAATATTAAACAACGACAAAAGTACCTACGCCTATGCCCTATATATATAAATATATACATATAGGTATGTAATATACGTTGGTACTTGCAACATGCTGTAGCATATAAAATAAATATTAAGCGTAATATCTAATATACAATGCTGAACATACACACATAATTATTTAATTTCAAAATTTAAACGATTCATAAAAAATTAGGTTATAATAAATTGTTATCACTGTTTTGATGTAAAAATACTAAAATGTCTCTTGTAACTTACTACCAATAGTGAATAAAATATAGGTAATTCGTTAAAATGATAAACCTTACCTTACAATAATCATTGATCATTTTGTTGGTTCCTTTTTAGACAATATTAATTATTATGTTTTGAAAGAGAAATACATTAATTTATAAGGTGGTAATTACTAATTGCCAACATACAATTATATGTACAAGGAATTAGTAATTATTGTATTAGTGTTACCTTTACCTGCTACAAAAATAAAATATAATATATAAATATGTAATATTATATTATACAGCAAATTGCAAATAGCAATCATACCCCTGGCTGGCTGGCTGCTCCTAATAAAAATGAATTCTTATTTATGAAGTTTATTATTCATGTTAAATTATTATGTTTTTAATTATAATGATGTATTGGTTACCTAGTTAATTAGTGGTTCTAAAACATTATTTTTACAATATTGTACGTTATTAGATATAAATATATAATAATATATTATCAATATATTTATATATATTAATATCGTTTATACTTTATTGTGATGTAGGTATCTAGTTATTACGTATTTTGTGTTAAATCGAATATTTACTTGACTTGTTTGTATAAATACGTCACGACTTCACTTAGAAGATTTAGTAAGTATTATTTGACATAAATATTATATTTGATTTAATTATTTAATAATTAATATTTTATATTTTCCAATAGTCAATATAACTTATAAGTACATATAGAGATTTTAAACAACAAAGTATTAAATGTCGTAATAAAAATAATTTAGTATTACTCAGAAAGCAGTGACATTAATAGTCATTTATATGTAATAATTATGTTTAAGATTCACGAATAATAATATAGAGTACATATTATTATTACATAATTGAATATAATAGTTTTTAATTGTATAAAATACCTTCCAATTAAATTTATTTATTCAGATATTCATTATCATATATTATTATATTCATATCTATTTCCTCGAGTAACTAGTAAGTGTTTAATGTTTTAAAATAATGTATAAATAATATAGCTATTATAACTATAGACACATAGTAAGTAGTAGGTAGGTACATGCCTAAGCTATATAGTATAGTTTATCATCTATATAAACTAAAAACATACAATACATTATGTTCATATTTATATGATGAATCGATAGTTCTATCCATTTGAGATATTATTAATATTAAATAAATACCTAGTCAAGTTTTGAAAAATATTATCAAAACACTAATTTCTAGAAAAAAAACTCAACTTTCTTTTCTTTAAATTATTATTTAATGAATTTTTCCAATTTATTGATGTAATATTTTTAATGTATTACGCTATGATAGTTATATATATATTTATAACTTTAGAATAGTTATAGGTATTTTTCTATTTTCATTCTAGAATTTAAAACTTTTAACAAGTTGGTATAACATAATATTATTAATTAAAAAATTAAACATTTCTACATACTACATTTTTACCAAAGGTTAAGTTCGTTTCGTAATAAATATATGTACATATGTTATGGGTTTATGGGTAAGATTTAATGCAGTAGTGCAGTGGTGTGGACGTGTGGACAATATCCTCCTCCGACGTGGATACTGGATAGTAGTAGAACGAAAAAATTGTGAGGGATGGAATAATGTGAACACTCATTTGATTGGGTAGGTATACAAATCCATCGATTATGAAACTATTAAAAAATATGAAAAACAAAGTGAGGGCTGATAAAGCTATATTAATATTTATTGAAATTGGGTAAATGAGGTAAATTGCTTACCTATTTATTTATTTACTTATTTATTTTGACTTACAAGCCACATAAAGGACATTTAATATAAAATGTATTAAACAATGTATGTAAAGAATTTACTAGGGAAGAATTGAGTGTTGATGTATTCTTGACTAATATAGGGCAAAATATAAGACTAAAATCTAATTAAATTTGTACCTATCACCTGTGTATTTTTTTTTAATATAACATGTAAAATGAAACTATATATCTACCCGTAACATATAAGTAATATATTTATTTACAAATAAAAAAAATCATTAACAAACGTACTTATATTTCTATATATCATTTAATAAAATGGGATATATTAAACTATTAAAGAGAACCTTTTTTTCTGGAAAACTTAAAAATATTGTACAAATTGTTTTGAACTTTTAACATTCAACTTCGGTGTTTTTAAAATTATTATATCATTATGTATATATTTTATCGACACAATTCCCTTGATGAGTCATTAAAATATGCATGTATTCAAATAAAATATCACACATAATATTATTATGATATTGACATCCATACGTTGAATGTCCATGGTATTCATTAACATTTAAATTTAAATATTGTATGAGTGGACATGTTTAAATTTGTGAAACTACCTAGTTCGGTGAAAAACTATGAATCAATGAAATTAGCTACCGGCCGTGGCCAGATATAATATGTAAATATGTTTCATGTTGGACTTGTTTAGTTATGTTATGTGTAGAAATAAAGTAGTGCTCAATTTTAAATTGTATTATATTTTGTTAAGTTTATACTTTATCCTTTAGTTTATAACTTACTGTCATTTACTATTTAGTACAAAAACGATAGTATATTGAACGTGTTATCTGAAAAAGAAAAACATATTATCACACAATAGAGACTGATATCGCTAATACGCTTATCACACGTCATGTTCCTTTTTTTTAATTATGTATATTTCACAGATATAAAATACTTATTGATATTTTATATCTGTGGTATATTTTTAATTCTATTTCTAAGCAAAGTCTGTTTTACAATAAATCCTTAGCATTATTATTACATAATTACATAATTTTATACATAATTATTTAACCAATTTGATTTTTTAGATATTCCCTTTGATGATTTATTATTATTTTTATTACTTAATAATATAATATGCTAATTGTCGATACTATAATTCTAAATGTGGGGGATGGAGTGGCCGAGAGGATTAAGGCGTCGGTTGCGACGCACACCGGCGCCGGATCGAACCCAGGGTGGCATTTTTCTTCGGGCAAGTAATGGTGTCCGGAGAGAAGACGTGCTGCCATCCCCCACCCGGGCATTGCAGATACCTACGGGTGCCCAACAAAAGATCTGCCAACCCAAACACACGTGCTTACAAACTTATAATTTTATTTCTTCCCTACAAACCAAAGAAAAACTAATGGCCCTAGTTACTGGGCTTCATGATTAACTTAAAAAAAATAAAATAATATTGAATGTGCAATGTGGTGAAATCACAGATATATGAGTAGATGGTGCGTATTGTAGGATAATTGATAAACATGTACATTGTAGATATATATTATATATGCACATATATAATATATTATATTATGTTATACAGAGTGTATCATCTTATGTCATTTACGCGGGTTTTTTTTACGGATCGATGACATAAAATTTTGTTAAAACGAAAAAAGGCGTGTTTCTTTATTTTTAACAGGCAATTTTTTATAACAATTTCAATATATGTGTGATTAGTGTGAAATATTTAAACTAAGAGGATGTCGGCTCACAGACCACAGTTTGTTTTCTCTCTCTGGCCCATGCGCAACAATGCAACATTGACTAGACGCATTCGGGCATTCCTCAATTTTTTTTTGGTTGTATTCTAAGTATGTACCTCATCTTTCAAAAAATATAAAGAATATTTTTGAGAGTAAACATATCGATCTGCCAAAATATTGTCTCAATTCAATTTAATATCCATTGAATAGTACAATATATTTATTTCTTAAGTCAAATAATAATAATAATAATAATAATATATATAACCAATAGGTATGTCAAAACCTCTAAAGTATATTATCCTCTATAATTTTTGTTATAGATGATTTTATTTTAAGATTATTCAAAAAACATAAAAAAAAATGATTTTACGTGAATGCGTTTTATGTCTCGAGTGGATTGGAGAAAGAAAACAAATATTGCGCAAGTATCCTTAAAATATTATGAATTATGATTCATATTATGTTAATCGTTATCAATGAATAAATTATTAATTATTATCGTGTCATCGTGTACGGTGTAAGTGGTGTAACACCTTGTTCCGGTATGTGATGAGGCATTGAGGCCCACCGTCCACCAGCATTATATAGCATTATAGCTGCAGGCTGCTATGCAAATGCAATCACGGCTATAGTCTTATTCATAGATAAAGAAAATAGGTATATCATCAACTTATGGTTATTAGGCGAGTTTGCGCAAAGATGGCGTTCGGTTTGCGCCGCTTCTCATTGGCTAAAGTATTATCATTTATCATGATAATTCAACCACAGAATTCTGTGGTTTGATATCTCGCTTTATCAAATCCTCGGACTAGTCTCTGTGACACGGACTAAGATATACAGGACTGGACACGAGATGAATATTGTGGTTACGAAATGTTTTACAACAGGCGGAGTTCGGGGGGATATTTTCCTTTTAGCATTACTAGCGCCGTCTTAGTGGATACTTATGGAACTAGATCACATTATTGTCATCTAGTTCCAAAAGTATCCACTAAGACGGCGCTAGTAATGCTAAAAGGAAAATATCCCCCCGAACACTGCCTGTTGTAAAACATTTCGTAGTCAACCCCCCCACACCCTCCAACCTTGTCGTGTCCAGTCCTGTATATCTTAGTCCGTGCTCTGTGATCAAATCATTTCATTTTATCACTCCAATTGGTGATAAACTGATAATAATTGTTTACGTCGGCACTCGGCACGGCACCAATTATGCACCATTGCACTATATAGTTCATGAAATAACATTATTATTATTTAATATATTTTATTAATAATTCGTTATAGTCATACTTCTTTGTCTATGTCAGACTACATAGTCTATAACATAAATTGTTAAGTATAATATTCAAAAGTTGAGATTATAAAATTGTAGTTCCTAACAAATAACATTTATACCTACCATTAAGTTTTTGACATTTTGTGTATCGCACTGTCGCTGTTATATTTTCATGCAAACATTTAAAATTCAATTATGGCGAATATTAAGCCGGGACGAGTATCTGATAAATTGGTTCGATGGGAGGCGGAGAAGGATCCATTGGCACCTTTAAGTCAGTCTCAAATCAATGCATATCTGAGTTTGTCCGAACACATAGGCGATAGTGATTTTATGGTATGTGTTTAGATTATTGAAAAATTGTGTATTGTATTGTTTTGATATCTAGATATCAATATGATAGTATATAATTTTGTTTAGTCTTTAGAAATCGAAGACCACAACAAAGATAAACCCAATATAAATGAAGAGCCACAAATTTTAAATATAAATATTGAATCTGCCGAAGATGTGAGTATTAGTTTTTGCAGTGACGTAACCACAAATTTAAACAAGGAGTAAGGACTATAATACCTAGTGACAATTCAGGGGCGGACTGGGAGATTATCGGCCCAGGGGGAAATATAGCTTAGCGGCCCTAAATATCTTACTATATTATTACTATTTCAGTTGTGATTTTATAAATATTATGAATGTTTTATTACTATAATTTAAAATAAATGTAAATTTTACTTGTAGAACTATTTAAAAAAAAATATAAATACCTTTATAAAATACAATTTCCTTTATTTATCTTATGAACATAATATTATGTTAGTTTCATCGATAACAAAAATAATAAATGATTTTTAATTACATACATTTATATTACATAAAATATAGTAATAGAGTAAACGAGTAAAGAATAGATCCGCAATTATTTATTAAGTCTAAATACAAACCAGTTGGAAATTGATCGCATGTCAATGACTAATAGAAATATATTATTAATTATTATTTATTAGTTGACTACTTGACTAAATATATTATACAAGTTTATTGTTGGACGACCGGCCCAAATTTCACAATTTAGACCGGCCCAGGGGGATATTTCCCCAAAGCCCCCCTGGCCAGTCCGTCCCTGAGTGATATTTGTTTATAAATTCAAAAATGATGTATTACTAAAAATTTTTTTTTTTTTGAGTCATATAATTATGTGTATAATAATTATGTATCTTGTTATAATCTATGAGTATAATGCATTGGCATGTTTCTTTTTATTGTTATTACAAATTTGCAATCATGTATTATAATTTCAAGACTTTTTTTTTCAATTTAGTTTCTTGTATATCATTTTATTGCAGTTTCATAAATTAATACTGAATTTAAAAATACTCTGTGTATTGTACATGCTATTTAAATGTAAACTTATAGGTTTTTGGTCTTTTGGTATCAATAAGTTGTAAAATATTTTTAAATATTATGTTATATTAAGAGTGTGCTACATCCCTATGCGTTCTCTCCGTCTTACAAACGCATATCATAGCAAATTATATGCTCAGCAAATCACGTTTAGCTTTATTAATTTAAAAATAATAGTGAATTGACCTATTATAAAATTTAGAAGTAAGAATATTAACTAGGGAACCTGATTGGGGTTTTTATATTTAAGTTTTAAAGCAAGTCATGAGTATTTTAAAATTGTTTGTGCATTTTAAAGTACTCATTACTTGCTACAAAATTAAAATATAAAAAAACTCTATGAAGTTGCCTAGATAATAATCTTACCTTTAGATTTTATGAAAGGTCAATTCACTCTAATTTTTAAATTAACGTAGCTACACATGTTCTGCTGAGCATAAAATTTGCTAAGTTAGGTACATACTTGTAAGACACTCAGAGACAGAGACAACACATGCAAGTATCACGTCCTCTTAAGGAAGCCTTTGGTCAAATGTAAAAATTCTATATAATTCCAATTTCCAAGTACTTTTCAAAATAGCCGAGAAAAACAACAAATGATAAACTTAAATTATTACTCAAAACCAATTTTTTACATAATCAATTTTGTTATTTTTGTTATAATTCAAAAATAAAATCTAGTCTTTACATCTAAGTGAAGTTTAAGTTTCCTAATTGTCATTTTTTCTTGTTAAATATTTTATTCTTAGTTTTATTTGATACAAAATGTTGTATATTATCCTTAGTTTCATAAATTCTATTACGAGATTGCACAAAAATGGATGTCTACTGAAATTAAACCATGTATACAACTTGCAAATGAACTACGAAGTCAGCTAGACGAGTGGAAATTAATGTTATCCAAGGTATAATAAATTCTAATATTATTGTATGATTGATGCAAAGTCTAAACAATCTAAACAATTGTTTAGACTGTAAATTATAGACAATAGTATATAAATGATTTTTAGATGGACGAATGTATGCAGCTCATCGGTATGTTAGAAGAAAAATACAGCGAAGTTTCAAAGAAAACAAACTCTTTATATTTGGCTGGAGAAGAACTCCATACCGATCAGGTTTTAAAAAATGTGTACAATTAGTTTTTAGTAAAAATTATATTTACATATTTGTTATAGACAAGTCTGAGTAACATATGTCAAGAAATCAACGAACGTTTATCCATCTTTAATGCTGCTGACTCTATACACTCGAAATTGGATTCACCTTCGTTCATTGTCACCAGTGAAATGTTTGCTAACATGATGATGTCCATTGATAACGGAATTAAATATATAAATTCACATGTTGGTATATTTGAACCATCATTATTAGCTTTTTATTTGTAACTATCAATTAATATATTATTTGTGTTACATAGATGTCATATAAAGAGAGCAATAAATATCTGGCTCTGTATGTAAATGCCAGGTACAAGGCTCTATCGCTTGTTCATACTTACATAACTCAATGTCTTCAAACAGGAACAGAGAGTTTAGATACAACTGAATTCATAGCACACTACGGGAAGTTTCAAGCAATTGCGACAAAAGTACGACCAGTGATAGAATTATTGGAAAACCGAAAAGATTTGGATCCAGTGTATGTTTGCTGTTTAATTCATTGGCCAGACTTATTAGTTATTAGATTAAACATCTGAAAATAACATCTTAAATTTATGTTCATAGATATGCTGTAGCATTGGAAGATTGTGTGCTGACTTATGTGACACGACGGAAAGCTCTTCTTGGTTCATCCATCAGTAATACACTGTCAAACTACACGTCAAGTGGGAGTGATTATTGTTCAACGTTACGTTCATCGTGTAAAATACTCATACAATTGACTCACGACGAAAACCGATTGTATCAATGTTTCTTTACAAATAAATCTCCAGTATTCAGGTATGGTACAAACATGTATGAATATTATTTCCATGTATATTTTGGTAGTTTGAAAGTCTTGTATTCTTTTGATTCTAGAGAATACCTGGAAACTGTTTGTATGCATTTGTATGACATGCTCAGACCATTAGTGATTCACATGAAACATTTTGAAACTTTAGTAGAACTTTGTACAATCCTAAGAATAGAAATATTACAAGACTATGTTTCTGAGGATGGTAACTAGAAAAAAAAATGATTTTATAACATTATATTGAGTTGAAAACAAACCGGTTTTTTAGCATCACTTGAGGTTTTTGGATCTGTAGCAGAGTTACTATTACAAGATACACAAGAGCGTTTAGTGTTTCGTGCCAATTTGTACTTTGTCACAGACATTTCCGAGTACAAACCTTCACCTGGTGATATAGCGTATCCAGAAAAATTAAAACAAATGGAAGCAATCGCTGAAGAAATGCAATATCGACAGTTGACTAGATACGATTCAACTGGAAGTTTAGTGTCATCAGTATCTGAAGCTCCATCAGTTATGTCAAAACAGTCTATTGGTAGGTATTCAAAGCTTTTTGTTTCTGTTTTTTTTGTCGTTTTATAATTGTATTATTGTGAAATATCTGTAAACATCATATTTTGGAGGGTATTATAATGAAATAAATCATCTGTTTTACATAAAACACACAATATGTAATAATTAACAGCTCATCATAATATATCATATCTACTATATGGTTAACACCTGCCACTTAACATATTGACTGCCATGCGGCCGCCGGTGGTCACACGATATGCATCATCTGAACGCAAAGTTCATTTTTCAGTGTCATTCCAAATTTGTATATTATACTATTTATTTTAAAAAAGTTTAAAAATATAAAAACAATTTCAAAAATATATTTTTTACATCAAAAAATTTGTAATGATTTGCGCTATACCACTTTTTGGTGCATTATTGTAGCGCCATAGAAAAGTTAATAATATAAAACCATATTCATTTAGGTCCGCCGGCGGTCATGTGGCGTGGTAGTAATGATCAACTGTGGCTGTCGGCGATTGCAAAAGCATAACATAAGAAATATACAAATGACCTGACCGCTGGCGGCCACATGGCAGTCAGCGTGTTAACATTAACCTACTATTACATCAAATAGAACAATATTATAATATATGTCTTCAGTGGCGTAATTACAGGGGGGGGGGGGGGGGGGTTTGAGTTATCTCCTCCCATGACTTTTTTTTTAAACTGGCAAACCATATTTATCAAATTCCTCAGAGATAACCATGTAAAAGAAATATTTATATTACATATAAATCACTATACTTATAAAGTTATAAGACTATAAGGACACTAAATTACAGCGTTATAATTTTTTTTTTCTAGGTGGATGGACTTCTGCTGCAGATCTTCATGGAATGTGGTATCCACCTGTAAGGCGCACATTGATGTGTTTATCACGTTTGTATAGATGTGTTGATAAAACAATTTTTCAAAGTCTTTCTCATGAGGCAGTTGCGTTGTGTTTGAAAAACATTCATCAAGCTGCTCTGATGATTTCTCAAAAAAAGGTAAATTTATTTGAAACTCTATTTTTTATGTTTGTTGGTAGTTTCTTCTTGTGCTTGTGAAAACTATTGAGATAAATTAAATATTTACTTCGTAAATGTATTATCCAGAAATCATTTCCAATCATTATATTATGTTACATGAAAGTATGAAATATTTGCACTGATATATAAAAAGGGTTTGCAATAAAAGTTAACAGAAAAAAATAAATGGGGAAAGTAGGTAACCACTCTGCTGTACAATAGGAGTCGAGTGTAACTTGTCTTTAACTAAGTTTTTGTAATGGATGTGTTAAATGTATTGGTTATTTAAATTATTGCATACAAAAAATGAATCTGAGAGGAGACCGTCTGTCAGCCTATTATCATTCAAACCTTAGATTATACAATGTAATACAAAGTTCCATATAAGTTGTTATTATAACTTTAATAAAAATTAATGACACATTGCCATGATGTTTTTTGTATAAGCATTTGAAGTTCCATTTGTTTACTTATATTTAAAAGTTTTCTGTGAACCATCTGCATATTCTATGCACTTGTTTCATGCTATATTTTAGATATTTATTGTCAAATTTAATTCTGAGATATTTTACTTGACAGTTTTATTTAAATATTGAATATATACAAAGTAAACATAATAATTATAACTCAACAAAAATCATAAATATGCAATACACAGCGTTAAATATATGTTAATTTGATTATTGATTTTTTTTTTTTAGACTCCAACAGACGGTTCTTTGTTTGAGATAAAACATTTGTTGATAATCAGAGAACAAATTGCACCGTTTCAAGTAGATTTTACTATAAAAGAACTGAACTTAGATTTTAGTAAAATGAAAAATGCCGGTAACATGTTATTTAAAATACATTTATACCACATTTTACATAATTTAAAAAAACTTGCACTTATATATTATACATGATTTCTTTTTAGCTTGGGGTTTATTTCAAAAACACGACAAAATGTTTGCTTTAAACTCTAGTAACTCAATCATTGAATTTCTACTGGAGGGAACACCAGTTGTCCTAGAGAACTCTGTGGATTCAAGGCGTTTAGTAGATCAAACATTGAAAGAGTCCTGTCAAACATTCATCAGTCATTCATCTAATGCATTAGTATCACCATTGTCTATGTTTCTGGACGAAGTATGTTTTGACTTGTTAAAGATTGACATGCTCTAAAACATTTACATTCTTCTTGCAACCTGTATTGTTTACAGGTTCAAAAGTATATTAAATGGTGTAATATGCAAGGGTTCCTGGCTATTGTAAAACAGCAAGAATTCGCCCAACCTAATGCTATTCACGAAAAGGTACAAGAATCATTGGCAAAAATCAAAAAAGATTTACCATTGATCCATCAGAGTATGGCATTGTACTTGGCCAATGGGGACACCCAGTTTGTCTTGTATAGGCCTATCAAGGTACGTCAATAAAAAAAAAAAAAAAAATGACCAAATATAATGTACTTATTTTTATATTTTTGTTTTTTAGAATAATATCTTGCACATGTTTACAAAAATTCAACAATTTTTAACAACAAACAGTTACACTAAAGAAGAACAACAATTAATTGCGTGCCCTACATCTGAACAGATGTCAATGTTGTTATCTACTTCAACTTTGGCATCAACTAAGTCGTAAGTACAACATTATATGTCTACACTTTTAAGTTGTTCTATTATGTGACTCAATAACTACGATTTTCTAGGAACTCGAGAAAAACAAGTGCTGTATCCATTGATGAACATCCGGCTGAAACCAATGAAAACTCTTCGTAGTATTAAATCAATTTGATTAAATTAAAATGGTCTGTGATAAATGTTATGAAATATTCATTCATTAAAAATATTAATCTTATTATTCATTACTCATGTTAGCATTAATGTATAGTTACAAGTAATTTTAAAACGCAGTTAATGGTCTAAAAGGCTCAGCTGTAGTATTTCCCCTGACAGTTAAGGATTTAGAGCGCTCTCTTTTCTTCAAATGTTTTTCAATTTTGATTTGTGCAATTTTTCTATTTTCTCTTTTGCGTTTCACAAATTCAATTGACAATGTGAAAGCAGCCAGCAATACGCCTCCGCCTAATAGTACAAACATACCCTGGACATCATCCAATGCAAGTTGACGGTCTTCAGGAGCAATTATTAAGTTTGGCTATGAAAATTTAAAACAATAATTTTTCAACAATATGATGAATTGATTCACTTACGTTTCTAACTCCAGACTTTTGTGTGATTTCCCATTCAATATCTTTAATTATTTTGGTTACTAAACCACTCTGTTGTGCTCGGAGTATGAAGTTGCTAAATATGTTACGAAATACAAAATTTTTTTTATAGGCTATACCAATATTAAATGGAACATAACACTCTGAAGCAACATGAAGGAATATTTTCTTGTTTTTGTATCTAAAATCATTAATATAATATAATTACTGGCTGTATATTTGTGAATTATTTTTATCACTCAAAATTTATATAGGTATATACTTTTGAATGAAGTTGTTTTGGGATAAATAAGTGAGTGAAATTTTTGAACCCAGAAATGCATAGTCTAATATAAACCTGGTTCTCACTATGTAATCTATTGCATCCTCTAAATTCTTCATAAGCTTTATATTCGACAATAACCTTTTAGACATTGTATCATTGGTAATATTTAAATAATGTTGCCAACCACCCTTATCTAAAATATAAAGTATAATTTAAATATAATATTGTTATTGAATTTATTTTCCTTTGTTATTATTATTTTTTCTGTTGTCAAGTTAAGAATTGTATTTTTTAATTATAGTTAGACAATCATTATTTTAAAATAAAACTAAAATAATAGTTTATTATTTCTTACATCTTTTAGTGTACATTTTTTATGACTAATAACTAATAAGTAGTTAAAATTTGTTTAGTGTTTCTAAACTTTTCTTGAATGCAGATAATGATTCATAAACTGATAGGAATACATGCCCCAGTCCCATCATAATTATTTGTTATTAGTTTATTAGGTACCTGCTTATTACGCAGTGCAAAAATATGGGAAGTTAATTTAGTTGTAAATTCTTTCTATTATTATCTATTACAGTCTTTTAAAGAATACTTTATTTTGTATTCAGAATACGTATTTGAATAAATGGGTTTATTGAATATAGTTAATACATTAACATATTAATACCTATACAAAGAAGTATTGAACATATTTATCAGTAGCATATCTATGATTTTTTCACAGGGGGATTAAAGATTTTAATAGACATATTCAGAATACACATAGGTAGTAACATATTCATATTATTATAGATATGTTGTATTGTGTATACAATGTGTTCTACGGGTGGGGGGTACATATGACCATTATACCCTCCCACCCTAGATACGCCACTGGTAGGTATTTATACTTGATACTTCATAGTAGTAGGTACCACAATAACAAAATATGATAATGTTATTAACAACTAACAATAATTACCGATACTAATATTATATTGATTAGAACTATTAGTTTTGTCACAAATATAAAACGTTATAGTTCCTTAAAAAAAGTATTTTTTTAATGAATAAAAAAATTCAAAAATACCTACATAGGGGCGTAGGGCTATTTTGATTACTTTTTTTAAAAATACCTATTTAAAATAATAGTATTTAAAAAAGAATTTGAATATTTTTAATTGAATTCAATAATTCATTAAAATACTTAACAAGATTTCAATTACCTAATGTCATTACTCTGTAGCCTTGATCGACCAATTGGTGTGATGTATCCACTATCACAGGTTGTTCTGGTAATGTTATGAATGCTATTATCGAACTAGTGTAGGCTGTCGTAATAATAATCGTAAAAATCCAATACGTTCCTACAACGAACAATAGTCGCATAATAGTAATTAGTAATAGAAATAAATTTGCCATTTAAATAAAATTTAAACATATAATAATAAGTAAGTAATGCAATCAGTAATATATACATAGCCTGATGGCCAATCACGAATCTGCAACGGCTGTAACAAATTCCTGTTTTACTCACCAATAAAGAGTCTGGTTGATCCCATTTTGGTATTGGTCCAAGACTTGATTCCCTTAAATGTGAACAGATTCGTATATGTACCGAACATATAACAGCACATGCTTTCCAGTTGTTTGGGACTCTTGCACAGCGTCCCCACATTGCGGTTATTTGTGAACGCTATGGGAAATATAGCCACCATATAAGTGATCACCACCATAACCCAAATGCTCCAATGAAATGGGCCGAATATAGCCCTATACCTATAATAACGACAGTTCAGATACCCGGTACCTACTCAAAATTTTAATGTAAGGCTCTTACCTAATAAAGTAACAAATAAAAATAGGGTTTAATAAAAAGGGTGATCAATAATTTAAATTGGCTGGTGCCTGGTCCGCCCTGGTTAAGCTTACTAGTAGAACCTAGTAATTTTGTGAACGTGCTTGAAGTTAGTTCGACCCCCTGCAATGTCTAATCTAAGTTTTGGGGCTGACTCCACATGATGCGTATTCTGCAATTTAATTTTTGTAGTAAAAATTATATTTCTGTATATAGTTTGAACTTTGAACTTTGAATAGTATACATACAATTATAACTGTTCGCTATGATTTGATGTTTAAGAAAAAAATTGTTTCTTATTTTTGGTTGTACCTAGTAAATAGTAATAATACCTAGGTAGGTACCTACCTATTTTAATTTTTTTTTTTTTTTTTTGGTAAGATGCTAATATATTATCTTTTAGATTCTGGGCGTAGCGAATGAATGTATTGTATTTACAATGATGTGTATTTTTTCTGTCCATCATCAACATTTGGAGTAGGTAGTAAAAATACTTCGATTTCCGACATCAGCATCTTCCCTGATAGGAAAGTGAAACTCTTTGGTACTTTTAAGAGGTCAATCCGTTTTTTGTATACAATGATTTATCATTGAATTAAAATATAACACATCCATTACAACCACATGTTCGACAGCTACACGAGTTCGGTACGTCTCAGCATAACCGAATTCAGTGGATAAAATGATGTTCAATAGTAAAAGTAATAATAAATTCAAAATTTGAATCACTTTTTTTTTTCAATTCCTGCCTAAGACGCTTTCCCTCTTAAGACGCTCTAGAGAGCTGTCCCCTTGAAGAGCGTCTTAAGCGAGTTTTACTGTACTGCGCAGCAATTTTTCTCTAAGAAAGTTGTAGGTACAAATTCTTAAATTGGTGGTATGAATTACTAAATAACTACAATAAATGGTAAAAAAAAATTGTAATTTTGAACATTGCAGTGTCAGAAAAACCTACATTCTCTTTTATTTCTACAAATATAGTTAAGTGCCAATTAGAAAGATTCAATGCCACGTTATCATGCTTTAATTGTGTGTGTGTGGTCTTAAAGATGGGTAGGTATAAGAAATATAGTAGGTATTTCCGTTCGGTTTGTATATACTGAACGGGGAGGAGCAACGATGTCATTATTATTAATATGCGTTTACTTGGACAAAGCAAATGATCCCAAAGATATGAATGTCCCACAATCTTGCAAGATAACAGGAGAAAAATCGACCAACGAATAACGAGCGTTGGTCATGTATAAACCTGAAATTCCGATATCAGCTTTGGAGGCCACTAGATCTCCAATGATCCGATCGTCAGCTTCGTCTCTAATGAAAAAAAATAACCTTGTGAATTATATTATATTGTTTTGATAAATTATTAAGAAAGTGATAAAATTATTTAAAATAATATAGTAAAATAAAATATAATAAAATTACATTAGAATTATTATACAATATATTTAAATTTTAAAATCAAAGAAATTTGACAAAAATAGGAAAAAGAGAAAAATATTTTCGAACGATGTAGATAGGTAGGTACAGTCAAAATTAAAATTGAAATAAAACTCATATTTGAATACCTACCTACTTTAAATTAATGAAATAATTATGCAATTATTTAACAGCGACACACCCAGGGGAGGAGCGCTTTGGGACTGAAGCCCCCAAAATTATTATTTATCATATTTTATTATATTAATAATATTTAATATACATATTATACATTATTATAGCATATTGTTTATTCATAAATATATAACAATGATGAATAATGATGTTTTTTTTTTCAAATTTGATTATTATCTAATAATACATTAATAGTACACATTAATAATAGTCGTAGCCCGTAGGTAGGCACATGCATTGGCTCAAATTTTAGGGGTGCTAAATGTGCTTAGCACCCTGAATTTTAATACTAGCACCCCGAATCCCGTGATAAAAACTTATAGTACTACCACCATAATATTTCCATTATAACTACATTTATTAAAAATTCAAAACCAGATTAAAAAAATGTTGATGCTTAAGCCATCCTGATATTTTTGGGTGATTTGCGTCTTTGGGTACATGACAAGGTTTGTGGCAACTGGCAATCGACAATTGATTATTATATCGTTGAGAATTATATTTAGAAAAAAATGATTATTAAAATTAGTAGTACCTAATAGTTTACTTGTGTGTAAGGGCGTAAGGCGAGTAGGGAAATTTGTAAGCCTCCCATCCCCTAACAAAATTCCTTAGTGCGTGCCTGTTATAAAATGTAAAAAACAAAAATGGTATCTTGAATCTTGATCAAAGACTCTAGGAAGATTCATATAATCATATATTATCATAAGTACCACACTAAATAGCCATAATAATTATAAATTTATAAAATAATTTCATAAATTAAATATGATATTATCTAGTGTACCACCTAATTCACCATTCTTTGTTTAAACTTAAAAAACAATATTATTTAAATGATTTTAAATGTAATAACTAATAAGCAACAATATTACTGTTCTAGATTTACCTGGATTTTGAAAAAGTTGCATCGTGTATTCCCAATGTAAAATTCAATACTCCCGCGATTAATTGTAACAATCTAATTTCGACCCCGTCCCACGACGTGGATTGTTCTTGAGTCAAAACTTTGTCGACGCTAATTAATGGACTAAATATAATGGGTACACACATAACATTAAGATCATAAAACACACATTATACGCCCAAAAAAGAGAAAAATTATTTTCTAAAAAATATAGTTAACTGGGTACCTCCGAAACACTAATGGCGGGTTTTCAATGGCAGACAAAATAAATCGATGTCCCCGAAATCCATTGACTAATTTGACCGGGTACAAGTCAACCTCCGGTCTCGTAAATTTATTCAGTTTCCACGTGGTTAAAATTGTTTGGGCGCTACTTCCTAAGCCGTCTATGTACATTTCATGTGTATATAACTTGATATCAGCTACTTCCTATATAAGAATAGTCATCGGGTGTTTCTATGGGTTATTTATACAATAAAATATATTTACTATACACAACAATTTGGTGCAATGGTAAAATTAATTCAGGGCCGTTCTCACTATGTCCGGTTAGGTAGTATAATAAAAGTGTCTCATAACGCTAACCGTCAGAATTTCTTTTGTGTTACCTATAGAATTCTGCCGGTTAGTCCTAACCGGACATGGTAAGAACGGCTCTTAATCTGTAAATGTATTTGTGTTATTAAATTTTAAATGTTTAAAAGTATTTATTAGCTCTACTCATTAGTCTACCCACATATATTATATGGTATATAATTTAATGTACAATTTAGGTACTTATGTCTTATATAGTTATATATGTATAGATTTTTTAGTAAAATATGAGTCATTAAGTAAAATATAAGTTATAGTACTTAGTAAGAATCAGGTAGGTATTACTAATCAGGTACTTGAACAATGCTGGTTAATTGGTTAATAGATACTTTAACAATGTTAGCTGACTAAAGCAGGCACGGATCCAGAGCAAAGATATAGGGGGAGGGGGGCAACAATTTTTTTACAACACAAATACAGTTATAATAAAATATTATACTTTATTCTTAATTTAAAAATGTTGTCATAATAGTAGGTATAGCCGAATAGGTAATCAATGTGATAAATAAATTATTGATTATTTAATATACATAGCGGCAATGTGAAAAGAAGTTTAGATTTTGTTTATTTGTTATTAAATATACAATATTTATATTTATAAAAAAATATATCTGGGGGGGGGACTGGGCCCCTAGCCCCCCCTGGATCCGCCCCTGGACTAGAGAGTATTCGTTACCAATTATCAAATTCAAAATAATAAATAATAAATATTTTATATTTATGAGCATAATTAATGTAGCATATATAATACGTGTTTGAAAGTAGGTACCTATCTAACTATAGTTTTTAACTTTAACTAAATAGTTTATAGGTACCTATACTGTCACTAACAATGCATTACCTATATTGTTAACACATAAATCTAACAACAATGTACAGTGTATTTATTAATAATGGAACTCTCAGAAATATTATTTTATTTGTTTTAATTGATTACATTTTTCTTTTTTCCCTGTAAGGCTGGACCGGCGGAAGCAATCAGTAAGTTCATAATATTTTGGGATGCTGGGCTTTTGAAAAATTCTTGTATTTGCCATTTGGATCCAATTGTTACTATGAATACTCTGCTATCAATCGAGTGGCCAAACTTAGTTGTCGTGATCTCAGGATCTTGACAAAATATTATATAATTGATGCATCTAGACTCCGAAACTCTAGTCTTTTTTGAAGAATATTCATAAACATGAAAGAGCTTGTACGATATCGTATCTAACGATTGCAACATTGTTTGTAGAACATCCTGAAATAATGTAGCCAAATGGTAAGAAAAAAATTAAATACACATTATATTGTGATCATAATGATCATATTGTTAAATAGTTTTGTTTTATATTTATTTATAAATTACAAGAGTATAGTGTATAACAAACAGCAAGGATCACTATAAAGTCAAAACGATGTAACCATTAGGGATACTACTAACCTTATAAAATGTATTTATTTAGTATTTACCTTATATAGTAATATAATATTATATCTATCTTTCAGCTATTATGCCAATGGCCTACTACCTAAATAAAATAAAATTTTTTTAATCATCGTATAAACTATAAAGTGTAGCTTGTACAAGTTAATATGTGTGTATTATTTTATGTTCTATAAAGTACACTAGTAAAGTTATATCTAAGTAAAAAAAAAATTTATAAAATATATCAGTATGGATAAAAAGTTTAAGTTGACTTTTCGTGGTAAGTACTATAGCAGTACCTATAGCAGATTATTATAGTTTAACTCTTCAAATCTGTACAAATATAAGTCCTTTCTTCTAAATTCAAGGTTTTGGAACAATTTTTTTGATTCTGAGCGGAGCAATGAATTTGTTATGGATTTTACAATGATGTCTGTTTCAGGTTTCCTTTTGTTTTTGTATAGTATTAAAAATACTTAGATTTTCAACTTTAGGAGAACGTGATACCCACCTGTGTTGTCTCTGTCTCTGTCTCTGAGTGTCTTACAAGTACGTAACTTAGCAAATGTTATGCTCAACCGAACATGTGTAGCTCCGTTAATTTAAAAATTAGAGTGAATTGACCCTTCATAAAATCTAAAGGTAAGATTATTATCCAGGCAACCTAATATAGATTATTTTTTTTATTAATTTTGTAGCAAGTTGGATCTTTTAAATTGTTTGTACATCTTAAAATACTGTTATTAGTGGCCATTTTTACTTTTGGTTATTTTAGGTCAGACTTTAAATTGCAAATGAACTTGGAGTGCAATTCAAAATCAGTTTACTCGAAAAATTGTATTTAGTTGGTGCCCATTGCGAAAGGTCTATAGGTTTTGTAAAGTTAGCTTACAAAATTCATCAAAATCATGAAAATGTACAAACCATTTTTTTAACGAAATTAGATATTTTTTTAAGAATAATGATTTTAGTTATGCTGTAATTTAAAAATATTATGCATGGGTACCTACTTGACACTTTTAAAGTTTATTTTTATATTTTATACACATTATTACGTTTCCAAATGCTATGTTCTCAGCAAAAATGAATTCAACCTACCTATTGTAATTGTAAAATAAATTACTTTAATATAAATTGTAATAACTAATTATACTTATAGCCTATAGGTACTATCATTATGGTATAAAATATGTATAATCATTTATAATTTATAACACATCGATTGGATTCTGTAACAATGTTGTAACTACTAACTAGTACCTAACTGCTAAAATATATTTTTTTGGAAGTAATTTAAAATCATTATTTATTAATTTTGAATTTTTATTATACGAGTTTAAAGATAAGTTTATCTGGAGGTGGAGAATCCCTCCCCCTCTTAGTTGCGTTTATAGGTTTAAACAACGAACATAGTTCAATATATATATATACACCTTTATGTTTATATTGTATAGTATAATTTATTAATGAATTATATTTATAATTTGTACAAGATTTTTCTATAAAAATTATATATTATAAAAGTATTACAAAGGTATTTTGAGATAATGAACTTATAATTTACATATCTACATCATATGTATCATATTCATTATTATTTATCGCAATAAGAGTACCTAACTAAGACTATAACTGTAGCGGGGTCATCGGCCATTCGGTCGAATAGTATATTAATTTAATAATATGAACTCATAGTTTGTACCACCGCTATACTTCTAGATATAGGTACTGAACCTACCGGCTACCATACTAATTACTAATAATGATTTATGGTATTATGATATAGTACATATTGAGTCATTGAGTCAGTAATAAATAATATTATGTAGGTGGGCAATTAGAATTCTAAATTCTTGATCGACAAGAAACAAACTCAATTTTATGCAATATGCCAATATGATATTATATTAACAGTTATAATATACCTAAATTTATATTTTCCTACCTATTCGACATCTGTAGAATTATTACATATGAACACCAATAGTGTTACACCATATTATTATATTGATGCTTCAGATGCTTGATAATATTGATAGATTATCAGTAGGTATAACTAGTAACACCTAATATTTAGGTATTTGATAAATTTAATAGGTATTATAATATAATACTTTTAGCGTTTGTTCATCATTATTATTAGGTAATCGATCGTTATAATAATTTGTTTGTATTTTAGTAATAATCTAACCGATACCCATACCATAATACGAATATTATCTAATATCATACAGAGTGTTTAGTAAATACAAGTAATTAATCAAATATTTTAAGTTTACAAATTGATTAAAATTGTCTGTTATTTTAACTTTTTGTCATCGCTTTTACATCGGTATACATATTATATAGGCGCGCATTAGGAGAAATTGAGTAAAGTTTATTAGTGCTAAAATAATTTGTTCTAAAATCCCTTAGGCCTATATAGAAACATATACAATATAAGCTCTTTCTTTTTTCATTTCTATATACTACGTTTTATTAAACATATTTTAATAAACATAACAGTAAACAAATGGTTTATACGTAATACTATAATAAATTGTTCAATGCGGAAATGCCAAAATGATAATAGTAATTTATTTATTTATTAAGTAATTTATTCAAGGTTAAGGTTTTGATTTTAAAACTTAAATTTATCATATAAATTGTATTGAACAATTTAAAATTCAAACCACAATTCGGTTCATAAGCAATTTGTGAAATAAATTACTCTGAGAAATTGGGAGTATTAATTTGAAACCTGGGGGTGCTTAGCTACACCCCAGTAATACCCCAAATACCTTTTTATATATGCCTACGTATAAACAATGTACATACAACTTACCATAAAAGTCTGAAGTCATATTAAAACGTTCCTACGGTATAATATATAGGTATTCATTTATAATGAGTAAAATTCAGCAAATTTTAAAGAATCTTTCATTTTAAAATATATAATTAATGTTGTTTTACCTTTAATTACAGTAGGTACTACCTATAATGTATAATATGTCTATATTAAATTAGATAGTTGATAGTTACTATATAGATTATAGACATATAGTATGTATATATTTATGTAATCCAATCATTTTTCAATATTGGAGCTATTTAATTATTATAGTTATAACTTATTACTTTATTACTATTTGTAATGTAATTTAAAATAGTGCTCAAAAAACATATAAAGAATACTATGCATTGCACATTCGTACAATTGCACATGATATGTATGAATAAAATACAGTAAAACTTCCATGGAATGGTCACCGAAGGGACCGGAAATAATGATCTCTATTTAGAGGTGGGCGTCCTACAGAGGTGCAATACTTCCAGATGACCGCTACATTATAGAGTGCATAAAAAAAACCAAATACAATATACCTACACAATAATTTGCAAAACCGCCAAAACCATTCGTACACAACATTATTGATATTAATAATTGATTTGGTTATACGACGTTTTATAGTTTTCATTTCATCATTACCGTTGGATTTCCATAGTTTTAAAACCGTATCTTTATTCTTTATTAAATCGGTGGCTTGAGTTCTCCCTATTCCAAATTGGTCTACGCTAGCACGAGTGCTCACATTTTCTTGTTCAAAAATTTCCAACAGCCTCATTTTTTCTGCTACAGTTAGGTGTTTTTGTGTGGAAGTCATCATAACCACGCACTTCAAAACATTTTCAACTGCAGACACTAACAACTAATGAACCATAATAAAATACACAGACCCAGCTTGTCTATAACGTTATTGTAAAAGTTCGATAAGATCACTATAAACTGCCATACATAATTTGGGAAAACCATATAAACATGAACATATTTTCTATTATTTTATCTTATAATTTTACAGTTATTTAGAGTGCCCTCTATATAGAGTATTTTTTCCATAGCACTTGACGGGACCAAAATAAATTACCGTTACATAGACGTGACCGTTAACGGAAGTTATATACTGTGTATATTATTGTCTGTTCGAAGTTTATCATAAGTTAGGTACCTTTTTTATATTAAAAAAAATAGCTTTATATTTATACAATATGATTACAAAATATAGTAGGTATGTAAGAATAATACATAATAATATTATCTATATATTTATAAGCCAAATACCACTCATTCAGTGGCCTAGACAGGAATTTTCATTACAAAAGTGACCAAGTGGGTACTGATCTGCTGTACAGTAAGTGTCTAGATAAGTAAATTCAGAAATGTATTGGCATTTGCAGAAAAAAAATAGTTTGAATGATAATATTAAACAACAGTCGACATGAAACGAGAAACGGTTGATTTATAATCATTGCGGTAGCCAGTAATATAATCCAACTTTATCCGTTTTGGCATACTTCCGTCTTCTGCCATTTAATTAAGTGTTATTGTTATATCATTAGATATTATTTACAGTAAATAGTAATTATAGTACAAGTTCTAACTTATATGTATAAAGTATAATATATTATGCTAAGATACCTATTGTAATAAATTATTGTAAATTATATATTTTGTATTTCTCAATATATAAGTGTTTAAATTTAAAATGTATAGATATATAGACATATAGTTATTAACTTATTCCCTAATTATTGCCTATTTTATAAATTATTGATAAAACATTCAATAAATAACATTTTAATAACATGTATCACCTTTTTAGTATACACAATGAATTAATGTCATTAATATTAATATTTACCTTGTAATACAAATCGGTATCAAATAGATCGTCATAAATTATATTCACATGACAACTGCTCAAGTACTTGTTGATGATTTCATTAACCAAAGACTTTAGTACTTTGATTTCGGGGTTTTCTTTCTAAAACCAAAAAAAGTATTGTCTACAATGTAATTTTTCTTGAATATAAAAAAAACCAACTAATATTAAATCAGTATTTACATTTCTTACAATGATTAAATTAAGTTGAGAAATTATTTTTGTTAAATTACTAAAGGATATGTTTTGATTTCCGTACATCAAATGAGTACAACCGACTAAAACAACCAATAGGATCATTGAAAACGGCATTATTTTTTAAATTTGTTGTAGATTAGTGTAGATTGGAGACAACTGTATACATTTTGTGAGGTAGGTACTTTATACTAAACCTGATTTTTTTTGTCGAGTCCTTATAAATTCTATTACAATACAATCAAACAACAATTCCATATTACATGTCATATTTAATATTAATAACAATATATATATATATATGCTATAATAGGGACAGGATTCACATTATATAATAGTAATATTTTGATTAAATTGATTCGTGTCACGACTCGTTATTTATCGTAATGACTTAATAAATATAGAATTTTATTAGTGATAATTTATAGGAATCTAGGATAGGTATAGGCACTCAAAATTCAATATCCATGTGACCTTTATTAATTTATTAGTAATAAAGGTATTTCAATTTTGAATAGACAACAATTCGTTTAAAATCTGCTATGCAATGACATATGAATATTGAATACATATATGAAACAAAAATTTATGACACCGATCGATTATAATATATGTTACATAATATTATATAAGTACATATAAACATAATATTTTGATATTTAATATTATACTAAATAAAAAAGAAACTTTTTTGTCGTTTGTGTATCGAACTATCGAAGGTATACTTCAACCAATTTAATCCCTGGTCCCTAAGTCTTATATATTTCCATGAGCTTTCTTTAGTTAATAAGCGAACGGTTACCACTTAAATATAATATTACTATTTACTATTTAGTATAGTATAAATCAGATGAATTTTGGTGTATGGATAGTTAACTGTTAAATCAAAATATCAACAAAATCAGATCAGTTACCGTTTCTTCAGGTCCCAGAACCAACAAATGCAAATGTTCACAAAAAACTGTAAAATGAGTTTCTCGAAATAACTACGTAGATACAGAAATATTTACTATTATTATTTATCTAAACTGTCTCCACTAGAAATTAGATTTCTGCAGTGACTTGCAGTGCGTGTTGTGCTGATGCCTGATTCAATGACGATGTATACTTGACATCTACTATACCTATATGGCTATACGGCAGAGTGAGTTCCTCGGTTTTTTTTTATATTGATTGACATTATCGTTACGCCTAACAAGAACATTGATAGTTATTAATTGGGCTCGGATTTATGTTGTGTATTGAGTACTAACAAAACCACAAATATCTTCTTAAAAATATGTGTGGCCACTAGCCTGTAAGTAAATAAAGTGTTTAAGACAATTATATGTCTTTGCTACCAAGGATTTGGTCAAAATATAAATTAATACAATGCAAATTGACCACAAATAGCTAGGATTGGCGGAATAAGACACTGTGTGATTTAGCTAAATCGGGTGAATGTGGCCCTGGATACCTCAGCAGTAAACGTTTTCATAACTGACTTAATTCACAAACATATAACCACAGAATAAATTAATAACCACAGGTTCGTTCACAGACTTATTTCCATATTTCTCAAAGGGGCCTTCAGATCACAGATAAACGAAACCCCCATTCAGCTGATCGAGTGTAATTTGTATATAATTCTATGGTTTAAGGTATATAACGTTAATTCAGTGAAACTAATTCAGATCTATATGGACTTTATTTATTGTTAACTTAACACAGTAAGGTAGAGTGCTGGTTTGCTTGGCATGTCAGTCGATTGATTGGATTATTACGATTATAATATGTACCATGCCTGTCAAGATAATATAGCAAACGGGGTGATAGAGAGGGTGGAACGAAAAAGATAGGTATCAAGATCAACCGACAACCAGTTAAAAGATAATTTGTATTTTATATAAAATAAAATAAATACAGTCTAACTCGAAGTTGAAAAGACCAACCAAAGAGTTCGAGGTATCGACGATTTCAAGTTAAAAATGTTCGAATTGACCAAGTTAGGCTGTACATCGTGGATTCGGTACCCCTAAATCAGTGGTAAATCATCGGTTCTTTTGTCAGAAGCCTACACCCATGATGCCATAATCGGACCTGGGGATGGGTGAAATTGTATTTATAACTTTGGATGTAAAAAATAAAAATAAACAATCGAGTTTTTATCGTGTGAAATTCGTGCGTATTTAAATGTTTGGTTGATTGTTTGGATGAGTTTGATTGCATCTTGATCATATCACTTGAAACTTGGGTAAAATTGTGTACATATTAAAGAATATATAGGATATAAATGTGTAACGGTAATTTTAAAAACTTCCGAGATCTTAAAGGACATCACAACACTAAAAACAAGTTTGATTAGATTTAAAGTAGGTTATATGTCGTTATCTAAAAAATATGGTGTGGCCGTGTGGGTCTCAGTGTCTCACACTTAAACACTAATCATTAAGATAAACGTTTGAAGATAATATTATGCGTGTGCACTGTGACGTCATATATCCGAAGTTGGAACGGTGGCGTATGTTTTACGAGCTAAGGTGTCTAGATTAACACAAAGATTTTAATTATTAAATATAATATTTTTAACTGTTTTTTGTGTTTATGACACTGATCTGATAATTTTTCTAAATTATAATTTATAATATTATGCATGCAACAACAAGATATATTAAATTTTAAACCACACCATCATCTTAATATAAAATATAAATATATTTAGGAGTATGAAAAAAAATGTTGAAATACTATTTTAAGTTATTAAAATCATTGCGTAAATCAAACTACTTTTACACGTAAAAGGTAAAACAGGCGACTGCAGTTCAGTCGTCGGCTCTACTACGTAACACGAGCCACGGCTATTCATCAACTCTCATTATCTCGTTGAATAATCATTTTTTTAACTTCAGATTAACTTTTTTCATTATGTTGACTAAATTATACACCAATAAACTTAAAAAAAAAAAATTGTTTTGTGATGTCCTTTAACAATATTTAGATAATCAGTGGTTGGAGTGGCTCGAAATAAGTGGAGGGATGCGTTTTATATTTTATATTATTCTCATATTATACCTACATTGCCGCAACTATATTTTTGAGGCCCTTTATTGTCATACTCATAGTATTCAAACTTCATATTCCAGAAAAATAAATATTTATGCTATTTTATCTCATAATTTCAACTTACACCCTACGTCAAAAACTTTTGAAACCCACGGAGCAGCTTAATTGGAAGTAATGCAGGTTTATGGGAGAATAAAAATTGTTAAGGTCAACCAAAATTGTTATCAAAAATAAATCAATAAAGAGGTATTTCGTACCTACCTTATATAATTATGCAATTGTATTACTTTATTGGATAGTTTACAACTATTAAAAACAATTAAATACATAATCAATTTATATTCCCAAACATTTGTATTTATAATAATATACTAGCTATAGCAGTATAGCTGATCCTCGCACGCACTTCGTTGCCCGTAAAAAATTACAACTTTAAAAAAATTGTGATTTTTCAACTCCTTTTGGGTGCCACGCCTACCTATATAGTAGGCCATCCGACAATAGTATAATCGCGGACAATGTGCGACAGCTTATGAAGTAGGCAATGTGCAAAAATTTGATTTGGTGCATGCTTCTACCTGATTGTACCAATTCACCAATGTCAACCAATAAAATTATCAATACTAATTTCTACTAATTATTTTTCCTATAACTAATAGCAACTATTTATAAACAAATCTCAACATCCCCAATTGAGCAACTCAACGGGCTGGACCTATCGGAAACAATTGTGAATCTAAATCATCCCAGGAACCACTCAAACACATAAAAAAATTTCATACAAATCGGTCCAGCCGTTTAGGAATGCATAAGGGACACACAGACAGATGGACAAACTTTAATTTATGTATATTTCTAGCTGAATTACCCCGGTGTTGTCCTGAAAAAAATTGTGATGTCTGTGATATTCGCTTGTGATAATGCGAGCAGTATAATATCATGTAGGCAATCTATCTGAGGTAGATCATCGTAAAACCATCGTAAAACCATCGTAAAAATATAAGTTTTATTAAAAAACCCTTATATAAACCGATAATATTTCTATATACTTATATAAGGGGGATGCATTATTTCCTACAAAACAAGCGGAGGGATGGAAAATGTAAACTATAAAAAGTGGAGACATGCCAACCACTGTTGATAATCTTTACAACCTAAATTATACAAATTAGTGACTCAAATTAAGATACATATTGCTCGCTAAGAATACATATTTTTTAACTTTAATGCATTTAATTATTCACATTCTGCAATAGGTACCTATTGAACATTTGTTTTCCATTTTTACACGGTACACACGTACAGTACACGGCATTGAGCATTTGTTATCTATATAAAATATTTTATTGAACAATACATTAATGCAATTTTGTTGTTAAATAACAGATATGTATAGGTAGGTATCTATACCAGTCTTACAAATTTTAAAGTACTTACCTGTTCTACAGTATTATGTATAATATACTTGAGTGTCCAGTGGCCTACTTTATGTCCGTTTTATGACATGCTCACTGATTAGATTATCCTGCAATACATAATAATAGTTTTTAGACTCGAGGAAGCTAGTGGTTTTACAATGCAGGTGTTTATTTTTTTATTTTTCTATCCCGTATCCACAATTTCTACCAGAGGGAGTTCTTTGATTTCAACATATAGTACCTTATCTTTTAGCAAATTGGATCAAGATGGTACTTTAAATAGGTCATTTTTCGATTTTATCAATAGTTATTTAATGCCACAGCAAAAACCACCGAAAAATTACCAAAAACCGCTAAAAATTGGATTTTAATTTCTAACGCTTTGTTTATTACCATAGAAACGAATAAAAAATTATAAAATTATAATATTAATTCAACTTACATGATATATAATTAATGACAATATAAAATATCCAGACTGGCAAACCGTATCCGCTTACAATCGTTTTTTGTATACAGTGATATTATGACCTTAGAAATGACCTTAAAAATATCATATTAATTTTTTTAAGATTTTTTTAGGGGGCATTATTTAACACAATATTTAGCCATATTAAAATTATGAACATGAAATAATAACATACGAAATACGACCGTGATGTATAACAAGAACTCACTAATTATTTGTTATTTATCTGAGTACCTACTTGTGACATAATGAACAAATATGCATTAAAACCAACAAAAATGACCCAACAATGCTAAAAATACTCTAAATATAAAAAAATGAGTCTCCGCTCAGAATCGTTTTTCTTATACAATGATAGAATATCATTGAATTCAAGTAAAATACAATCCATTATACAATGACCCACTTGTAACCTACTGTACAGCAGAGCGACATCCACTTACCCGCTTTTTTGATTTTTTTCTCATATACTTAAATCTATTTTATTATCACTGGCCGAAGTTGTATAAAATATAGTATGATATAATACGTAGCGCGGCGTACTATAGTACAGAGGAAATATACTTTGTTTATACTTTATATATTAGAATTTATATAGGTAGGTATGAGTCTGATTATGAAATATATACCTATATTTGATAAATAAATTAATAATATTATGATTTCTTATATTTTATAAACGTTAAACTTATTAGTTGTTTTTATACACCTACTTAAATCAGTTGGTTGAATATTCAACTATTCTTATTAAGTTTAGACTTACCTACCTAATATCTAAATAGGTCTATCATTGTTTTTTTTTTATTATTATAATCGGTCCAAGGCATCCATGGTCATTTGACGTAACATTACATTACATTATTTTATTAATATTATTATACAGGATGAGTAAGGTATACGATCATACACAGATTACATTCACAAAGTTAATAATAATTAATAGTAACATTGATTGAAAGTAATATAGTAGAGAACACAAAGTAAATTTATGTATAACATCATGCGCAATAATATATAGAGTTAAATAAAGTGTCTGATGGACCAGTGTCTGATCAGTGATGGTGTTTTATCGCATAAAACGTGAAGAAATGAGCATTTATGTCTTGAAGAAAACGTAACACGGGGCCTGGCCATAGGCGCAAATTGGGGGGCTTGGGGGTGCTAAGCCCCCAAACTTAGCCGTAGCCCCACCCCCCAAGAACCTAGGACATAAATTTTAATATGCTATATTGCAATGGTCTGCTTGCCTTTAATATATTCAGCCCCCCCCCCCCAAGTCAAAAGTTGAAATTGCGCCTATGGGCCTGGCGTGGAGAGGTGATTGGCCAATGGCCGCAGCAGGGACTGGAACTGAACCTAAAAGAAAGCTCTTAAAGCTGCTTTTAAATAAAAATATCGGAAAATAACAAAGACAAATCCTATATAGTGTTTTACCACTAAATTGTTTAATAGGTAAATTCATTCTATACACCATAGAGTAAATAATATACCTACTATATAATAATAATAAAATGCATTGTTAACAAAACTTAACGTGTGCTAAACGTCTAAACGTAACAATAAATACAAATTTAAAATACACATTGCGCACTATATAACTATTAATTATTATTGTATATTGTATTTAAATTTTAAATTCCTGGGACCTGGATAGTAATTTAGTAATTAGTTGGTACCTACTGTAGATGTATAGATATTAGATACTAATATACTATTATACTAATAAGTAATATTATATTATAATAAATAGAATAATTAGAATATAAATATATGATATATCTATAAAGGTAGGTATTTTCAATTTCGCAAATCACACTATCACAGTAGTTGTTCAACGATGGCGATGGCGAATTCAAGTCGTTCCGACTTCAGCTGTCATTCGTGATTTTTATTCATTTAACCTGTTATCAGATCCGTTGTTATCTCCCAAAACGGCTGATCGGCTTAACCTCACTCGGTTACGTTTCGAAAGTTGTTTCGTAATCATAATAATAATAATACCATGTCGTCATCCAAGGTGTATTGATATCAATTATCAATGCACCAGCTTGTCAGATTGTGGTCGTAGTTCTCGTCATCATTTGCCATTATCACGCTTCACGCGGTTGCGGTCCGTTATTACTTATTACTTATTAGCCGCTTTGCCCCCTAGCCACACCGTACTTACGCAGATTCGTCGAGTGTCGACCGACCAGACTTCTGCTCGCTTGCTTTCGACCCGTGGTCGTCCCGGAAGTTCATCGTCGTCCCAACACACGCCATGCCGCCCCTGGCTACCGCCGCAAGACCGCTACCCGAAGAAGACGTCAAACTACCCGGCATCAACGCAGTCCTGCTCGGGCCACCAGGTTCGGGCAAGGGCACGCAGGTAGACTTCAATTTTCTTTTGTTAATTTTCTTAGGTATTTTTTTTTTCAAACACCTAAATGAGCAAACGTTTACCTTCTTCTATTCACTTAGACTTTTTGTTTTACATTTTTGTCTTTTGCAGGCGCCAAAACTGTTGCAAAAATTTTACTCATGCCACCTGTCCACAGGAGACATGTTGCGCTCCGAAGTGGCCTCCGGGTCGGAATTGGGTCAGAAGGTGAAACAAGTCATAGAATCAGGTAATTACCTACAATAGTCCTAATTGAAAATAGTCTGATACTCTTGCAGTTTGATTTCATGAATTTAACAAAACTTAATTTTATTTATTAATCAAACAAGACTAGATACGTAGGATAAGTTGTAAAGTAGTTGTATGTGTTTTTTACACAGCTTCTTCGGTTAAATCTTATGTAACCTCAGTGTAAAAAAAAAGTGGTTTAAATCTTGTTAATCATGTAATATTTTAATATTATTAAATTTACTTAAAAATAAAATGTAGATATTTTTAGATTGCTGATCTTAAATATTGTAGTCACTAATTATACATTTCAAAAACGTTTTACATATATGCAAAATAGTAATAGGCAACCGTTATGAAATCGTTGATCACACATCTAGTTTTGTATCAATTATTTAAATAAATATGTATCAGTAGGTTTACCTTTCATATTTATCTATTCATTTTTTTTTAAAGAGTAACATATTTAGCTACATTTTCTTTTTATTAATTGGAAGTCATATTATTAAGTATATTCTGTTTAGTTAGAACCATTATGATGATCAATTTTTGTCAAAGACAGTAAAACCCCCACCAATGTGTGCAGTAGGAGGATGACAAAGTTCCTTCTCAACATTTTTTTTTCAAAATATTCAGTAGATAGGATCTAATGTTTTTACAAATTATAAAATTAAATAGCAAGTAAGTATACTATGTAAAACTATTGTTATTCTAACTTTTTAAAGTTATTTTGTAGAAGTAGAATTTTATGACTAATAAACAATATATTATAATATATTCAAGTATTTTCTATAGGATTTTAAGATCAATGTACAATATTGTGTATTATCTTTGGAGGTTTTTTTCCCTAAGCGAACTGTTATTATTGCAGGTTATTTCAAAACCTACTTACTGTTGTGTAATAGTTTTTTTTATCGTTCTGGTTACAACTATAAACTATTACAGCACATTTTTGTTTAAATATATGTTTGTACTTAACCTATATTATATTAAAGTATTAAACACATATTATTATCATTACTATTATTATTATTTATTAAATAATAATACACATGTATTTAAAGTTTTTAAAATTATTATCATTGCTATGGATACCTTGAAACAATTATAAAATACATGGTTCGTTTGAACTGTATTAAAAATTATTATAATAGCATTGATATATATATGCCCATGTCATATTATATTATTATGAATTTAATAATTATAAAACTGCATTTATAAATTAATTATAATTTATGGAAGACAAAAATTATTAGCATTATAATTCAATTTAGGACTTGCATGGATTATGTCACTTCATGATACTTTCTTAAATTAAAATATTGCTTTAAATAAGTTTTAAATAATAAAACATTTTGTTTTATACTATTAGGCTTAAATTAGGTACCATTTATAATTTTTAAACTGGTTGTGCTCATAATCTGCTATAAATAATATATATTTAATAATTATATATTGTATAAAACAATTTAATTGAGAACATCATTAATGGGTGTCATATTATGTTATCCTCAAATATGTTTCACAATGTCTATGTATTTGTTTTAATATAAAATATTTGATTTTATCTCATAAGGTTAGTTGTATTTCTTAGGTAGTGAATCAAATGTTTTACAATTTTGTGTAGGTAGTTAAAAAAAATCATTTGTTACATTTTGTTATGATAAGATTGTTTAATACTTCGTTTAAATTAAGTTTTATATAAAATATTTAGTTAAAATTATTATTAGTTGCTATTATTTAATATGTATAGTAAATAATAATTTGGTTTTATTTTTTTTTTTCAATTCTAGGTAACCTGGTTAGTGATAATCTTGTTGTTGATTTGATTGATCGAAATTTAGATAGACCAGAGTGTAGGCAAGGATTCTTATTAGATGGTTTCCCAAGAACAGTACCTCAAGCTGAAAAAGTAAAAACAAAATAACCTAGTTATTTTCAGTAAATTAAAATACCTAATGTATTAAATTTCATTTTCAGCTGGACAATCTTCTGGAAAAACGGAAAACACAGTTGGACTCTGTGATCGAGTTTAACATTAGTGACAGTTTATTGGTACGCCGTATAACAGGGCGTTTGATTCACCCTGCCAGCGGCCGATCTTATCACGATGAATTCCATCCACCAAAAGTTAATATGACAGATGATGTGAGGTTTATTTAAAATATTATATATTACTTCAATAATTTAATTTTTAAACATAGTATAACCAGATATAGTTGTAATATAGATTCTAAAGGTTTGTTTGCAACTTTTAGATAACTGGCGAGTTATTGATTCGTCGTGCTGATGATAATGTAGATGCTCTGAAAAAGCGCCTTGAATCATATCATAAACAAACATCTCCATTGATAGATTATTATCAGAAAAAAGGTTTGTGTTAATTATTAGTTGTAATTAAAAATAAATATTTAAATAAATATGTTGTTCTAGGAATTCATTCTAAGGTTGATGCCTCTAAGAGTTCTGATGAAGTTTTCAAAATGGTAGAAAATATATTTTTGCGTTGTTCAAGTTCTGCCAATAAAGACAGAGTAATATTTGTTTGAATCATTCCAATTTTGAATTTTAATGTTTGATGTTTTCAAAATGTTGAACATACAAAATCATACAGTTTTCCATTTTCTCAATAATTTTAAGAACTATAATTCTAATAAAATGATCTGAAATTGTAAATCTTTTGTAATAGAAAATGGTGTAATATTCAGTGTTACCTTATTAACAAATAATAATTATTTTAGGTTTAATATAAACAAAAACCAGTGATTTTGGGAAGTAAGTATGGTGATTAAATTTAACATATTTGGTGTACTTATTAAGAAGCTTTTACGGGTATAATATATAAACATTTTGTTTGATTTATTTTAATTTTATATATTTTGTAGGTATATGTATGTACATAAAGTACAATTAGCTTATACAAATGTAAAAATAAATTTAATATTTACAAAGGTTACCTTTATTCTCATTTAGTGATTTTTTTCAGTTTATTATATTAGCATCCTATTTGTAGTACTAAAGTCTCAAATTTTTATCGGGAGTGAAATGTATTTTATGCAGTGAAACCTCTAAATACCTGACACTCGGTTCCTGAAATTTTGTCAGTATTCAGAGGGTTCAGATTGTAGAAAGTTTGTAGTTGGTTCTCAAGAAAATATCCGTTAATGGGAGGTGTCGGTTAGGGGAGGTTTCACTGTATGTATATTTGTAATGCTTTTAATAATTAATTATTTATTTTAGGATTTTATTAACGATTTCAACAGATGGTCCTACAATAAATAATAATATGTTAAATGCTCTAAGATATTCATATTGAAAAATGAAACACACCTCTTAACAATAAAATTAGCTATAGAAATCTGAAATTATAAATAAAATGGGAAATAGTTTTTACATTACCTACATTACTGGTATGTAATAAATGTTACAGCGTTTAACATAATAATATTATTATTATTTATTATAGAACTAGCTTTATTGGCCTTGTTAATAAAGTACCTAAATATATAATTAAATATAGTTATCTCGCTTGGTCTTGCTTATGCCAAAATTATTATTATAGTTAACTGTAAACTGCAACCACTCACAACCCTATAAATAAACAAAATAATTTTATTTTTATAAAAAAAAAATTATATTTTATTAATGGTTTCTTAATTTTTAGATTCTGAGCGGAGCGATGAATGTATTGGTTTTACAATGATGTGTGTTTTTATATTTTTATATTTTTATATTTTTATATTTTTGTGTCTGTCATCACGTTTTGGGACAGTAAAAGTGCTTCGATTTTCTTCAATAGTACCTTTTCTGATAGGAAAGTGAATCTAGTTGGTACTTTGGGGGGTCAAAAGTAAACATTTTCCAGTAGTTTTCACAAGCGCCGGGAAAAAACAACATAAAAATTAAGGAAAAACGGGAATTTTTACGAAAAATTGGTTTTCCAAAAAATCGATTTTGGTTATTGGTGTAACTCTAAAACAAATGAACGTATATACATGAAATTTTCACTGGTTGTTTATATTTGCATTTTCTATACACGATAACATTTTCAAAATATTTTGATTTATTTTGAACTGCTTAGGGACATTTTCATTTTCCATTTTTTTTTAGTTTTTTTTCTAAAAATATCAATAAAATTTTATTTGTTGGTTGCGAAAGCTTGAAAATTTAATAGAAGGCTCCTAATATGTTGTTTCAAAGGCAGATGAAAAATATTAAAAATCCTTAGTCACAATTTTTTTTTATAAGCATTTAAAGTTCAAAAATTGACAAAATATGGAAAAATCACGAAAATTAGCAAATTATTTTGAGTTAAGAATTCGTAAAAATTTTTCTTTTTAAATCTAAGATTTGAAAATGAAACACAAGATTCCTTATAAGATTATCTACCTTTATCAATAAAAAAATCTCTACCGGACAGTCAAATTAAATTTTTATGAGCGTTTGAAATTCAAATTTTTACAACATTGGATTTTCACTCGATTTCTCATGTAGCGATTTCCTTATTTTGTTGTAATTCAAAAACGAATAACTGTAGATACATGAAAATTTCACTGAATGTTTATATTAGCATTTCCTATACACCATACAATTTTGAAAATAATTTGACTCTTTTTGAGCTGTTTACGGACATTTTCAGCTTTCAATTCTTTTAGTTTTTTTTTTTATAATTGTCAATAAAATTTTATTTGGTGGGCCAAAAAGTCTGAAAATTTAATACAAGCTTTCTTATATATTGTTACAATATCAGTTGAAAAATTTTAAAAATACATAGGCACGATTTTTTTTTTATAAGCATTTAAAGTTGGAATTTTGACAAAATTTATCAAAATCTCGAAAATTATCAATCGTTGGAATTAAAAAATTATAAAATGTTCAGTTTTTATAACTAAGAGTTGAAAATTTAAAACAAAGATTCTCTTAAATAATTCATACTGTAACCAAAAAATCTAAAAAATATATAAACACACTTATTTTTTACAGACATTTTAATTTCAAATTTAGACAAAATTTCATATTTAAACCAAGAATTACGATTTTAGTTATTTTGTTGTGATTGTATAATATTATTCGTGGGTACTTGAAATTTCTAAAGTAATCTACTATATATATCTATGATAGTATCAGAGTTTGTTGTTGGTGTATAACGCGTTATAAGTACCTAATGGATATTGTGATATGATTAATTTGGAATTCATTATAGGTCAATTTTTTTTAATACCATAGATATGTATATAATATGTCTCATACCTAGAAGGACATACCGTCTCCGCTCAGAATCGTTTTTCTTATACAATGATATTATATCATTGAATTCAAATTTAATACCATCCATTATACAATGACCCACTTGTAACCTACTGTACAGCAGAGCGACACCCACTTGCCCACCTTTTTTTTCTTTACACTTAGTTTGCTTAGATGAACGTTATTAATTCTTTTGAGCACAATTATTTAATATATTTCAAATTGGAATTTCCATGTAATCTTTTAGCCTTAGTATAATCCAAAAAAAACAATATTTGGTTACACTATAGGTTGAATCTGTATGATAATTTTATTATATGTGAATAGTGAATGTTATTATTTTTGAAGTTATACTTCTTTACGCACGGTAGTGAGGAAAAAAAAGCGAACGGGCGGCGCGTACGAACGGGCGGCCGTACGAACGCGAAAGCGTACATGTCCGTAAATAAATAAATATTGTCATGGTAATGTTGTTTTATTATATATTATAATATATATACAGGGTGTCCCACCGAGATCTGACAAATGACATAACTTTTGCTATATACAAAATTTAAACATTATTTTTTACTTATATAATTTATTGCCACTCGCGCTACACGTATAATATACAAAAAATTATTTTTATTTTTTAATACTGAAAATAAAAAATGTATAATTTGATTTAACATTTTTTATATAAATTTAAAATAGCCAATTTGTGAACCTGAATATAAGAACAATTTTTATGGTAAAAACATTTATATAAGTCAAGTAGTTTATTTTTTAGAATTTTTTTAAATATCTATAATTTTTTTATTAAATTATTTTGGAATATAATAACTTTTTTAAAAATATTATTTTTAGAAATTTGCTGACATGAGTATATTTCTTAAATTATTTGGTAATCACATAGTACTAACAATTTTTGTCATACGTTTAAGTAGCAGTTTTGTTTTTTTTTTTTTTGTCAGATCTCGGTGGGACACCCTGTATATATCTGTATATATAAAACAGTAAGCTGATTGACTGCTATCAACGCACAGCTCAAACCATTGGACGGATCTGGCTGAAATTTGGCATACAGATAGCTATTATGATGTAGACGTGGGCTAAGAAAGGATTTTTCGAAATTCGCATTTTAAATAGGTGCTCAAACAGGGACATTGGGATTCAAGATGGAAATTGGAAATTTTATTTTTATTTATTAACAGTTGCCATTGGTTACAGTCTACATTAGAAATTAGCATTTATTTATTTGGGCAGATCAGGTACAAGCTTGCATCAAATCAAATTATTGAACATTGCCTACCAGGGTGGCTGAGTTGCACTTACCCCAGCAAGTTACACCCAAAAGGAGTTCAACAATCATAATTTTTTTAAGAGTTGTGATTTTTTACGAGCAACCAAATTTGTTATATTAATCCACCGTATTATATCAAAATAAACTTGGTATAACTTTGATAATTTAGAGTTAAATCATACACTTCCGTACAAACAGCACGGGGCCCGCGATCTACCGCAGGTAGATTGCCTACCTGATAATGTACTGCTGCGATTCAGAATTTTTATTCCGGGCAACGGAAAAGATAAGATAAATTTTGAACACCATACACCGAATATTGAATAACGAATTGAACAAAGTTTGAGTCATAACTCATATTGAGTTGATACATTTAAAGGGCGACGAAGTGCACGGGATCAGCTAGTATTATATATTATAATCGGGCCATACTAATTAATATGAATAATTAATGATCGATTATTATTTATTTTTATTATTATTATTAGTATTCACTGACAAATCTACTGTCTGGATAAAAACAATACTACAAACAATTATCCATCGATCTGTCGAATAAAAATATAAAAAAAATAATAAAACTATCAATGATAAATAATTCCGGATACTTCTCCTCATTTTTTAAATTAATTAATATTTTTTTCTTTATTTTTCACTCACTCACGTGTACCATTCAAAAGAAGTTTAACTTCCCGCGCGCGTACTGGTAACACACATGGTTTTTTACTTTTTGAATGTAGTGGTGTATCTTAATATTGACTATTTGGGGAGACCCCGTCCCTTATCCCCCCATATAGCGCTTATATGCTATAGGACACTACTTAAGAAATTCAAAAAGATTCACACTCTTAAAAAATGGTCTTCGAGTATATATAATACTTTCAAAAAAAAGAATTTGTATTATTCCATTATTTAATAAAAAATGTGGTTAAGTATGTTTGTTTACATTGTGCCTATGTATTTTTAATATTTTTCAACTGCTATTGTAAAAATATATCAAGAGCCTTGCATTAATTTTCACTCTATTTTAAAAATTTTACTTTTACCCCCCAAAGTACCAATTAGATTCACTTTCCTATCTGAAAAGATACTGTTGAAGAAAACCCAAGCGCTTTTATTGTCCTAAATGGTGATAAAATAAAAACACACACATTATTGTAAAATCAATACATTCATCGTTTCACTTAGAATCTAAAATGATCATGGTACCATATTATACATGTTGGGTAAGACCATTGAGTTATATTTATTATAAAATAAAAAACTGGTTTACCTATACGATTATACTATTTTAGAAATTTTATTCAAAATGTTCACTGTTTATTAATAATAATTTGATTAAATAATATCAGTTTACGAAATATGATTTTCAATTCATATACAATAATCATACGAGAGTTTTTTAATAGTAGGTAATTACCAATAATATGTATAGTATACATTGTATACTACAAGTTTGTTGACAAGAAAACGTAACATATCCAGAATGTAATTTTACATTTATATCTGCTTGGTAAGTATAACCTTGATGTAGGTGACATAGTATAGCGCAAAAAATGGAGAGGGGCTTTAGGGGCTAAGCCGCCCCCCCCCAAATGTACATAGCCCTCAAATTTCCTACATTTGGTTTTAAGCTTATTCAATAGGTATTATCAAAGTGAGGCTTAAACCCCCCCCCCCCCCCCCCCCCCAAATCTCAAACGCTATTTGCGCCTATGGTATCGCCTCTTCATCACTATCTTTTTTATTTTCAAATTGTATCTTGAACGGTTATCCTCCATAATTTGACACGGATAACCTGTTACAGGTCGTCTAATAACTGCTCCATCATCAATATCCAAATTAACCGAGTTAAGATAATAAGATGTATGTAGAAACAGGACTGTCCTGAGTGACTGATTCATAAAAACGCAGAACCGAACCTATTGATTTTAAATTTTGAGTTTTGATTAATATTATAATTTCACCGTGCTCTAACAAAGGATTATGCAAAACTTAGATTTTAAGTGGTTAAAATCGGCAAAAAATAAATTTGTACGTGTAAATTGTATACCTATAAGCAACGAACTTTATTATTGTTAGTAATAAATTAGTAATTATTATTATTATTTCCATGATTACCAATATTATTATTTATTAACATTATTAAACATAGTCGGTATATTATAATTACAATTTTTTTCCATTTTAACTGAATTATAACGTTTATTATTCGTTTTATTAACTAATTATTTAAAAATGTATTTATTCAATAAAATTATTAAGATATTTTGTAAAAAATGTCATCGATTGAAGAGATTTTTGTCAATGGAATGTAGACACCTCAAATAGTTGTACCAATTATCGGTGATGGTGCCTCGTGCCTGCCATTCCCATTTAATATAATTTAATTTGTTTAACACTCAAGAAAGATGCCAGGAGAATAGGAGATCCGAAATACAATGATTTGAAATTGGAATAACTTTATTACTATAGGTATGTCTTACAATTCAAATAGTGACAACTTATCCACTACTGACAACTAATCCTACTGTCTATGGTGGTTATTGCAAATTGGTTGCATCTGGTAATATTTGAATTTTCCCATTTTTATTTGAAATTTATAATAATAACAATCTTTACGTTAAATTTGGTGTAGAATACATTCCCAGTAACTGGAAATATTAGTGGTCACTTTTATGTTTATTTATCTATTTCTAATAATTTTAATGTTATAGAAAATGTTATTACTGTGTTGCATTTACTGCAGCGTGTTAGAAACACCCAAGAGAATGATAAATGAAACAATCATAATTTTTTTAAGAGTTGCCAGTTTTACGGGCAACAAAGTGCACGGGATCAGCTAGTAAACTATAAAGAGATATAAAAGTAGGTTAACCAGCTAGCATGTATACAACGTAATCATTTATTATACCTAATATAATTTATGTTTATACAACCGATATTAAGAAATAAAAATTTAGTTTCTATAGTGAAATTGATATTTCATGAGTAGGTAACCAACATATTTTAATATAATATTATAAAATACTAATAAAATATAGATTTAAACGTTTATAATTTATTATTCATAAGAGGATTATTTCCAAGACCAAACACAATAAATATCTTAAACACGCGCGAGTGACAATATTACACAAACGTGCGTGGATAAGCATATTATATTAAATAGGCACTGAATATATAAATATATGTATACGAAATATTATAATATAAGCATAGGTATTAACTATTATTCCTATAAACAGTTATACTAAAGGATAATAAATATATATCTATATGTAATATTTATATAATAATATAATATAATAAGTACAAAGTTGACATTCACGGACAATGATCTTCGCTAAACATTGTTCGGGGTTGCAGAATCGCATCGACACACACAGCAAGACGGGAATAAAAACCAATCCATAAATATCCCTTTGCAGTCATTGTCGGGATCGTACGCTAACAGCCTGTGCCATTTATACTTTTGTTCGCATCCACAGTCCCCTGAACAGCGTCCGGTGAGCGTCTTACTGTAAAAATAAAAATAATTTTTGTAATTTTTGCTCATGCTATGTTTAAAAAATTTACTTTATACCCGTAACCTATCTATGGGCTATGGTTAATGGTTGTCGATCGTAAATAGAAAAAACGTACATATTGATATTCTATATTTCTATTTAGGTAGGTATATAATATATATTATACTAGGGTCTAGGAGATTATTTTAAAAATTGAAGGTAAACACTAATATTATTCTCGAAAAGTATTCACGTTCTTGGGAATATTTTTTTTTATATTCTTGACTCTTGAGTCATAAACTTAACAAAACCAGATTTTAAAAAAAGAATGATATTTTATTTAAGTTCTTACTTTATCAAATGTCAGCCTATATTTTTAATTTCATATTCAAAAGCGGAGTAAACTAAAATATTCAATACGAATACATAAAAATGTAATTTCAAACAAGTGTTTACTTAGTTATACGTTTTACCTAACTATTTAAAGTTTAGATTAGCAAAGGGATATCTAATCCGAAAAATGTTGGTCCACTATTCCGCTCATATATACTTATACTTTACTAGTTAACTACCTACTAGTTAAAAATGTGTATCTTATATTCTGGAATTCTCAGGAAATCATCAGCTTTGGAATAAAAATAAATGATTTTTAAAAAATGTTGTTTTGAAACGACTTCAGAATTTCAAATTATGTATAAAAATATTTCCAATAATATTAGTTCGTACCTACTCTATGAGAAAATGGGTATTTATCTTTTTAAAAGAATCACCTTGTTTACAATACAGAATGGATCCACCGGGCTTTTAGAATATTTTTTTAACAGGAAAATTTAAAAACAAGGTGGTCATTCTGAATACCAACCTATTAATATAGGTATATTATGATAATATGATGAAAAAAGAGATAGGTAGATTGTTTGATTGCAAGATGTTAATTTTTTCAGTCCAATACACTCAAAATGTTTTTAAATTTTAAATAATGGTTATAATACAATTTTGTTCTTTTCTAATCAATAGTGGTTTATTAGTATTTTTAATTTCATATTACGAAGCAAACCGATTGAATGTTGAGTTTATTAATAGTTAGAACTTTAGATTTTAGAATCATTTAAAGCAATAGGTAAACATAAAATAGCAACACGCAAACATTGTTGTATAAAACACAACAATTTAATGAACGAATAATAAGATCTACGTCAGAATATTTGTAGTCTGTTTGGTTCACATAAATTTGTTATTTTGTTTTTTGCTTATTTGTATCAACTCACGTGCAAACTTCTTGATGAATAGCTTGTTCGAAGTGTTCGGTGTTAACGATCGCTCTGGTCTTACCCACGCTGTTCGAAGCCCAATACGGAGTGACCACTTCTACTTTAGATTCGCAAGAGTCTACCCTGTAAAATTAAACTCCAATATTACTAATATGTACATGGAATCAATTGTATATAAAAAGTAGAAGTTAATTTCCATTTGTCCCCTAAAGTGATATAATTGACCTTATTATTAGCTTCTGACATTAATCAGATATCCGAACGGAAATGGACACACCTGCGGGAGGAGTCTTAACTTCTTCAAAAATTCAAATGTTTTTCGACAAGACAATGACTTCATTATCTTATGCAAACACGATATTTACTCTACTTATACAATTTAAAAAGTTATAAGCCATAATATTACGTCTAAATAATGCTTTAAGAATGTTTCACTTTACTTGGAAACAAATACATTTTATGTTCGCAACTGACCAAAATAATGAAGTAAATTGTTAAATGATTCTAATTAGGTAGGTAGACTTATCTTAAAGCATTTATAAGGTTTGACCACTTTGACGTTTTAGGAAATGTATTAGATAAAACATTGCGTAATGAAATTATTATTTTAAGTTATATTATACATAGATTATAGGTAGTAGGTATAGGTGTAAAAAATTGTTGGTATACATTCTAAAACGGTTTTGTATATTCAGTAGGTAATAAAATAGGTAGATATGAAGGAATTATACTCAATTATGTTACCCCATGGAATTTCATTAACACAATATTATTGTATCATATTAAATGTGGTTTTTATTATATTACTGGTACGAGGTGTCGAGGTACTAGTCAGTAAAAAATAAAAATAGACATGTCTAATAGACACATTTTTAGTTTTTACAAGATATTAATGAATTTGTTATTATTTTACTTGAAATTCTAACGTTAATTATTTTATTAAATAATATTAGTTATACTCTTATAATTTATCATTAAGATATTATATATTTAGTTTTAACAGTTTTAAACAAATATTGATACTTTTGTCTGGTAGGTACTCAGATTTTTTTAATTTAATGGCGTTGGGTACCTTAAAAGTATAGCTTAGGATAAAATATGTCCTAGTTGACTTTCCATAGGGCCTAGGCCCTAGGGCTACCACTAGTTTCGATGACAAGAAACCATTTACCTACTGAACGTTGTACACCTTGAAACTGGCCAAAAGAACGAGTAAACAATAAAAAAAACATATTATTTGTGGCTACCCATACTGTAGAAACGTTCCTAATTATATTTTTATGAACCACGAATGTTAACCACCTATGTTACGAAAACAATTAATACAGTATGAAACAACATTATAATATTATGTCGAAATGTCGAATTGTTGAGTGTTGACGTTGGTATAGGTTGAGAATATTATTTATTAGGGTACTATTATCTACTGCAGTTTTAAGAGCATCAAACAAAACTTATAGATAATTCAGTATTCTCCATTAGGTATTTAGGTACATAAATTAATAACCACAGACTTCTGGTGTATATTATACTATATTACAATATGGGACTTCGTGACACTCCCGGTTTCTGTTTATGTCAAGGGTTATTAGGTGTATACTTATGTCTTATTATGTATGCACAGGCACAGTGGTCCAATGAATTTAATATCTGAATATCTGATGTATATAGAAATGAAGTAGGCGGTGGTAATAATAACACTAGTATTGTGTTGAACACATTGGTAATACCTATCTATCAGTTAATGACTCATCGGCAGAAGTCAAGTACATAATATTTTTAATACCTATAGTTAACTATCTATACCTAATATAATATAAATTAGTATTGATGTTAAAAAAAAAATGCGTACTTATTATAATGGTTCGTATGTAATTATATTAGGTATTAATTTAGTATAACTAGGTAGTACCTTCCAGAATCTGCGGGCTGGCCTCTGGTCGGAAGCTTATTCGGTTTCGATTGATTGTCCGAAAAACTAGAGTCCTGTCTTCTTTTCCGAGATGTCGATCTTTTTGCCTTGGGAAATGGCCCGTTCTCCATCATTTCGAAATCGCCATACATTCGTTTCATGAGCGCTTTATTTTCATCGATAAATCTGTCGATTCGGTCTCTAAGTTTAACAAAGAAAAAAAAATAGTACAAATATTTTATAATTATATACTTAGGAACTTTTGAAATCAAACTTTTTTAAATGTAAGCAAATTTATCTTTCGAATAACAATTTAGACCGTTTGCTCAGAGTTCTAATCTCTGTATTATAAGTAGACTTAAATCACGGACACTGATGTCATAGTCCGTGACTCGCGAATATAGTAAAATTGTGTGTTTATCTTTCGCTTTCATGTCGAATAGTGATGTTATTTCAAATATCCCGGACAGTATTGATTTATTGCAGAGGAGAGAAAAAACAAAAGACAATAATTAATTGTAATATTCGTGTGCTTACAATAAAAATTATCTAATAAATAAAAAATGTTTAAAAATATGTCTATTATAGTATCCTTGAAAACATATTATATTTTTTTATTTTACCACGGATACAATAATATATATGTATAAAAATCACGAGGGTAGTTTAGTTACTACTTACTTACACTGGGTAACTTTTTCCTGCTGTCGGACAAAACAATTGGTGATTTCTTTTAATACACGGAGTCCCACGAATCACATCTCCTCCAATTTCATATCCTAAGGCAAATGAAAGAGCAGTCCAAAATACCTATATAAGTAAATATACGAAATTTCATTAGATAATTTTCATCGTACGATTATTATTTTCTATTTTTTATCCAAACAATACAATAATAGATACTATAAAGTCTATACAAACGCGTATTCAAAAAAATAAAAATAATAATTAGAAGTCTTGCGAAGTTAGCCCCCCGACTTGGCCCGATCCACTGCAAACCTATGCCAATATTTTGCAACTAAAATAAGTGTAGAAGGATCTATATTATACACGTGTATATCATATGTCGTTTATATGCCATTTATATGCATGGTATATTAATTTTTATAATCGATTTTAATATTACGTGTAGCCGTGTAGGATTATCTGGAGGGAAAATAGTTGTATCCTATATTGTGATGTACCCATATGAATATATCATATATGTCTATATTATGTGTTAATAATTAGATATAGGTATATGTTAGCGTGACGATGATGATTATACATATTTCTCCTTCCTTTTAGAATTTCTTTGAAATACAAACCTTCATAATATCATTATACTTATATGACTAATAAAATTGCTCAAATTACTGTTTGTACTATATACATAGGTATTTACACTATTCTATAATAATTAGACTACATAAATTTAAATGTTTTAATTTTTTTTATTCATATTATCTAACGATTGGTAACAGTAAAATATTAAAATGTATGAAGTATTTCTAACATAAAGATTGTTAGGTATGAAGATGGTAGATACTAGGTACCTATATGTTAGGCATATATAAATTAATTGTATTTGTTTGACGAATCTCATGTTAAAATTGATTTATACCAATTATTACATTTGTTGTTGCCTGCAAATAAGATAATTATTAAAAATCATAATGGTGATTTATAAATACGTATATGTTAAATATATTAATCATTAACTATACAAATTATAACCGTTTTACTAAAAAGTATGAACCTACCTATACTACCTAATTACCTACTACCTATACAATTATTATATTTAATCAATGTGGACTGAATTTATTTGTGCTTATTTAATTGATTGAATAACCATGAACGTATTTATTTTAAAATTGTAAATCATTTTTTAATACAATGATAATATTCAATCGAAACATTACTTATGAATTTATAAATATTCTCAGTATTTATCGAAATAAAAGGTGCAGTTGAATGTTGAGTATCTATAAGTTAAGGATAGATTGATCAATTTATCAATTGATCTAACTGGAATGTGTTGATTTTACAATGTGTGTGCTTATAATTTTTGTTGTGACTAAAGACTTTTTTCTAGTAGAAAAAATTACTTCATTAGAGGTTCCTGGTAGGCTGTAGCAACATGGATCTAGTTGGTACTATAGAAGGTAAAAATTGAAAATTCTCAGTAGTTTTTAAATCGTGAAAAACGTAAAAAAAATACTAAAATGTTCTAACATTTTAATATTATAATTTACTATTAAAATAATTATTGGGAACTTTGATTACCGAAAAGTTAGATCATCTTCACTAAGAATCTTTTTTTATCTTATAGGTACAACGGTTTAACATTTAATTCAAATTTAGTATATCCATGACAGTATCTACAACCAAGCTCAACGACGAAGTAGTACCTGCACCGACTCCTATTGTACAATATAATGGTTACCTCTTTTTTTAAAATTGTGTTTTTTAAATATAGCCAGTTAGGGTATTCATATAATATTTTAGGCTATATAGTATAAAGTCAATAGAGAGTAGGGACTAGGGTATATCTATGTAACTATGAACAATACGCAGACACACAGTGAATACAATTTTAAATTATAATTTTGTTAGACAATTTGCTGACAAGTGTGAATTTTTAACCTATAAATAATATATTACGCTTAAAATAATTTTATGTAATTATATTATACGTCAAAAATAAAAAGAAAAAATTTCAAAGACTCAGTATTCACATTGGAAAGCACTTGGTTATCACAGCATGATGTCTGTTTTGATGTCTACATTGACCATAATAAATTGTTTTGAAAAGAAGATATACAAAAATAAGGTAATTTGTAGAAGAAACATCTATGTAAATTGGTGGATTTAATATTAAAAAATCTATAGCACTTGATATTTTTCTCTACAGGGAAAATGTATGAATCATAAATATATTTACGTTAATTAGTTACAATGACAACGAAACCCTTACGAAAAATTGATCGTAAACAAAAATTCTAGTATCCAGCCCAAAAAAATATTTATGTTAAAAAATAAGAGTAAACATAGGTAGAGCGTGTTATTGATATTTTTTGCCACTACACGGAAAAACAATGAATCTTTGATATGTTTTTGTGGGTTCGTAATAGGATTTTTGGCTTTCAGAATTCGAAGTCATAATTACAAATTTTAAAAATTTAATTTATAAAGTGTTCTGTTGTAACCAATAAATTCGAACAAGTAAAAAGTAAAACGTAATCATATGGTTAAAATATAAAAACATATAATTAAATTATAAATAATTTTACAATCGAGGTTGCTAAGGTAACGTAATTGTATTAGGAACAACCTAGGTACTGTAACGTGAAATTGACAACGCGTAATCGGTCGGAAAAAAATTTGTTGTACGCAGACCAAAAATGTATCTATAATCTATGTTAATATTATATAAAGAAATATATGTTATGCAAGGTTCCTACGTATTATTAAAGTAGTACCTATCCAGACGATTTTACCAAACACGTAAACATAATTTTGAGTTTTATAAAATTACTCTAGTAAATTACTGTACTTCAAATATAACATTATATCATAATATATGTGCCTATTACATGTGCTACATTAATTTCATAAATTGGTAGAATAGTAACTAAGGAAGAAAATAACTCTAAATAAAATGAAAGAAAATCAGAATTTAATTTAAATAATAATCGTACATAGACCAGAGGTACTCAAGCTATAATATATTCTTCGCGTTTCCCTGGCTCCTGGGGTTCCACTGAACATTCAAAATCATAATCAAATTCAATATTAAACGTTGTTTTTTAATGATCATTGTGTTTTATGATTTTTTTTTTTTTATGGTTTAAATTTGACATTCCTGGTTTTTTTTGGCTCCGTAGGTTTTTTAAATGTTTCTGTGAACAACAGAACATAAAGTGCTTTCTTATAATTGTTTTATCTAATTAATCATAATCAAATAAACAAATATACTATATATTCGTTACCAAATAAAATTTGTTGACTAGTATTAGTATATTTTAGCGAGGTCATTATTATGTACATTAGATAAAAATGTAAATATAATTCGAGTTGAAAATATTGGAATGTTCACATAAAACACAGTGTGGTAATGCCATGCCGCTTTATCGAGGTTAAATAAATACCTTACGTACTACCTATTAAATATCAATAAGTACCCGAAAAAAATTGTATGGCCATTATATAGTTATAGGTGGAATCCATTAGTGCCTACTGCCTATCCATAGTAAGTTGTATAGGTTAATGGTTTTATTATCACATCACATCGTCACTGGTCTTTTCCAAAACTGGCCTATTTGTTTTCTGCCACTACTCTGCATATCCGTCAAATTATAAAAACAATAATTCTTCTTCCGTCACTATGATAACTGTTTTGATCATGGGAAATATAATATAGATCAAAAAATAAAAACTTTGAATTAACTTTGTTTTTAATCCTCTACTATTTTAGATGTGTATTGTATATTATAAACCAGCATGTTAACTATTGTCAAACGTGGTAATAAATTATAAGTTTTTACACTTTATATGGAAATCAATTTACACAGTTATTCAGACTGTCTAAAAAAATGATTAGGTTTGAAATTTTATAATATACTTGGCCGACTCACTCTGCTTGCCAATTTTCTCGTAATATGTTTTGTCTAACTGTCTATATTTTATAAGATACTAATATTTTGCAGTATACCATTCGAAGTATATTCCTATAGGTTCACATTGAAAAAACTGAAAAATAGTAATTTAAATAATTTAAAAATATTATGATAAAGGTATATTGTTAGATTTTACAGTAATATATAATTATTTAATTTTTTTATATAAACATTATTTATCACAATTGTTTGATATCGGCAGTTTTCCGATTCGAATATCTATACGTTGATTTCATACTGTTGATATTTTGGAATTGACTCTTCATTATGACAAAATTATTTTTCATTACAATACATATTATGTCATTTTGTGTGCATAATATTTTAAAGAAAAAATTGTAGGTATATAGGTTATTAGTTATTATACTATAATGTTAAATATTAACGTAAATTAATTCACAAAATAGATATACACATCTATCATAATATTTTATAAGAGGCAAAAAAAGGAATGCCATTTTTCTAATTTAGTGGAAAAGGGTATATTTGGTTAAAAATGAAAAGGTAATTTTTTGAGGGAACCAGTGAACCCAGACGCCAATTATAGCACCATATAAATAATAATAGTAATAATAATAATAATCCAGAATTGTAAGAGGAATATAAATCATTATTTGAACTTGACATTTGTATTGCTATTGTTTGGTACTGATTAAAATAATCAGGGCTTATTATAGTACTAAGGATTTTTCTTAAGTGCGCTTCTATAGTGATTAATGACGGTCAATTGAATGGATAATGTAAAAGAGATAGCAGAGAGCTACCGCCTACCGCACATGACACCGATCTGTAGTAGATGACTAGTATTGACTAAAAAGTAGTTAATTAGTTTTTGTCCATTGTATATGATTATCCATATCATTAATCACTGTTTAAACCTTTTTCAATTTGTAAGTTTTAAAATTAAATTTAAGGGGTAGATTAGAATAGAGTCAACATTTGATTAAGTGGGATGATCGATCTCAGTTAAACTTCATAACAAATTAAAATATATTGTCAGATTTGTTATCACATTAATAGTTTTCTTAGTACGATAAACAATAATATATAGCCATAAAGGCATTAAAAAAAAAAAAAAAACAAATGGTCGGTATCAAATTCCCTTAATAAAACAATCCTGGACGAATTATCACGAATAAGAAGTGAATATTGGTCGTAGGTATTTAGCACAGCGACACAGCGTACCTATTGGCTATTAATGCCTCGTCAAATAATTATAACAATAAAAATATATAAGCTGCTTTATAACATTGAATATTGATAATGTAGGTACGTGAATTAAATTCATTTAACATAGGTACTTAGCTAGAAATATTTAATATTTAAATATTAAGGTATTGACGACTGCTGTTTGGAGCACGTTCAGAAAATAAATTATGTGAGGTTGTGTTTTTGTACAAACATTATACATTATGATTTTGATTTGCGTCGGGCAGAAGGTAGACCAATTAGTCATTAGTGAGGTTGGATTTAATATTAAAGTGAATATACCTATGATCAAACTTAATGGTAAAAAGTAAGAACCATTATTTGTGTTTGTTGGATTTTTATGGTATTTTAAGTTATACCTCACTAATGTCATTAGGCCTGGACTGTTTGGCTTTGGCTGTGGAATTAATGTTCACTCGTAAGCATAGTACATAATAATAAAAATTCTCTAGAATAATACTTTGGTTTGTTATTTGTAAAACAGTCAACTAATAACAAAAATATCAACTATGCAAAACATATTTTTCAATTCGCATCTAGCTTTAAAATTAAGCAAAATATAACACAAATTTGCTTTAGAATAACTAATAAGCCCTGGTAATATTATTTTATGAATAGAAAACGAAACAAAAATGACCAAAATACAATTTGTTCACAAAACCGTAAATTGCGGAAATCTTTTTCACTATTTACTTGTTTTTTACAATTTTTGTTTTCATAATAAATTAAAAAAAAAAAAAACCTTTTTATAGAGCATCTGTGTGTTAGTGGTGCTATATAATTTACAGAAAATGGTTTGTAGAATTTTCACTGTTCGGATATTCATCGATTGCTATTTATTTTATTTCTCTCGTTTCAACGATCGTCTTTGTTAGATCATAGTCATCATTAACCTACATATTATTTATACCTAGTCATTAGGTTCTATGCCATTTGACATAATATTAGGTATATAGGTATACTAGTTATATTATAATATGTATATTGTTGACACATTTAATTAATTATAATATATACTTAAATAACATATGCCGAAATACAGCATTTTAAAGTTTTCCTGTACAGAGAATATAGAGGAGTTAAAAAAATATTATACAATATATAGGTACATTTTATAGGTACCAGTACATGAGTAAAAATATCGTAAATTCCTATTAAAAATTGTAACATTTTTTCTCTGGTACTCAGGGTTTACCGTTAAATAATTATTACGTAACTGTCAGTAACATGCAATTGATGTAAGCTAATTGATTTACTTATTACTATGTGCACTATATGTGTAGGTATTAATTATAAACATTTGCACATACGTACCTATTTTATGTAGGTACGGTTGTCAGAAATTACGTAACTTAATATTATTTTCTCCCTTTCTTTTCTAATACATATGTATTTAAAAAGGTTTTAGATTTCAGAGATTTAATGACTACAAATAATAAATATATTTTTAAAATAACTTTAAATTCTTTCAGTCTTAAATTAAAATTTTTTTCTCTCTAGCCATTGGTCGATTATAAACTATAATTGTTTTTAAATATTAATATTATTTGTTTATAGTATATTATATTTAAAAAAAAAACAATCACCATGTAAATGAGATAAGCACAATATTATATTATACTGTACATTGCTTAGAAATTACAATGCGTACACGTTTACACGAGTTATGACTAAATTATTAGGCATGTAAAAACATTTATTATTGGATAGGTTAGGTATATTTAAATTATATAGGGCAGAATTCTGTAGAAATAAATATTAAGAAGTTTTGCAAATCATATTGACACTTATTTTTCTCTGTCACGTACCCAAGAACAATAGCAAGTGAAAATTAAAATTATTTCAAAAATTCATTGATGACAAACAGGTAAAATATTTGAAAACTTGAATACTCAGTCATAACTCATAAATTTAATTGAAAATATTAATAAATAATAATATAAATAACATGGTTACTTGCTATTATACCTGGTTACGTTGTTTCAAAGCTAGAAGTAAAATGGAATTTCAGAATAGTTTGAGCGTTTTATTAATAATAGTTCTTAATGCAAAAATCAAATAAATAAAACAATAATTTTAAAATCTGTAATATTCTTATAATATTATTTATTAGGCCCACCCAATGGTCTAGGTTAATTACAAAAAAAATGTATTTATTAGTTTCATAATTAATTTTTAAAATATCAGATTAGACATGCCATTTATGTATATTATGTTGTAGGTATGAAATAAGTAAAAATTGATGATTATACTTTGGAATCAATAATAACAAAATATGATTCCTAATCTTCTTATTAAAAATAAAGTCGATAGGAAATTGGAAATTGTTTTCGTTGAGAGTTATATCAAGGCAAAGATTACCAAAGAATGAATGAAAAATTAAATGTATAATATTATAGTTTTGTTTTCTTGTTGATAGTCAAATAAAACTATAAAAATGAAAACTTTTCTACCGTCATCCATTATCCATTTTCATAATGCAATGTAGACATCTTAGCAATCAATAAAAATGTCATTAGTCATTACTAAGTGGAGTATTACTATTAATTTATTACTATTTACTATACAATGAAAATAATTGATTTCACAATATTGTAAAGACTCTATGCGTGATTTAGGGCACTTACATTCGGATAATTTTACTAATACTACCTAATTAATATTTTATGAGCTACTATTAATAACCATTTAATATATTTTGTGATTTTTTTTTATTAATTTTCGTATGTTTTCTTTTAATACAACCCGAAGATAGGTTACGCTTTGTTTTTGTTTTAGTTAGGTCAAATCAAATTTATTGTATTTTTTCATTCAAAAATTTGAATACGCCTTATAGTTTTGGAAGTTATCCAGTGTCGTGAAACTGAATTTATATATACACACAGGTGTACCGCGTAGGTACCTACATATATGACACACACGAGTCGGAATTATAATAATTTATAAGTACAATTATAATAATACGTTTAGTGCAATGTTTAAATTAGATAAATGGCGCGTGGAACTCTACCTGGTGAATACATTATAATTGTGTCTGGACTACTTTCACTGTATTTTATGTGTTGTTATAAGAAAGATAGCCACAGTCCACGCGGCTGTATTTCCAAAACTGCCCAAAACATCATTTTAAAAACACGTTACCCCTGCCCCGTCGCGGACGTCCTTGCGCGATCATTATGCAATTTTGTCATGAACATTTCATGTAACTGTCACTCTGGTGTACTGGTAGGTATTTACGATGTTTATATTTTCTCAATATCCAGTAGCACAATTATTAGTGTTGAACTAGGTCACGATTACCATAGAACTTACAATAATTATTATCAAAAGTGTAGAGCATCGTATTTAATAACAATAATATGACTACATATGAGTAATGACAAATTTCAATACGGAATACAGCTGTATATAACCACTAAACGCCACTACGCCAGTTGAATGTATAATAATATTAAGTATTTATTATATTTTATTAAATTTATAATCGTTATCGTCTATATCACGGTTGTCAAAATGTCTTTAAAATAAAAAACACAGGTTTAACGATAAAGAAAACCAGCTCTTTAGAACATTAAAATATGTTCTATTTATCAATTAACATTCCAATAACCCTGGAGGGGTCTAAAATTGGTATACAACATCGATTAATTATAGTACCTACGCGTACCTACTATACATACCTACGTGTAATAGCTATTGTTTATTTTATTAATTGATTTAACGGGACGAAATAATAATTAAAAATATTTTAACGTTTTTGTAGGTAAAACTATACGTTTTACTATTTATGAAAAAAAATTAATATACTTTACTCTACGGCACTATTTCAGAATTTTGAGTACAATCATATTATGCGAACCAAAGATATTATTGTCTTATTTCAATACACATTTTTTTCAAACTAAATAAGCAATTTTTTATACGTAACGAGTGTAATGATGTATTACGATATAATATACCAACGTAATTCGTTATTTGATAATATAGTTCAAGTTTATATACTTCCAATGTATTATCTTTTCGAAAATATATTACATAATTAATAATAATAGTTTAATGCGCCCACACAATAATATCACCCGTGTTATTATTTTGTTGGTACTATAACATTATAAACTCGTTGGGCTCAGTCCAATTCAATTATCCATGTGCATAATAATATGTCATATTATAGGCTTATAAGATATCTTTCTAGATCCACATATTTCCATGCCTATAGGTATGTCCTAAATCTACGTCCACCCACGGGTTAGGTGCACAGCTGCTGACACTTAAAACCAACACTGCACTTACCGGTATCTGCAGCAAAGATCCGTTGCTCACTTTTTGGTAACCGTACAACGGCACGACCGGCACAGAACCATTTCTTAAAAATATAGGACCCTGGATAGGCGTCACTCCGCTGTGACTGTAAGTTTCGTCGTAGTAATCTACTGATTCCTCTTCTTCGTCGACGTCGTAGTCCAGCACAGCGTGCAGCGAAGTCTTACCTAAAACACATACATATAAGTGTCGTAATTTATAAGTACGGTTTTATATGGGTAGTGCGTATATCCGTCGTAAACTGCAGAAAAGCCGCGTAATATCATTAGTAAACCATTCGACTACTTAATTAATGATTTAATGGGTTTTTCAGGGTTCCTCGATTTCGTAATCTGTATTAATCTTTCTTCGTACAATCCAAAAGAATGGATTGTACGTTTTTTTTATCCATACTTTATTATACCTAATAATCATATCAGGAAATCAAGTTACATATTTTTTGCTACGAGTTGGGGATCTGTTTAAGTACAGTTCACTAATTATAAAAACCATCAAATCATAATTACTGTAATCATCTGTATACCTACATATTATAACGCGTATGATTTACACTTAAAAGCGATAATAATCTGAGAAAAGATGAATTTTCTCACACTTAAATAAAATGTAAATATTGTTTTTGTAATATTTTACGGAAATTACTCTATGGTTATACAATGATGTCGTTTAATCAATGTTGTTTTTGTGCTAGATATCTTTTGACAAATAATTTCTGTGTTCATATAATAATATTATTATTATTAGTTAAGATGACCAAATCAAAACAAGTTGTGCGGGATTACTAATAGGTACAATTTTAAAGTTTATATAACCTATAGAAGCTACACTATTTGAATACGTGTTGTAATTATTGCAGATATCACATAATAATAAATAACTCGATCTCAATAATTCCTTACAATAGTGCCAAGGCACTAGTACAAATTTATTTTCAGAAAAAATTGTTCCTCTGCAATTATAATCTAATTAGCATTTATTTGTAATATGAAACTGTTTGTCGTGAAAAGTTTAGTGCAAAATGTAGTTTTAAAGCTTTCTTAAAAGTATACCACAAGTTATAAAAAAACCTTGGGGAATTCGATTCTTACACATTTCGCATACTATGTAATCTACGTACGTTTGGGTACCTTTGAAGTCGCGTGTTAGAAATAAATTAAAATGACAACAGTCAAAAAATAGTTTACTTCTTCCAATATTGCTTTTAACACAATATATGTTCTATTGCATTAAGGGGAGAGGGTTAGGTCCTGTTACTCATCGATTGATGGAATTAGGGGATGTGGATGATTCTTCTCATCGGTACACAGTACATAAAATGCTCGTATAAGATAACCATAATGGTTTATCGACTTAACGCAATTATATTAATATATGGTGTATAGAACCCTGATAAATATATTCAAAGGTATAATATGCGCCATTATATTTTTTCTTACAAAATTCTCAAATGACTTTCTCAATTAACTTTTCAAATTATATTTTATCTTGCTTAACTCAAACATAATATTAAAAAAAAACTTTCCGATAACAGATTTAAATACTAAATATTCCATACCTACCTATTATATACAAAATAATATATTATGTTACTATAGTATCACCTTTTTTTATATACCTACGACATTTTGTAAAACTGAGTGTTAAAGAGAGAGTAATACACGCTCGCTTAATATATATATACGTATTTAATGTCTTATACATATAATAGTACCTCTACCCACCTTCTATCTAAACTTAAAACTTACCTAACTATTTAAATACTTGATGGAAATCGGTGATTCAACTCGTTAAATATTTACACAACGATTATTTGTCTATATAAATATTGGCCACACACGCGGCGAGACACCCGGCAATAACTGCTGACATCTGTGTATACATCATCAATATAATCAGGAGAGTTCAATTTGAATACACCATAGCTGGTACTACTATTTGGTATTTACTATTTACCATAAATAAGACATACCTATTAATAATATAGTTATAATAGTACAATTTTAAATATTGTTTCGATTCCGATCTACGAGGATTTATCAGGTAAAAGTATTATATTTTCACACGACTAATTTTTTTTACCCACCCACTCGTATATTGTATAATTTTAGTCAATATTAGGGAGTAGTCACATACGCGTTTTCGTATAAGTACCAACACAATATCACTCTAGTAACCAGACCGCCATGGTCCAAAACGTACCCCCCAATTTACTTAACCACCCTGATCTGCGACGTGATACAACATCGTCAACATTAACAACAACAACAATAACAAAAACCATTAAGTCTTATAAATTTATACAGGTACCTCCGGGCACTCCGCCTTGGACTCTGGTGAACTGGACGGGCGGCTGTTGCGGAACGGGTTTCTTGCGGTTCGGCGGTTCTGTCGTGGTCATCGGCGGCCTGTTGGGCGATTCGTAGTACCTGGACTGCTGTGGCGGCGCCACAGGTGACCCGTAATCCGCTGGGTTGTAGGCCACCGGCTGCTGGCCAGCGTGGTAGGCGGCCTGGTGCGCGGCCGCGGCCACGGCGCCGCCGTACATGGACTGAATGTGTTGTCCGTGGCCAGCGTGGTGGCTGTACGCCATCGGGTTGTACGCGGCGGCGGTGGCGGCGACGCCGCTGAAGTTCTGATACGAACTGATCATGTTTCCGGTCGTGTCAAGCGGTGCCGCCGTTTGATATCTCGGGCGTGCGGTAACCGCGGTATACGAAGAATAATATTATAATACTACCGGTGGTGGCGGATTTCGCATGGTGGACGGCGAAAATTACAATACGCAATAATAACAGATGACAGCCGTTTCGGGATCGTAAATATTAAAAAAAAAATACGACTACGACGACTACGACGACGATAAAATATACCAACACGTACTATGTTTTATTCGGACGAGAGTGGCCCGTCTGTGGACAGAGCACCGCGCACGTCTGGACACGCCGAGCGAATGAATCAATGAAATGCGCGACGGCGACGCGCCACCACCTGTCGCGTGCGACGGCTCGTTCTCTTGGCGGCGACCACGCCATGGCGGAATTATGCAATAGGCGGCTGGACTTGGCGTGCGTGCCGCCGCCGTCTTATGGATAGGAGTCTGCATACATTAATTGTATAGTTGTAGTGTGATCTAAGGTAGGAGCATGAACCATACTATGGGTAGGAGTATGCAGAAGGACAGTGTGACCATTTTTTAAACTTTTTTTTTTGTTCTTGATTGTTTTAAATCCGTTTTTAATTTCACGTCAATTGCTCGCCCGTCCCGCACGTGGCCATGTCCAAGTTCAGTCACGATCTTATATTCTTATAATAGATCACAATAGACATTAGACATATATATATATACACACATATCTATATATATAGGTACAGAGGCTTACAAGTATAGATTATAGGTATCTCTGCAAATAATGCATTTTTATTGATTCCGGATTCATCGGTATAATTAAATAGTAATACATAATACTTAAGTAAGTATACTATAATAATTACATCAACCATTGTAATATATTTTGTATTGTAATATCACATTATATCGATATCTCTGCAATAGCCAATAATCAATATAATCTACTGGAATTATAATATTAAACTTTGTAATACATTGTGATGCATCGATTATAACTCAAAACAACGAATATTGAAAGATTAGACATATTCTTAGTTTATTGGTATACAATTTTGAACTAAAATCTGGTTCATAAATCAAGATAATGTATAATTCATTCATATACTTACTATAAAATATAATAATATATAATAAATAATTGTTCACTATTTTATATTTGAGACGAATGCAGCCACAAACAGTTATTATGCTTCTCATTAGGTGTAGGTATACCGTTTATTATATACTATTTATGTGTATGTAATATAATGTCAGTCGTCTGTGCAAATTTTCGGGATAAACCCAATGAACGATTGCAAGCCTGACCGAATATTGATCATTCCGGAGTCCGGACGGCATACAGGTCAAAATTCATGTACAATACGTGCGAGTTTTTATAATTAAAATCTGACTGTCATCGAAATATGCATATACGTCATATTCAAGGTGTAACAGAAAGAGCTGACAAATGGAATAACTCTTGTTAAAATTATTTTTTTTTGTGTATAATTACTTATTGATGTTCACGCAACAAGTATGGTACATTGGTACCTATACAATTTTTTAATTTTATTTTTAATTCTAAAAATAAAAAAATACGCATTTTATAGATTTTTTTTTTCAAGATAGCTAATTTGTAAATTTAATTTAAAAAAATATATTTATGTTAAAAACGTTTAATTAACCCAAGTTGTATATTTTTTCAATTTTTTAAAGTACCAAAATTTTTTTGTATGAATTAATTTGAATCTTAATATCTTATTTCTAACTATTGTTTTTGGGAATTCTCAGACATAAGTATATCAGAAATCTTACATTATATATTATCATTATTATCCATATTATTTTTATAATTTTTCATACATGCATATCTTGTATCAATTTTTCATTTTCAATTGTCAGGTCTTTCTGTTACATCTTGTATATATTATATTATATTACTCATACTATTGTAGAGAGTCCGCCTGCATATACGTTCGCCAAAAATAACAAGGGCGTCGTGTGTATACCTCCTAATACTTTTTTGTGCGAGGGACATTTTAGCTGATTTTATCTATTCCACGCGTGGAGTGAAGAAATAATATAACAATTTTAGAATAATAATAATAATAATAATAATAATAATAATAATAATATTATAATACACTACGCATAATATGATTGTAATGGTTTTGCTTTATGGCATGTCCCCGAAGGACGCTGCTTGCATACCTATGCTTAGTCTCTACGGGCCTTTTTTGCCAGAAACCGGTTCCCTGATTTACACATAATCCTTTCCCCCAAAAACGAAAAAGATACGATTCCTGGTTCTGCCAAAATGTATTTTTGTGAATAGATATCCGATATTATCTAGAAACCTAATAAGTAATAACCTATACAAATGTAAAAATCACGTGTGTACACTAAAATAAGAAGATGTTCTAATCATTATAATTATTATTATAATTGCTAAATATTGTTTATCACATTTCAATTATATTTAGATATTTTAGAATGTCCTAAAATAGTATATTGTGTGGCAAGTGCGGGAAATCACCTATAATATTATTTTTCTATTCTTTTGACAAATACCTATCTTGTTTCAGTTTATATTTCTGTTATCGACTATTAATCGCCGTCTAGTAATCTACTACTCTACAGTCTTTGCGATTATTTACAGATTTCAAAGCACTTTTCCTTATTTTCCATGTTACATTAGTGTACATTATATCATACAAATTGAAATTAACAATTTAAATCGTTGATATTCTGACCTTTTTGGGCGAAAACGGGTATCGTACCTTTTTTGTTTTTGGTGGAAAAGAGCCGAGACGGAAACAGTCGATATTATTTTGACAGAAACTGTTAACACGGCTGTCTTTACCAGTCTTGCCTTGATTTGCGATTTGCGATTTGATGTGTTCCATATCAGCGGGCCTCGGAAAAAAACAATTCTAACGTCCACATATTATAGTAAAACTATAGCTGTCAACCTAACTTTGCCTGGTAAAAAATAAACAAATATAAAATACAGTGCGTCTACCTATTTAGGTAAATTTCGGTCTTAATGTACCTCGTTTTGTTAACTAATTCTATCGAGATGAGCAGTGGAGAATTTTTTTTTTGGGGGGGGCACGTCTTTTTCCAATTTTTACGACACAAATATTTAAAAACGGCCCAATTTATTAACTAATATTTATTGGGCTTAATTGGGAGGGGGGTCCAGGCCCCTCTGTTCCCTTTAAATCCACCACTGGAGATGGGCAATCCAATATTAGATACATTTAATCCTATATTTTTAACGTGGTTAAAACTACTTTTTACACTTTTCTTATATATCTAAGAACAATCTCTGAAATTCTAATGAAATTTGATCGAGTAGTTTTTGAGTATATAAGATATACAAACATAGATACATTTATTTTTATTTATATTGATTATCTATATGAAAGTCTCTTTTATTTCTGAACTTTATATATATAAAAATGAATGTATGTGTGTGTGTGTGTGTGTGTGTGTCTCCATATTATCATGGCAACCATATATATATTATTTTGAGATTTCCGTCGGTGTGTGTGTCCATATTTCCATGGTAACCAGTTATATACTATTTTGTAATTTTCGATGGAATGTTTTGTATATAAATACAAATAGAGTTGGCAATTTTAATGGGCAACGAAGTGTACGGGATCAGCTAGTATATATATATAAACAAAAAATTATTCGACTTTCATGAGCTAAGACGATATTCCCTTGAGCTAAGACTCCCTAATCCCTATAGCAACCTATAGGGGGTGAAGGCGTGAGACATTATCACAATAACACCTAACACTCCCAGCGTCTCAAAGAATATGTGTGTGTGCTGTACAATTTGGTGCAATTGGTTGTAGTTTCTGAGATTACTGTATACTTACAAACGCACAATCGTTTTTATACATAAATAGTATTTAAGTATATTATATTATATACTTACTGTTTATATTTTCATGATTCCGATTGTAAATAAATCCATAATTTCTTTTTTATAGCTCTAAGGCTTCATACAGAACCTGTTATCTATAATAATTGACTACATACTTCAAAAACCTAGTTGAAAAGCTTATATTAAAATGCTGTAGTATACATGAACACAACATCTTTGACCAGAATATTGTTACCTAATTAGTAAAGAAATCAGACATCAGCATAATTTTTAATTTAAAAAAGATAAAATTCTAGCAGTATACATTTTCAAGTAGACGATGCAAATGTTGACAAGGAAAAACATGCTATAATTTGCTATAAATCTTAAGAGGCGGTCAGCTCGCCATTTTGTTTTCTCTCTCTGTCCCATGCATATTTATGTTTAGTCGAACCAACTATTTGTTGTTACTTTTAATATTAGAGTAAATTCCACTAGTATTAACATTTAAGTATCAACATTTAAGCTGAGAAAATTACCTGTGTCCCAGGTCCCTTGGGACGATGACTTTCTTACGATATTTTATTTTTTATACAATTTATAAGTATCTATTTTTAAACTATAATAGTAGGGACACGGGCCTTAACTTAAAGTTTTATAATAGGTGAATTCAGTATAATATTAATAGAGTAACAACACAGGGTTGATTCTTCTAAACGTAATTTTGCTATGATGCGCGTGGGTGAGAGCGAGAAAACAAATACGAGCGCGATGAGTTATCTTAAGAGATATTATAGGTACCTATTATAACTAAATTGGTTTTGAACTTTTATCCCGAAAAACTCATCATGTTTGTTGTTGGAAATCTAAATTTAGAAGGGGGCGTCATTTATATTTTTAGTAAAATTACATTTGCATAATATGATTATGATGTATTTTATTGGAATGCGTGATATTGAAATATGTGTACGCGTAGATTTTGAAGTTTATAATAACATATTATATCGTTCAGTGCGTAAGCGGATACGGGTGAATAATCAGAGCAAGGTGAATTTGTATATTTTTAAGGAAGTGTTGGTGCGTCGTAGTGCCATACCACAGGTCGAAAACCTTGAAACTGACGCAATTTATTAGTGAATATGCCAGTAGCTAAATCGAAAGTTTTTAATAGGAAGTGCGTTAGTTCACGTATGGTGTAACAAAACAAATAGCTGGGTGTGGTATTGTTAAACGTTCACAAGGAACTCATAAAACACTAAGTTTTGTACTTGTCATGTGGTTTATAGATATGCATACAAGCGTACAGGTATTTTATGAGCTACTTAGAAAGGGTGGTTTTTAAAAGTAAATACAAATGGTATGTTACCTATTAGATGTATTTATTATTATATTGACGTGCGGTTAATATAATATATACTGACAGGTTTGTTTTTGTATGAATATTAAATATTATATTTTATATACTTATTAATGTACGAAGTATAATATTATAATATATTATATGAATATTAATAATTACGTTTTATATATACCTATACGCTAATTTAAATTTAATCGTGCGTAGATTTTAATTTCGGTGCGTTCGTTGAATGATATAGATATTAATACATTATTAATATATGAAAAATGGACAATATACATAGTGTCTTCAGTTTACGTGTTTCAAGTAGGTATAGTGCGCAGACATGTATTAAGTATAATACGCGCGTGTAGTGTGTGCCTTAGGCAGTATTATATTATTTTTCAACTGATTAAAAGATTAAAGAGTAGATAATTTTGAAATTATTTAACGAGTTTTGATTTTAACATGTAAACCTTGTGATATATTATGTCAAATACTCAAATAACAATGTGTTAAGTGCCCATTAAAATTTTCACCTGCACAATGTTTTAAAAATGAAATGATTCTCTCGTGATAATAATGATTATAATTTATAATATATTAATATGTGCATTGTGCAGTAATGATATAAAATATGTTTTTACATTTAATTAATGGCGAATAATGAATAGTTGACACTTGCACGTTAAATGGATAAAAGTTTCAATCTGTTTGTTTTATATTATTAGGATCAGAATTGAAAAAAAAAATGAAATATCAAAAATTAATTACACTTTTATAAATGCAGTATCAATTAATAAAGATAAAAATAATGAAATGTCATCTCAATTAGTTTAAACTTTAAAGTTTATTTTCTAATCAAAATTAAATTATTAGATATTTTAAATACTTCATGTCGTCTTAAAAAACTACCTACCTATATAACACGCTTCAGAGATATTATTATTATACCTATTATAGACAGGTACAAACTTTTTATATGTAAATACATTTACTTTGAAATCGAACTTAATTGTTTTGAGTTATAAATATTAATTGGGTGCGACCGCAGTCCACAGATTTGATGTAAATGTTAATTAACTACTTATCACCTATGTACATATGAATGCTTAATTTTTTAGGTAAACCTATAATACGAAACCTTGAGTACCTAGTTAAGTATATACACTATATGGTATTAAAATCAGATAAAAATATAAACTTCATCACTATTTTAAAAAGAAAAAGGTGGTCAAGTGGGTACCGCTCTGCTGTACAGTATAGTAGTCGAGCACGTCGTTGTAATGGATGTGTTATATTTTAAATCATTATATACGAAAAAAGAATTCTGAGAGGAGAAGTTATGTGAGCCTAGCATACTTGTATAAATAATCAAATTTAATAGTTAAAAAAACTATTAATAAAATTCGAAAATATCTCATGGCTATATAAATATCATGAATTTTTTTTTTGATAGAGGTAGAACAACTTGTTGGGAACTTGTCTATTTAAATTTCTAATGTCATCTATGAAAAGAAAAAGTTGTATACATTTCTACATGAAAAAGAATTTAAAATACTTAAAAAACTTATCATGGGTATAAATAGTTCAAAAATAGTTGAATTACAACAAAATATCAAAAACTGATGGATGAAAATTCGTTAATTTACCAATGAAAATCCAATGTCATAAATAATTTTGATTTCAAACCCTTATAAAAAATTTATGTTCCTTCCTGTAAACTTTTTTTTTTGGAGATAGGAGTTTTGTGGGGAGTCTTTTATCAACAATTCTAATGTTAGCTATAAAATTTAAAACTTATATGAATTTCTAACTGAAAAATAGTTTGAAAACTTTCAAAATTTTGATGAATTTTGTCAAAATTTGAATTTAAATGCGTAGAAAAATAATTGAGCCTATGTATCTTTAATATTTTTGAACTTAAATTAGGTAATGATATTTATGAGGAACCTTGTATTAAATTGTCAAGATTTTTTACGAAGTGAAAAAGTTTTTATCGAGAATAATTAAAAAAAAATCTACAAATTTCTAAAAATTTCTCAAGGCTACCTATAACTAGCTAAAACATAGTAAAAATATTTCTAAATTGTTACCATTTATTGAAAATGCTAATATAAATATTTGGTGAAAATTTCAAAGGTCTACAGTTATTAGTTTTTGTATTACAAAAAAAAAAAACAATTTTTTCAAAAATTTATTTCGAATAAATATTAAATTCTACCACTCGTTTTTCCTATACAATGATTTATAGTTGAATTAAAATATAACACATCTATTAAAACGTCATGCTCAATAACTACTGTACAGCAGAGTGGTACCCACTTGTCCACCTTTTTTTTTAGTATTTTATATCAACATAACTAATGTATTTTATTTTAAATTTTAAACTAGAGACTTAAACGGTGGCCGACGGGTTATACATTTATATGTTTAGGAGATTGTCATAGTTTTTAACGTTATTAAAACGTTTATTTTAAATTATTGTTACACTAATTATAGGTACACTTACATACCACTTAATATGTATACAACTCTTATTAAGTTATTACCGATTTCAATAAAAAAAATGAAAATCCAATTTTATGTGTTAAAATTAAGTACCTATTAAGTGGAGGAATTACGTTTTTATTTAAAGTATCAAATTTTGTTAGTATTCATAAAAAATCTTATAATCTCAAAAGATTGAAAATTTAACAGTCTTAGAAACCGCTGACGTGTGTCAATACTGTAAACACTGGACAAACAGTCTAAGTGCTAATTTATATAATCATAGATTAATAGGTTATAGGTACATCTTATAGCATTCTATCATGATCGAATTTATGTAGTTTATTTCACGACACTATTAAGAGATTAACCCATTATAGAAGCTCTGCTGCATTAGTAAAAGTTTGGCCAGTGCATTATAATTTATAAGAACTAAGTCAGGTTAGTGGTCTTTTTATTTTAGCATGTTATGTATACATATTATCTTAATTCATGATAATAACTTAACATGTATACGTGTAGTTATCAATATTTAATATACATAAAAAAACATCTGTATTCAGTAATAAAAATAATAATAAATAAACAAAAGTATTTACATATATTAAAAAAAAAAAAAAACATTGTTACAACACTAATGTTAACTGTAGTGCCTGATGGAATAACTATAGATATTTGCATGCAATTAATCGTTAGAATAAATATTTACTTAAAAATTATTAATATGAAATTGTTTCACATATCTCGTCTCTTTTATGAGTCAAGGTCGGAGTAATAATCTTTGTTATATTTTTTCAATCCTCGTTAAGTTGTATTAGGTATTAAGTTATCTTAATTCTACATACATAGATAATTATACGTGTACCTACTTATGCTGTAATAAAATAATAATGATTGTGATATTATATTAATGCATATTATTATCACTTAGGTACAGCAGCTACTATGTATTTTATGTACTTTCGTATATTATATACGGTCAATTAATTATAATGTGGATATTATAATATCAGTTCTCTTATCTCGTGACACTTTATTCATAATATACTTGCAGGGTCGTCTAACGGTGGTCTGCGAACATTCATGAAGGTTGTAAATTGTAATAGAAAGAAGGGTTATTGATTATTGGATATCACAATGTATTTAAGCCATTCTCCGTGCTATGGCTAAGCGATACAGTCTAACCACTCCCATACAGAAGAACAATATCCAAGGCTTTATAGTTTATATTATTATAAAAAGTTCATAAGGGGACAAAAGAAATAATATTCCTAAACAACTGCAATATAAAAATATTGCTAACTTAAATCATACAACTGAAATAAAAGGTAAAACTAAAAAATCTATTAGATCCCACAAAAAAAAAAAAAAAAATGATGATTATTTATTTTTGGTTATTATTGAAATAAATAATTGTCAAAAATATGAAGTAGGAATATTTTATTACATACATTTAAATTAATTAATCAAAATAGATAGGTAGGTATAATCATGCAAAACCCAGCTTGCCGTACATTTTTCATTCGTCGTACATTATTTTTAAGCTAAGGGAATCAACTGAAATAAATTGTCACTAAAAAAAGTCGAAAAAGTGCACTGAAATGATTTTATTATTATGCGTGTATATTTGTATACTTATTATTATTCCAGCATTCAGCCACGCCACGTTGAATTAAAAATGTGCTTAGATTATAACACTAAAAACCCCATCCTCATTATTTATTTATTAATGGGCTGAGCCCTATACAATAGTTTAAAACATAATATTTTATATTATGACACTGAGGTTCTGCATAACTGTGAAATAGTCAAAGGGAGATGATTTATTTTTAGTATAAAAGCTAAGAATCGTCTCTGAATACGTTTTAATTGACAGGAGTCAGTTACCGTAAAGGGTCCCATAGGATAGATGTGTACTCTAATAGCGAACGGACCAGTGAGCAATATAAAATTTTTGCCGAAGACGATAAATTGAACTCCCTCGATGTATGCATTACGAACCCAACAATATATTGATTTAATTTCAGTATGGAAGTAAAAATTAAGATCCGTATTAAAAATAATATAATTATTATTCAAGACCTACGAAATATATTAAAAATTAAAATACATTTTAATTAAAATACATTTTAATTTTTATGATTATAAATAATACCTAAATATTATTATATATTAAAAAGGAAAAAATTAAAACACAAATTCACAAGTTTAATTTCTTTTTCACCATAATTTTTGAAATTTTGGAATGAATAAAATATTCATACTTAGGTTCTACACTTAGGTTTTACATGAATTGTTCAGTTAAAATTCATGAGATACATGTAGTATTTTATTGACTGTTGTATATTTTAGGTATTTAGTAAATGTGAACCCTTTATAGTACTTTGTTATTACTTTAAGTATAGTTGTTTAATATAATTAATTTTCAAAATAATATTATAGTTAAATAATATAATTCCTTAAAAATAATAACGGTACCTACTAATAATAGAAAAGGTGTTGGAAACACCTGTTGTTAATACATATTTTTTTTTTCGGTGGAAGAATTCCGAGTGAATTTTAAAACTAAGCTTAATAGTTTACGACAACTTAAAATTATTTTTACTCTAATTGAGCTATTTATAGACATTTGGGATTTTTTTGAATAGCTAAAACAGCTTAAAAATGTAATTAAAGGTTCATGAAAACTTATTTTAATGGTAGTTTAAAAGTATTTTATATAATATATCTGTATACATACGCAAGCATGATTTTTTTTATTAGCGTTAAAAGTTTAATTTTGATAAAAATAAATCAAATTCGCAAATATTTTCAAATAATTTTGTACATAGTTAAAAGTATATAAAATGGGTTTTTTTTAAACTAAGGATTGAAAAATTAAAACAAAGTTTCTCATAACTAGTTAATATTGTAACAAAAACTCTTAATAAATATATTAAAACAGTTTTTTATTATACGAGTATACATTTTAAGTTAAAATTTGTATGAAATAAGATATTTAAACGAAGAACGTTGTTATTATTATTTTGTTGTAATTCAAAAACAAAATTCGTGAGAATGGGATTAAAAACTATACTATATTATGCGAAAGCATTTTTAAATATTTAGATAAATTTTAAATTTTAACCCTTTCACTGCTGACCATAAAAATCGAATGCAACTGCTCTGTGCTGACTATATTTCATAAATTATTTAACTAGTATTTCCACCTTAAAAATATAGATATATACTCACTGAATCTGAAAAAATTAAAAAAAAAAAATTGGAACAAAACTTACCAAGTTATTGCTAATTGTATATCTCTTAGCCAGGGTTTCTCAAAATGGTTTCTCAAAATGATTTTTAAAATGAAAAGACGCATATGTGCGTCCATAGCACCACAGAGTTGCCTACGTTGGACGCATATATGCGTCCATAGCAGTGAAAGGGTTAAGCTATTATGTATTTGTACCAAGAGCTTATTCATGCTGTTCTACAGGAGGTGGTATATTGATTTATAATAATTAAATAATATAATATAATATGATAGGAAATAAAGACTATTATAAAAGTTAAATATTAATTAATTAATAAATTCAATGTTTTTTCAAAAAATAAACCAACCTTCCAGTAGCCTGACCGAGCAGGTACCTATCAATTTTGATAGAATAACGTCGTAGAATAACCTATTTTTTTTAGTTATTTTAATTTTAATTTTACATTAGTAGAGTAGGTAACGTTGATAGTGATTTGTTGGGATAGTTATAATGACAAGTTATAACGAATAAAGACAGTCATTTTAAACTGTCTTATTATATTTTAAAAATAACAAAATTTGGGGCGTCAACTAAATCCTTGCACACGGGCACAAGAGTTTATAGTAGCGCCAATGGTAATAAAATAAAAGTTTTTGCTGGCACAACATGGAAAATACATAGATTGAAATATTTGAAACCTCTTATTTCCCTTTTTAAAAATAAAGAATCATAGAACTATATTTAATTTGAATTATTTATATGATATATTATAGTATGTTATTATGCTGACTTACAAAAATATAAAAGATATATTTTTTTTTTTTATTGAACAAAAATTGTATTTACAATCTGTAATTACATGTAGTACAATAAGTAAATGGGATGGAGATGATTAGCGGGAGGGGGAAGTCAATGGTGTCACTCCATAAAAGATATTTATGTTACGGTCAAAAGCCGAAATCGGGCAAACCTCAGAAATACCCGGGCAAAACGCGAACTGCCCACAATCCTTCGGCAAAATATCATGTTTCGGCTTTTGACCGGGCAAACCTAGTTATGACCAACTTCATTTGGGCAAAAACCGTTTACTGACTTTTATCGTAATGGCAAAACCGTAGTGTCTTATATACGTTCTCTAATATTAAATAGAAATAGTGATTTTTGTCGTACGAATTTATTACGATTATAAATGACCCCACGTACCTATCTTGTTAATTTATCGTTGTTATCTTATTTTATCAACTCGTTACCTATAATATTAAAGGATTCTATAAAATATTAACCAAAAATGGAATTTTGTCATCACTTTATGCCAAAAACCAAATATTTCAATGCAAGGAACAATTTATTAGTAATAATGATGTACCGAATATCGAAATACCACTGAGGACTGCTAGTACTCAAAATTCATTAACTGGAGGACAAGGGTTTATTTTTTGTTCTTGCAAAACTAAGTGCACTACGAGACGATGCAAATGTAAACAACAAAATATTTTGTGTAGTTCTAAATGCCATAGTTCTAATATATGTAGCAACAAATAAACAAAAATATTATTTTTTATTATTATATTCAATTATATCTGTACAATATTTTTTATTAATTATTTATTTTAACATTATAAGAGTACCTAATATTATTATATGTTTATTTTTATACTAGTACATAATATCATTTTATTTTTATTATTATTTAAGTGTATTCAATTATATCTGTACAATATTTTATGATTATTATTTTTTTGTATGTTGTTATTATAAACACTACAGTTTGGCTCAAGGGAGGTTTAAATGTATTAATTAAGTTTATTCAATTATATTTGTATAATTGTACAATTGACACTACGGTTTTGCCATTACGATAAAAGTCAGTATACGGTTTTGCCCAAATGAGGTTGGTCATAACTATAGGTTTGCCCGGTCAAAAGCCGAAATATGACATTTTTCCCAAGGATTGTGGGCAGTTCGCGTTTTGCCCGATTTCGGCTTTTGACCGTAACATTTTTTTTTTTTTTTTTTTATTTTATTGAACAAACATAATATATTTACAATCTGTATTTACATGTGATACAATAAGTAAATGTGATGACGATTTGGTTTACAGGAGGGGGAAGTCACCCAGTGGCGGCACCCCGTAAGGACCGTAACATTTATAAGTATAAATATTAATTACAATAAAATCTGAACAAATAAAAAATTTTACCCATTCACAGTAAAGCTAATACGAAAGCTCTTATACTCGTACACTATTATAATAATAAGTAAAATGAAGTGTGATGTATAATTCTAACGATTCAAAAAAAAAAAAAATGTTTATTTAATGGTATTTGAGCGATGGTCGAATCAATGAAGGGGTATTGTATAGGCAACTAATTGAGCATGTTATTTCTCACTGTGTGACTAACTCAATGAAATAAAACAAATTTATTTATACCACTATATAAGAGTTTTTTTTTATCAACGAATATTTCGCCATTTAAATAAATTGCAACTCCAGGTTTGATCCGTCAGAATACACTCCTTCTTCTTAAAAATCTATATGAAATAAATGTCGTCGTAAAAACTTTTTTCAATACCTTTCAAAGTTATAACTATCATTCTTAAAATTCTTTTATTGCAAAATTGTTACTCAACCATGCCCTAAACTATTCAGCTTAGTTTTGAAGTTCGCTCAGAAATCATTCCACCGTAAAATTCAAACAAAGCAAAATATGTATTAAAAAAACCTTTAACAGGTGTCACAAGCACCTCAAAGTTCGAAAAAAGTAAAATATTACAATTTTCTTTTATCTACTTATGGACCTCCATTAAAATCAATTGTAAAGCCTAGGTTGAGGCGTCAAAATCTAATCCTTCTACTAAAAATTCTAAGTAGCATAAACGTCGTAAAAATACTATTTTCAATGCTTTTCCCATAGTTATAACTAATATTTTTGAAAAATTTTTATTGCAAAATTGATATCTACTCTACGATGTAGATCTAGATAGCTTAGTTTGAAGTTCGCCCAGACATCACTCCACCGTAAAAGTAAAACAATGTAAAATATTTATTAAAAAACTTTTAGCAACCTAGACATGTCGGACCTATAGGTGTCAATAGCACATATTTTTTTTTTTTTTTTTTTATTTGGCATAAACAATCTATACTATTTGAAGCACAATAAGTTTATATGATAAGAGTAATAAAACATGATTGTTTTGAATAAGCAGCCACCCATTAGTGGTTTTTGGCTAATGATAAGATAGCACATATAAGTTCACAAAATAGTAACATTTTCCAATACATTTTTTATCAACGTATAGACCTTCATTTAAATCAATTGTAAAACCCAGGTTGAGGCGTCAAAATACAATTTAACATGGTAAAATATGTATTGAAAAGCCTTTAACAGGTGTTGAGACAGCACTTATAAGTTGTTTGACATGGTTAAACATTTTTATTGATATTTACAGTTATACTAAAAAATTTCATAATTTAAAATTTCTATAAATAGCTCATTACAGTAAACATTTTTTTAAAATTAAACCATGTAATGGCATGTATAGAAAAAATGTATACCTTTTTGTTGAAAATTTAACTTATCTACCTCGGTTATTATTCGTTTTTGTATTATAGAAAAATAAGCATATCGTTCCATGATAAATCACTAATTTACCGCTAAATATCTTATGTCAAAAAAATCCAACAGCAATGCTCATATAAAGTAAATTTGCCTTATCAGTAGACATACATTTTTTTTTGTGTAAGGAAAAATGTATGTATGATCATGCGTTTCAAATTTTCAAATCTTGGATATAAAATTCAAAATTGTTATGAATTTTAACATTTAAAGCAGGCAATTATTAATTTTAGCTATTTGTTTGTGGAGGCCCTCTAGATCTGGAGGCCCAGTGCATTGCACACCTTGCATACATTGCACACCTTGCATTTGCTATGGAATGGATTATTCCCTATGTATTCCTATTGTTTTGGATGATTATAAAATTATGTTAAAAAATATTGTTGTTTTTTCCCGAATTTAATTTAACATTGTATCTAATATTTCAGTTAATATAAATTAACATGATTATATTAAACTATGCACTTACTGTTTTATTATTTTAAACTCAAAGTATAAAACACAATGATATAGAATACTTAATTAGTATGCTATAAGGATTATGTATTGGATATATAGGTAGGTATGAACTCTATCGACGTGATTTCAATGGCGCAACGCTAACGTTAGATATATAACTATTTATTTTACTATAGCCGTATAGGTCATATTATGGGTAGTAAGCCCCGAATTACGTTGAAACGACATACAATCTTTATCTTTAAAAACATTAATTTGTACTTATTTTTTTTAGTTTTGGTGACAGCCATTATCGAAACCTTAAGATTTATTTAAATTTAATACAAGTTTACTTGAAGCAGTTAAACCGATTATATTATAATTGGCTATTGGCAACCTTCACTATATACGTAACATAATAATATGTCAAAAATACCTACCTATATGAGTTTTATAATTTGCTACAGTTCGTGTCTTCCGTAGTTTTATTTGATAGGTTAGCTAATCTAAGTACACAAATATTATATATTATAATAAAAACATTTCAATTCAATTCGTTCATTTGTTCTCTTCATAATAAATTTATAATTTTAAAAGGTTGTGTTCGTTGAAATTGCACATTTGAAATGTTGTGAATATTATATTATAATATTATTATTCTTCTATTGTATAGTAATATATTGGTGGAAAAGTCTACACGAAACTATTATCACCCTACTGACATTGAAGTATTGAATTTGCATACATTGATGTAATAACATGGGCATATTTTATGGGAAAACTATGTATGTAATATTTCTATATGACGTATGTGACATGTGTGCAGTGTTTACTAAGAGTTATGATGTCGATGAATGAATAAATTACAATAATCATTTTTTGCTAGTATTTATAGTATTACTTCAGTTTTGGTAACGAACATTATCGAAATGACAACAATTTTTCACATTACCTTAAGATCTATTTTAATTATATCCAAATGTATGGGTTTAATTGATATTTCATATACCGTGGGACCCACTGGATTATTTGTTCGGAATATAAACTCAACTTTCTACGTATTTCTAGAAATAACACGGATGATTGTGTTGTTAATATGCACCTACTTATACTTTCATCAGTTCGATCCCGATTTTCATATATTTCAATACATAAGTATATTTAAATTTTGGATTGTTATTATCGCAGCCAGAGTTTCAACAATATGGATAATCAAGTAAGAGTGTAGTATAAAATATCATTATGTTCTATATACTTCAATTAATTTAAGAGTTTGCATTTATTTGTTTGTTTTAAAATAACTTATCTGTGATTTACTTTAAAAAAAGTCCATTATTTGTTATCTTATACCAATTGACAAATATCAGAGAACTAAGGTAAATGTTAAGTTAACAAGAATAATATAATATATTAATATCAATGAATACTCTTAGGGATTCAAACAATTGATACATATTTATGCCGAGCGATTTTTAATCAGAATATTTTATAGATTGAAACAAAAGTATTTTTTTAGGACATGAAAAATTATAAAATATATTATAGGTTATAGTGTTTGATAGAGATTCCTGAAACAATACTTCTACTACAACTAGTATACGACTTCACTTGATTAAGATGATCCTTAAACGACGAATATTCAAATATGACCAACGTTCAACTTAGAAATGAGGTTCTTACGAATATTTTCGTGAAATTATAATTCTTTCCTTTTTGGTGTTATTTTTTCTTTTGCTGGAATTATTATTGAACTTATAATATATCATTTATGACTTAAAGTAAAGTAACTTTATTGTAAGCATTTCGTATATATAAATTTTCAGTGATAAAAATTCCAATTTCTATTGTCTTATCAATATCCGTAAAATCATAATAATGATATATCAACATATTTATAAATTATAATATGATATTTGAAAAATAAGTATTTTCACATTCGTAATGAGTAATGACAAAAACTAAAATTTGTACAGAATTCAACAATTTCTATAGAAGATGATAGTATAAGTAATATTGGAATGTTTCTGCAAATAATATTTTTGAAATAATTTTGTTGTATTTATTACAACAAAATATTAAATAACTAAAACCATTTAAGAAAAAAAATAAAAATTGCTATTTTTGTATAATTACTAGAAGATCTTTTCGTCTTAAAAAATTGACAACTTTTAAAAAGTCTATGGTATTAATAAGTCTATATTATACTACACAAAAAGTCTGCTAAAATTTTGTCCAACTGAAAAAATATTATTTCAATTATTATGATTCCAAAATGTTTGATTCATATCCAATTTTGTCTTAAGTTGATCAATTTCTGTTTTCAGATTTATTAATGGCATTATCGAATTTGATCAAAGAATTACACCAATTTCTACAAATTTGTTGATCACACAGCATTCATTACAAAAAAAACAGTGGGACAGGATTTTTATTTCATTCATTGTATACCTAATTGGATTTAAATCCGTACAAGTGTATTTATATCCTATTAAGAATGTGAACATTAGTTCACTGGTACAGAGTTTAGTGTTCTCTCCACCATATGTTATGGATGCCACGGTGACTATCACTTCGTGTTTCTTTCTTCAAAACTTGTACGTTAGATTCCAGACAATAATCGATTTTTGGAAATGTCTTCCTACTGAGTTAGTTGCTGTTCCCGGTCAATGGACACACACCGAAATAGTGGTTTTGATGGAAAACACTCGGCTGCTGCACTCCGAACTCTGTGAATTGTTACAAACATTTACTCAAGGTTACGGCCCATTGCTTTTGGGTTTCTACACATTCAGCTACATAAGTATGCTTGTCGGTGTTTATTTTATTGTCAACAATGACCCATTATCCAGTGCAAATACAGCTGAAAAGTTCCGAGTGGTAATTCCACTCGTAATTCACGTACAAATGTTCTCGTTTATGGTGTCTATTATCGTTTTTGTTTCATTCATAAACGAAAAGGTACGTACATAAACTATATTATGCAATGCCGATAATTAAGCGGCTCATACCCACATATATTTTAACTATTCAATTATTTATATTCTGAATTTTTATTTTTAAGTACATTTTCATGTACCATATTTCCATTAGATAGGACTTATAAATGTAGTCTCAAAGAGACAATTTCAAAGATCTTAGATTTCTTATGAAATTTAATGAGTATATAAGGTTAGGTTAGACACAAAAAAAAAAAAAATACACATCATTGTAAAATCAATACATTCATCGTTCCACTCAGAATCTAAAACAGGTTTAAATTTTCGTCATGTCTTCTTGAGATTTCCAATCTTTTTGATTTTATCTCTTTTTGTCCCATTAAATCCTAAAAAAAATCGTACTAAAAATTAAAATGTAATATTAAAATTTTTGAGAAGTTAAAATCATAACATTTAAATTCTATGAAAGTCGATATTATAGAGACTTGACGACAAATTCAAATCTGCTTTTAAAATTCTTATCGCTTCACTAGATCAATCGGTGCATTGGAATTAAAACACGTCTAAATTCCTATGTTCCACGTGTGTTTTTCAAAGACTTAAAATCACAGCTTCTAATCTCCTAAAGTATTAAGTACTTTTATTTTCAACTTGTAGTATATTAATTTAGATTACATAAAAAATACTCTTTCAAATTTAAATATAGATAATATTTTAAAATAACTAAAAATTTTACAGTAAAAATGAATGGCACTCATTTGAAAAACGAAGTTGTTGTATAGCCCATGGAAAATCCTTAACATTTTACACAAAATCTAAGTACCTATTTAAAAATGTTCTTCTAGTAGGTACACATAAAATTTCCAAACATAATTTGAATAAATGCATAGTTACAAATCTATACATACCTATATATCGAGTTAAGTTAACTCTTAGACTGCTTATAATATTGGCAATTCAAAAGTAAAGCTTAATGTTTCATACAAAAAATAAACAATATGGGTAACCGCAATTAAAAAAAAATATTTTCAATTTATTTTACAGCGAATAAAGATGATATCATATCTACGATTATACCAAATTTCTAATTTACACTTGGACATAAAACGTCAAGTAAAATGTATTTATATAAATAGTTTGTATGTTAAAGTGTTTAACTATAAAAAATATAACGATATATTTTTATTGTTTGGTTGTTATTAATATATTTTAATCACTCAGATCAAAATGTTTATGAATCAAATACCAGCTTATGAATTGGATCGAATTTCGGCGTTTGGATTTTTTGATATCAATTTAAAGCTTGTTACATCAGTAAGTACTGATATAGACTTAATTAATTAATCATTTTAAAATTGTATAGGTATATATTTTTCATTTAGTATATCGTTGTGCAATGTGAATTTTATATAAAGTTTTAATAAACTAGTTATTTCAGGAATTTATTTTGTATTTATACTACATTTTTGGATTTTTTGTTTCGTTCATACTATATAGGTACTTAATTAATTTTTAATTATTATGTTTGTTTACAGATAATTGTCTTATTGATAACTGGAATATCAACAATGGTTCAGATGAAAGATCACCCAATAATATTACAATTAAACAATGACACTAAGACGTTTTTGATAAAATTATTCAAAACGTCGAGAATTAAATTAAATTAAATACGTCTATTTATAATAACTTAGATAAATTTATCTAAATTATGAATGAATGAATACAAGTTTCCAGACAAGACATAGGTAGTAGGGTATAACCACCAATACGTAAGTTTCTGCACGAAAAATACACGCATGTGTAAGTTTCTATACGAATATAAAAAATATTGAATTATGTTTTTTTTTATGAAAAATATAATATAATATGTATTATACAAAATTTTGTTTGTTTTTGTGTTACATATTAGAAACTGTCTTTAATAAAATTTCTAACGATCAGCCTATATGGAAGTCAACATAATGGGTAGGACACTAGAATTTAGTAACAAACATAATCTAACTGACGAATGTTTTCGCAAGTGTAAACCAATATAACAAGCCATTATATTATCTATTTTCAGGGCTCGAAACCGGTTACCGGTTTTTAACAGAAACAGGTTACCATGATCAATTTTGGGTCTGGTAACAGCTTCCCGGTTTGTAAGTTTAAATTTTAAGAAGTGGTTAACAATAACCAGTAACCACCAAGCTCAATTAATGTTCAACGTGTAGCTGTAATTTTTTTTTTTTTAAATCGGTCAATTCAATAAAACCGGAAATATCAAAAAAAATATAACGTTATACCTATTTGATTTTTATATTTTGTTTTTTGGAAATTGTATTTTATTTTTTTGATTAATAATTTTATTTCCAAGATAATAAATTTAATCTAATAATAAGTACGATTAAATATGGTATATTGTCTGTAGCCCTAATAATAAGTAATGTGGCATGTAATGTCTCATGTGGCATTATTATTGTATTGACCGGTGACATGCCAATAAAGCCAACACATTTAGGAATAAGGGCCAGTATTACAATAGGTTAAGCCGTGAAATTCGGCCTGTACAATCAGTGGGTTAAGTGTAATCGAGGTTTAAACTATGGTTGTAAAAATGGCCCTAGTCGGTTAGGTTAGGTAGGGTTAGCCCTAATCGGTTCTAATAAATAAAGTATATAATAATTACTACTTAATTTATAATTATTATTCAATATTAGATAGGTAGGAAAATTCATAAAATATTTACTTCTCTCATATGATTCATATTAGGTAAGGTTTCTTACCTAATAAAAACTTGAAAAACTTCGTTCAGGTGTAGCAGTTGATACAGGGAAAGTACAAAATATTTTCAAGAGTTCATGAATATTTGGATAAACTCTTAATATCTAAATCATGTAAACCAGAGATGAATAACATTTTTTCAGTCAATAAGTACACATCAGTCACTAAAAATAAACCCACGCCCAATGGTAAATCTACAGTTTTCATGTTAATTTTGTTTTATTTACCAACTGTTTATCGCGTTTATTATAAACACTCTTACATGAAAAATAATTCACAGAAAAGTAAAAAATACAGTACTTACACCATACTACCATAGAGGGATACATTTTTGTTGTCCGATATATATGCCACATATATGCCGCGAACGACTAGTGGCGTATAGTATTTATTAGAGAGGTAAAATTACTAGGGCTAGAACATTTAGAAAACAGACATACTTAAAAATAATATCATATTGAGAAATACAGAAAATGAGAAAAATTAACTTTACAAAAAAAAAAGGTCAAGGGGGATCTATCCCCCATATCCCCCCCGTAAATACTCCACTGATGTAATAACCAAGGTGCAACCGAGTATACCAAGAATTAACTACTGCTCAACTTTTAAACCATATTGGTTACCAGTCGTAACCATATAATAACCAAGCCCTCGCACGACACGACACATGACGTAGCTGTGAATGCGCTTTAATTCTAAGAACCTCTAAAACCGGTAAATACTTACGAAAAATATTTTGGGTCCTACCGGAACTGTAGTTCCTACCGGAACTTTCATAAGCGAATTCATGCCCTGGAATAAATCAATATAATCAATATCTATATTCTATGAATGGCCATATGGCCTATGGGTACTCGATAGTCGATACACAGGGGCGGATCCTATATGAAAATATAGATTGAAGAGGTCACATCATAGGGTCTATTCTGGGTGATTAATTGAATGTAAGACTCTCATTGTTCAAAAAGTATTAATGTTTTTGAAAAAAATTTTTTACATGGTTAAAGTCATTACAAAACAACGTTTTTATTAAAGAATTATCTCTCTTAATAATATCTTTTAGATTATGAGCGGAGCGATGAATGTATTGATTTTACAATGATCTGTTTTTTTTTTATTTTTTGTCTGTCATCACCTTTTAGGACAGTAAAAATGCTTAGATATTCTTCAACAGGATCTTTTCTGTTAAGAAAGTGAATATAGTTGGTGCATTCGGGAGGTCAAAATTTTAATTTCCCAGTAGCTTTAAAATATGCCGTAAAAAATGAAAAAAAAAATGAATGAAACCGTGAAAAAATCAAGCAGTATCTAGTAATAGGTTTGCTTATAAAAACTAAAAATAAAATTGTTTTACAACACTCGACATGCAAAATAGTAAAGGGCGTATTGGGGGGGGGGGGATCAAAACCCAGTTACTACATAATCACCAGAACGTAGGTATATCTTCTACCATGAAAAGATTTAATAAAACTACTAACGAAACTCGTCAGATCAAGTACATCGGAGTGATCTCGGAAAGCTCAGACCAGATTCAAATCGGATGAGTATGAATAAAATGTGCATTGAAAAACAATAAGTTCGTATTTCCTAGTATACCGATGCGGATCGGTTGCGTGTGTGGCACTGTGACAGGGCCTTAACACGTCTAGCTCTTTTGAGGGTAGTAGTTTACAATGTTTACTTAGACAAATTTAAATTAATCTAGATGATCGATTGTTTCGCAAAAAAACTACTAGACTTTATACAATAAAAATATTTAATTTAAAATACACATTTTATCACACATGTAGCCATGTAGGTAATCCATAAAAAACATTATTTAGATAATTATTATAATATATAAATTTCTTTTCTAGTTGGTTTTTATATTATCAAAATATATAATTTAGTTTTAAACTCCTCACGAAAATTTGTTCCAACTGCGGCCTTGAAGATAATATCAAAATGTCATGAATGTCAAAAAGTGTGTAATATTCAATTAGGATTAAGTCAAACAGGTGACACAAATGTAATATTATCAGTTATATACTTATATATTATTTAACTTAACAAACAAACTAACTTTAAGATTCTGAGCGACTAAGCCTTTTTAGTATACATCGAGTCACAGAGTAATACAAATCGTAATACCAGAATATTAGGTACCTACCTATACTATATTAATAATAATAATAATAATGGTCTATAGAAAAATTAACGTGCTCGAAAATGTAATGTTGTGGGTCGATGAACGATGAACGTACTATCTGGCTATATAATAATATATAGATAGAAGTCGTCGCCTGGGAAATTTTCGAATTGATCGGTCTCTGTGATGGAAGACTTGTATTTAGCTCATTAGCAATTCTCAATTAAAACCGACACATATAACATCTACGTTAAAATGGCTGTCAACAATAACAGCAACGATGTACTGGCCGCATTACTCGAAATTCTCGAAGTAATTGCAGACGGTATAATGGAAGGCCTTTATGAAGATGGAAGCGATGACGAAAACCTCATACGAGTAGTTACATCTCTTCTGTCTTCCACTGATATGGATACGGCATCCAGTGGCGACGAGCAGTCCCCAGGGTCAGAGCCCGAAGAAACCAGTTAGATCCCAGAGGACGCTCCAATAGAAGACGCAACCGGAAATTACGACGAGAACGAAGAACACTTTAAGGAGTCAATTGTCTTGTACAGTGAATGGCCGAGTGGCGACGCACCGTCCTCGGAGTTGGCGACTGTCGACGACGTAGTGATGCCTGCAGATGCAGAAGACGTATTATGTGCAGATATTGAGCAACCGGCCAAGGAAATAGCTGTGATCGATAGTGAACTGCTGATCGGCAAGGAGGACCCTACAGTAGAACGCGAAAAACGCGTTTCTCCACGTAGAAAGTAGACGTGGAAAAGTGTAAATCGCCTTTTTCGCGCGTTGTTCTGCTGCGGCTGTAAAACCGCCCGGAGCTAATACTATATAAGCACAGCCCACTTGGGCCGAAGACGACGGTGACGCAAACGAGGGGAGGATGTGGGAAAGAGCACGGAAGATGCCCGGCGGTAAGTCACCCGCGCAAGTTCTCCGACCACCCTCAGCGCGACGGGTTCGCGGGCGTAGCGCGCTCGGCCGTAGTTGACCCGAGAGGGTCACTCTGGAGGGTCGGCGATCGCCCAGCTGCAGTTAAGGTCACGCGGAGCGACGGACGAAAACGATGACGACGCGGTGGCTATAGCATAGGTACGACGGCGGGCAACGATTCCGCCCTGACGGTATCAACGATGACGGCGATGGCGGCTCGCTTCGACGGCGACGGCGGAGACTTTGGCACGGGGTGAGTCAGTGGTATAGAGATTATATGTGTTGGGAACACGGAAGTGAGCGGCGCCGGACCCGAGGGGACTTCGGCTAGTTAGATTAGGTTAGTTAATGTGGTAGTTAATGTTATTTTCATGGTCCGGCGGCGGTCATTGGACGAAGATGCGGCTGAAGGGACGACGCCATGGCAAAAACTACCGGGAATCGAGGATCCGACGGCTCTCACCTTTTCGTCCCTCTGCAATCCCACATCGGCCGCTTAGCAGACTGTTTCGCAGCACAAAATCTCTGTTCACTCTCTCCGCGTGTCTATTGGTCTTCGCCGTCCGTCGCAGAGTCGTCACCGTCAACCGTAGTCGCTTCCGTGGCCGTCTCGGTCTGTCCTCACCAGCTGGGCAAGGTCGTCACGCGCTTACGTCACTTAGGTATATAACATAATACTATGAATAAAGCGTCTGTATGATGTGTTAATAATAATTGTGTATTATTATAATCATTAAATCATTCATTAAGTATTATAGTAGTATACTTGTATAGTTATTTTACTAATTATAATCAGACGTCAAATTCGTCTTAAGTTCTGCACTCTTTACCTATATACAAATGTTTGAATTTTGTTTAACCCTCAAAACATTCGGGTTAAAAACTGGTAATGATTGAATTATTGCAATTGATTATTCCGTAGAAGTGTAGAACTGATAATTATTAATGCTAATTTTATTTGAAAATTGTACATGTGTAGAGTGGATAATTAGTATTAAAATGAATTATATAAGACGTTATTACACAACGTAACTTAGTTAGACATAAACATAGATACATTTTTGACATTTTTGTATATTTTTATTTTGAAATTGAAGCTACCTAAATGTAATTAGGTATTATAGTAAAAATAATAAAGTTTAGACATTAGAAATAAAAAAAATTATTCTTTCAAACATCGACTAATATTTCAATATATTTTCTTAATATATTGGTTTTAAGTAATGATCGAAACAAGTGAAATTCAAACATTACCTTTTTTTTGAACAGAGTGCAATTCAACAAAATTAACTGTAATTTAAAATTGTCCATCGTGGGCTCAGAACCAAAAGGTGCTATCTCAAAATATCAAATTGTTCAGGAGAGCCATTTTAAACTATTTTCAACTTAAAACTGCATTATCTTTTTTCGTAATGAATGATTTTTAATGATTAGCACATCTAAAAATTCACAAAGTTGTTCTGAGTTAACACTAGCGATTTAGTTTTCTTAAAATCAAAATGTAACGTAAGAAAAACAAAAATGTAAAAAATTTCCGTTAAGAACCAAAAAGTTCTTCAGATAGAACCTTTTGGTTGTTAATATTTTTTTTTTTCACTTAGTTAGAACTTTTTGGTTTTGAATTAAATGTATGTTTTCACTATGGTGTTACCAACCTCAAAATAATAAATAATGACATGGCCGCACCTGTAGAAGGGGTTACCTACTTTTAAAATTTTAAATGGTAATAATGCCATCAAATGAACATAAGTAGGTACTAAGCAATTAGCTGCATTAATTTGTAAAAGCAATTTTAAGCCTTTGCAATAATATTAAACATTATGTTTCAATTAAATGTATTCATAATATTATATTAAATATAATTTATATCTATAAAATATTTTAAGTACCTAGGTAAATATCTCACTTAAAATGAATACCTATTACCTATACCTAATTCTAAATTATATATTAGGTATTATTTTATAGGTACTTACTTGTTGTTAATGTCAACTTGTTTTTCTGCTAGCTTCATTAACTTATTGGTACGGTTTCGTAACCTCGATGACAACATATTTTTTTCTATTATAACGATAATAATTGACAAGATCTTGGATCAGAATTATTAATGTTGAGGCATCCCGTTAAAATAAAACCAAAATAAAAATAATATTGACTAAGGACTAAGGTAAATGTACCGTATATTTATTAAAATTATTTATAGAAATCTTTGTTTTGTTGATAAAAATGTACAATAATTAATAATATTGTACCATCATATTATTATTGTATGGTTAATACAGTGAACATGAGATAGTACTTTTTGGTTATCACTAATTTTTTTTCTTCTTATAGATAGAACCTTTTGGTTTTAACACTATTCTCAAGAACCAAATGGTGCTATCTAGATCGCTATCAAATAACAAAAGTGTAAATTTGATCGATTTAGCACCTTTTAGTTCTGGATAACTCCTTAAATAATGTACTTAAAAAGTTGGATGTGAGTTTGGATTATAGACCATTGACCAATAAACCCATTTATATAAAAAAGTGGATTTTCGAAAAAATCGATTTAGCACCTTTTGGTTCTGAGCCCACGCCATGTCAAAAATACACTTACGAGTGCTATCCTTGGATACCTTTCGTGTCACGTGTGGTTGCATTTGATTGGTCATCTTTAATCCACACAAATACATATTTTATGTACACACCACTATACAGTTCCACTTCTGAAGTATTTTGAAATTTTATTGGTGGAAAAGTATACAAGTCGATATTACCTTCCCTGCAGGCCCTATTTTTATGTGCACCACGACACAGTTCCCTGCTAACATAGAAGTATAGAATGTTAATAATACAGTGGGTACATTTGTTCAGGTCATTTTTATTCTATTAACCAGTTGATTTTATAAAGCATATTTTTATCAATATAATATTTGGTTTGGGATTTTTATTTTTGATTCCAATAAACGGTTGATTCTATAAACCAATGATCACATTAAGCGGAACTCACTGTATATTGATATAATAACATGAGCATATTTTATTAGAAACTTATGTAATATTTCTAAATGTATGTGTACACCGTATCTAAATGTATGTATCACCGATGATGATAATTTTTTGTGAGTAAAATTTTTTATGCTATTACTTCAGAGTTCAGTTTTGATAACAGACTTTAAGACCTATTTTAATTTTGTTCAAGTGTATAGGTTTAATAAATTGACATTTCATATAGATACCGTAGGACTTTTAGAAATAACTCGAATGATTGTGTTGTTGATATTATGCACTTAATATACTTTCAACAGTTTGATCCAAAATGTCCTATACTTCAATACATAAGTATATTTAAATTTTGGATTGTTATTATCGCAGCCAGAGTAACAATAACAATATGGATAATCAAATAACTACATATATGTATAGTATATGTATAATATGTATTATGTTTTATATTTTAATTAATTTAGAAGGTGACATTTATTTGTTTGTTATTTACTTATCTGGGATTTATTTCAAAATAGCTCTATATATATTGTAATGATAAAAACGTACAAATAAATAAAATTAAGTAGACCATATAAAAAAAAAGAAGATTTTAATTTAATTTGGTTAAAATTGACTATAATTTAACTTATTGATTCATATTCATTTAATTCAATGATTCATATTCCGACCTCTTCAAATCAGAACCATAAATAATAATTACCACAAAGGCTTACAAAACATTACTTTATAATTTATATTTAAAGTATGTATTTGTAAATGTACGTTTTATTTTATTAATGTGGTTTATAAATGATTGATTTTCAAATAAGATCTACTTTTTGATTTTCAAGACACTTATTTTACACGAATATCGTGGTAAAATGGTAACTTTTTCCATATTTTTACACAATAAATTCTGGGATTAATATCAATATTATTATTATGCGCCATGACTCATAATTAATATAAAGTTTGTGTCCGGACCTAACATTTGTGGGATATGCAAACTCAATCGTAGTGAAAAAGTGGTAATTTCTACTGTTTTTAAATTAATGATCCTCATATATAATCAAATATTAAAACATTTGTAATATAACACCCGAAAAAGGTATAATGGAAAAATTCCACTTAGTTTAAAAAAAAGTAATGTTCGAATTTCATTCGTTCGGATTATTACGTATGGTTACATATAACCTATTCATTGACGAACATAGGCGTGCGCAGCCTCCGGTTTCAGGGGCAGCAAGAGATTAATTCGGCCCATTTTTCAAATTCGCCATTAAAACCAGCCCATAGTTTTACTTTTTTTACTATTGGATATCAAAATTAAAATTGTATTGGTTATTTGTTTTTTTGGATAAAAGGTTGTACCGTAAGGTACTAAGCTACTAAAGGTGTACTTTTCTAGTTTTCTATAAGCCCATATAAAATATTTATCTATAGTTTATCAAAACAAAAAAAATCCTTTGTGGAAGTATAATTTTACCGAGGCCCATCATTTAATATTTGCCGGCCCCGGTGGCCCCAAAGAAAGTCCAGGGGCAGCATATGCTGCCTCTGCTGCCCCCGTGCGCACGCCTATGTTGACGAATATACTAAAAAATAATTTGTGCTTGTAAACTAAAATCATATTGTTTTTACGTTTGTCGTTATATAACATGTATTACATTTATGTCGTGTAAATGTGTAATAAAGTCATTGATCAGATTGAGTGAAATCGAACATTATATTACAAGACTAGACCATATGCATCTATTATATTCTTATATAGGTACCTGTTTAGGCTGGAATTTGATTTTATGATGAAATGATAGCGATAAAGCAGAAATATAAAGCTATATTGTATTGAAAAATAATGGAAATACCCCCCAAAGTTCAAACTAAAAACAATTGACATACATTAATCACTCCACTAAAAATCAAAAATGGATATCTTAAAAGATCTTAAAAACGTCTCAAGTATGTTATTTCGTTCATCTTTGAGTTCTATTTGATAATATGAAGTGAGTGCAATGTTTAAGTGTCGTTCGTAAATTATAAACAAGAACAGATATCTGAGAGGCTACTGTATAATATTATTTCCTAACACGCTGATCTGTTTAGTTAACTGAATTTTTGGTATTTTCTACCGGCCAATTCTGTTGGTTTAAGGACTGCAGGTATTAATGTTATTTACAAATATTTTACATATACATAAACTACCTATACCTGTATATTGAGTTTTTATTCTTAAATAAGTTTCCATTTTATGTTTAGGATTGTAAATAATGCTCAGGTGAATACGACAGTGAAGGATTCAAGGATCTAATATTATTATACCAATAATATAATATATACTTAATATATGTATGTAATAGGAAACATGTGTATGTTTGTATATAACATGATATAATATAAGTATGTATCTATTATTTATTAATAATCATGATAAAAAAAAAATAGAACAAAATCAATTTTTAAACATGTATTTCATTTATTTATACAACTATGCCTTAAAATTAACCATTAATATTGACTAAATTCCATCGAATTTTTATATATATATAATATATTATACTAATGTGATACAATTGATCACCACATTATAATATAAGCTTACGTGTCTAATCATTTTTAAATAATATTTAAATATATAATAATAATGTTCTTATATTATACAACGTTATAATTAGGTATGTTAAATTTTAAAATATGGTGCACCGGAATATTTCCCATATGACTAGCTTCACCGTTGGTTATGTATAATATTATGTTTTCGCCAACAATAACTAGGTACTACATTTTTTTTTGTTTTTTTACAAATTGTATTAATTTTAACATTAATAATAGCCGTGTGAAATTATATTTTAATTAATTAAATTTTCTTTAAAAAAATCAACTTCGATATGTTCATACATCGTAGTTCTGTTTTAAAAATTGTTAAGTACACAAAACACGTCATATTTTATTCATCCTGCGCGTTAGTATTATATTATTATTTACAATATTATAGTCGAAAAATAATATGAAATCTGTCAGATTACCGAGTATAATTATTATTGTTTATTATTATTATCGTTATCGTAGGTAACACATCAATATAACAATAGAATTAAACATGGATGAACGTCAATGATATCGATTTTTTTGCTTTTTTTTTTACTTAATTTTTTTATATATCAAAATATACATCTATTATATTCTTATTTTTATTTTTTATTCACTTTTATGTAATTTACAAGGCACACCAGATTGAACATAATATATTAATACATTTATTTTTATTTTGTACATTTAGCTTTGTTTTTTTATCATGGAAGTATATTATGTTAATATTATATGGTACAGGTATTTTATATAGTTGATTGGGCCGGAGTGGAGGTGGCGGGGTTCAAACACCCTTTTTTTTTTTTTTTAAATCGATTAAATACCTACTATTCAATAATATAATATAATATTATCGCTTACGTAAGGGGACATTTCACACACTTATTACATTATTATTATTTATTGACATAATATGGACATTTCGCCCACGGTTCACACAAGACTAGTATAAACCACGGTAAAAAATTGTTAATTTTGTTCTACGAAAAAACAAATTCGATTTATTTACCCCGCTTTTAGAAAAATACTATACAATACTACTACATTTAAAAATGGAATTACAATTTTCATCTGGTCGACATCGCTCTACGAAAACGCTAGAAATAAACACTCATAATATTATTTAACTGGCTCTAAGTGTAAAAAAACAATCTTCAGTCTTTTTTTACATACATATATAAAAATTAGAGTTTTATCCATTGTAAGTGTGTGTTACATAGAGTAAAAAAATGAACTACAAGCTTGATTGTTATACATAATATCATATAATATACGGGAAGAAAATAAGAAATATTATACAATATGATGAGACGGTGACATTTTATTATTCATATTATTCATATTATTTCTAATCTATAAATGCTCAAAATAGAAAATAAAATTCCTGTAATTTCTTTTTTAAACGTAAGCTCGTATATTTATAAAACAATTTACTGATGAGTTTTAACGAGGCTACCCGGAAAGGAGTGGTTCTGTTTGTATAATATATAATCTGGAAAATGTCTGCCTCTGGCTATTTTATTTATATAAATCGAGAAAAATGTTCGTAAATAATTGTCTTTATAAAAATTGATTACTTTACCTTGTGCTTGGTTAATAGATTTGACGTTAAATATCACCTTAGAAATATTAAACATGTATAAAATAAACCTATTTATAATAATATATTTATGTATTATATGACATAAAAATACGTTTATACATTATACAAATGTATAGATACCTGACAATAATATTAGGTTAACTAATTAAACATAATATATAATAATATTTTCTCTTAAAATTAAAATTGATTAATAAACTTATTGTACACATGACTAGAGATGCGTGGCTGTTATTAAAATTATGATATAAATTCTTTATAATAATATAATATACTAACCTAAAAATATGTAAAACAAAAAATAAAATTACATTATAGACTAGGTATATATAATATATATAAATATTATATTCGTTATCGATAATTCTTTAAATAAATATATATACGATAATAATTATATGGATAAAAATAAAAACGTATTAATTATAATATCATAATATAATAGTACATAATCGTATTTTATACGTTAAAAAAGTTATTTAGTTGTTTCAATTTTTTTTTTTAATATATTTAATAAAACAATAACCACTTAATATTTTAATAATTAGATGGCTATTTTAATATATAATATGTATTATTATGATATTTATCTTATAATATAAGTTATAGTTTAGATACTTCATTCTTTTCCGCGTATAATATGTTATAGGTATACCCACCAATCAGCAGGTTTTCTACTAATTTAAACAATTTTACCCACGGGGTTTCTTGCACATAATTTAATTATTTGCACTTTTGCTTTGGGATAGTTAGTTTATCAAATATATCACATTTAAACTGCCCAATATTTTCAATGTTTGGCACAAAATGTATTTTACTGAACCCATTTATAATCATTAAAATAATAACTAGGTAAAATCCTTTAATGTTCCGACATTTAATTGCCCAAAAATAATTGTCTAGAATTAACGTGATGATAACTACTACGATTTCCGATCGCTATAAAATAAATTAAAATCTAAAATATTAAACAAACAATAATTTGTATACACAAATAAAATAAATAATCGAAAAAAAATATATAATAAAATTGAATAAAATAAAATTGAACTAAACAAAATAATAATACATAATTTATGCGCTCGAGATGCGATTGCACGGTCGTAACCTGTATATAATATCATTGTATAAGAATAATAATAATAATTGTAATAATAATTATAATATTATATTATATACAGGCTCGTATAATATTCGTATAGGTAAATCAGGTAAGTATTGTTACAATATTTTGCGTCGGTTACGATAATAAATTGGTAACGGTCGGTATCGATGTATAAAATGTAATTTCAAACAGCCGCGTTTGTAGGTTTCGATTTTTTTTCCGAATGGTGAAGAAGATCGATTGATCGAAAAACACAAACATAGTACATTAATACGTGGCCGATTATCATATTCATCACTTGTATATAGTACTTAGTATATTATTATATACAATAGTAAAATAAGTGATCGACACCATCGTCCACAAACCAAATATGGACGAAAAGCTTAAGTGCGCGCGTTTCAGTTAATTTTTAATTCACATATTATACCGCGGGCATTAACCACGACGACGGCCACTACCTAAATACTACATGACAGTTTATATTTTTACAATAATTATTATCTATATAATATAATATACTTATAGTCTAAGGTTTTTATTATTATTTATTATTAAATAATAATAAAATTTTTTTGGTAAGCTGTGGACAATTTCGTTTTTGACAACGATATAGTTTTTTTTTCTTTTTTTTTTTCTATATATTATATTATTTTACAATTAATATTAGTGTTATGTTATTTATAATAATCGAACGTACTCCTAAGTTTTATTTAATAAATTTTTTTTTTTTTTTGTTTTTGTTTGCCTGTCGACGACGACGACGACGACACACTACCGATGTCCCTGACTCTGAAAAATTCGTAATCTAGGACGGAGGGCACGGGCTGCTTTGAATTGACAATGCTACTGTAACCTTGCTTCCTGCAGCGACGCCGCTTGTTGGGCTGCGGCTGCGGTGTACGGAGACAGGCCGGTGAAAGCGCTGGCCGAGCTTGCCGCCGTCGGCAGACCGGCAGTGCTGCTTGGCAGTGCAGCGTAGGAGTACGGCGTGCCGTAGTTTGCGACCCCTGCGAACAAAACGAAATATCGTCATTAGACATAATCACTATGAGTACTATAACCGGCAAATATTTGTTACACTATATTATAATGTTTTGTTATTATTGTATACCTCTAAACCGGTAGTGTATATTATATGCGGTGGACAACTCAAAACACGCACGTCACGCGATATTGTAATATATGCCATCAATATGCCAAAAATACGGTCTCGATCGTTTTCTGATCGGTAGGGTAATAAAACACTAAATGTAATAATATAAATAAAATGTAGTAATACGGCAAACAAGTAAGAAAAATCGAATAGAAAAATGCAATTTATTGAACGATAATTTATTTTGTTATAATATGAATATATGATGATATTATTATTTGTCGAAAAGTCTCTCTTTTTTTCTATTTGATATATTTTCCTAAATTCGCATTATACCCGGCCCAGTGGACCCAAAATGTTGGATTTTGAATGATTTCCAAATATATGTCAATATAATGCATGTATTACAGGTAAATCGTATAATATATGTTGCCAAACTATCACAGACAATATCGTTATAAATATATATTTTGATGGCAGTATAATATTGATGAACGTACTACCTACGCTATTCACATCATAAACATAAAGTCTCGCATTACATGCATGGAGATCTCTATTTTTTTTTTTTATCCAAATCAAATTATTTTGAAATTAAATTAAACGATCACCCGTGTATCCACAATTAAACATAAAACAACTATAACACTGTAATATAGGTTGTTGTTTTGTAAAAGGTAAAAAACTATTCACCATTGAACCTACCTACAACCTATTAGATCTTCTGATGTAATCGAGGAGAACTAACTTTTTTTATTATTGTGTGTAATATATAGGTAGATGGTAAGAAATTACATCGAGGAAATTAAACAATATAGATGACAGATAAGGTGTATTACATATTGTTTATAAGAGTTCCTGTGGTAAAAATACTCGAAACTCTAAACTTAACCTAACCTAGAGGCGAGAAGTTGAAGTGAACTAGCAAAGAAAGGTTGGTTTGGGGATGACACTCGGCCGAGATACGGAATATCTGGAGAATACAGAAGGAGAATCGCTCCGTACCTATATACGGCTGGGGATAACCTCAAAGCAACTTTTCCTATATGTCTGAATAAAAAATGTTTTAATTTTCCGGCATTAAGAATTTTTTCTGCGAGGAAAGTCGTTTAGAAGTGTAACTGAACTCACCATTGAGGTTACTGACTGATTCCGTATTGAAATAACACACACCAGATGGGTGTGAAAAACTTGTGCTACGTTACCAAAAATGTATATGGAGAAGGACGGTGGTTATAGGTACAAAACAAGGTAAACAAAGATAATACATTTATTCCGATTTCGATGCAATTTTTGATTCTTCCCAACATGGGAAAATTACACCTGATATAATACTATTGTAAAACAATTAATAATTACCTGCGGCTGCTGATGTGTACGGGTCAAACGATGCAGCCGCCGCAGCTGCGGCGGCGTACTGCGACGGATAGGACGACAGGGCCGCTGCGGCTGCTGCTGCCGCGGCGGCGTTCTGGTACTCGTAGAACTGCGACGTGGCCGCGGCCATTGCCGCGGCGTGCGTTGGGGCAAGTGGCATAACGCCACCGCCACCTAAGTACGCCGCGCTGGCCGCTTGACCGGCTTGGTACAGGTAACTTGGCTGCACCCTGAAACACGGTCGAGGTTGATTAAAAACGTCGCACTCGACAAGTCTATCGGACTACATTATAATATAATAACATGTATCAGACTGCTCTACACGCAAAACGTACTACTACAATTATGATTTTCTTAAAATAATAATTTATTTAAATTGATAATATTATATTGTGTTTATATTTTATTCTTTACGCAAAAACAATTTAACTCCTGTATTACGCAGTCTATGCGTGTCTATTGTGTGTGTGTTCAATTTAACGTAAAAAGTGTACATAAATTCTTACGCACGTAAAATGTCTTAGGGAAAATTGGCATGTCCTAAGCAACGCTCGAGTCCCCAGTATTTCCATCAATTATAATATGCACTTAACGGCCACAGTGTAATTATACTGTCGAGTATCAATTAAAGAAATAAAAAATATTAAATTTGTCAATAATACTTAATATCGTATAGATTGAACACCCAAAATATTGGCATTCCAAATCGATAACACTATTTCAAAAAAGTTATATTATCGTCTTAAAATCTGTTTAATATGTTTCTCAAACTTAAACGACTATTTTTCCGAAAAAGTGATACCAAAAAAAACAAAATTGACATGGCGTAGTCAAATCAAAGCTCCGCTTTATGTTGTAAACATATTTTTGTCCCTTCTTGGTCTTATCCAAGCTAAACTGTTTTTCAGTATAATATCGTAATCAACCCAAAACGGTACTAAAAAGGGACTACTTGTAAGTTACTTTGAATTAATATTTTTGCATAATATACAATTATATTTAAACTGTCTATACCAAACCCCTTAAAAAGCTGGTGTAGTGTGGCCTTTTCAGTATTCATAAGGCGTCGCCTCGAGTTTTAGTGTGATCCCGTGGATTATTTCATCTGTTACACGCGACTGAGATAGAGGCGATGCAGTTATGTGATGTGTATTTAATGGTACAGAGTACATAATCTGTTCAAATTCTAAGCAAAGACGAGAGACGTATACATTTCGACATGAGGGATAAAAAAAATAATTTTTGAGACCATTTAATTTTTGGGAGATGGTGAGTTGACAGAAGTTGCAGAAGTCGTTTTTAAAACGTCGAGCAAATGAGCAATCGACGAGTTTTATAAAATTTATAGGTACCGCATTTATTTATTATGCAAAGGCTACTCAATAGGTACTTTGTCGGTAGATTGTAGTAAAGGTACAATTTTTTCGACCGTAAAAAAATCAGAAATCGTATCAAATGTAAATAAATATTTTATCGCAAATCTAATCTTTGTTATAATATTATTCACTTTAGCCGTTTTTCAATCGGGTATCAATAACCTAATATACTACGAAGTACCTATATAATATTATGTGTATGTGTAATAATGATATATAGTTGAATAGTTTTGAATTGTATTCCCGAAGGATTGAAATGAATAATTAACACAGCGTTTTAAAAGTTATTATACTTATTTGACCTAGTCACCTGCGTGTGTAGTTTGAAAACGTACATAATATTATAACTTTATGCACGTGTTATTATTTATAATTAATCTGACGCTGCACAATGAGGTAGGTATCTAACCTAACCTGTAAACGGCTGTGTGTTCAAAAGAGGGGAAGCATTAGTCGTTTTCATTAGAGAATGTTTGTGTGTAATGTGTTGACTTTTGTCACTAATTTTTTACACAGACTTAATATTATTACACATGAACGACATACGTACCTACTACCTATAATATCACACCATGAAACTAGATACGAAAATGAGCATGTGAACGCATATATTAAAGTGTTTTATCGACTCATATTATAAGTTATACACGTTATATTATATTGTTATAACTTATAAGTTGTAATACTCAGTCGTTTATAAATATTTATTATGCACACTGTTTTGTAAAAAAAAATATTTAAATATTTGCTTATAGTCGAATAATGTGTTGGTTTACGGTTCTACATTATAATATGTGATTATGTTAATATAATATCGTTTCCAATGTACAGGATGGAGGATTTAATATTTTTTTATGCGCTTATCAATTTATTATAATATTATATTAGGTATTTTATGAGTGAACGGGTGCTGCATGTCTTTCGATTCCGAAAATCGTTGTACGGCAAGGGTCGATAGTTTTTGAGAGAAATTATATTTATTTGGTCGTGCGGGCTAACAATGACAAACATTTGACAGAGAATATAATATAATATCATATTATTATGTAATATATATGTTATGAATATATTTTGTTATTGTACATTTTATATACAAGTGGTTTTGTATCATTTTGAGATGAGTACGTGCGGTATACATATTAACGTCATTATTGTTTAAGAGCAGAAAACTATATAATATAGCACAATAAACTTTTCAAGTAGTTTACTTCTTTTTTTAAAATAATTTATTGTACGTACTCTACTAACGAAGTAGAGACATATTAATAATTACCCACCTGCACGTGCATCCGATTAAATTAGAAAAGAATTTAAACAATTACTTTTCTGCGGTATTTAATTAAATCAATTAAAATTATAATTGCCCTTCTTTAAATTAAAACGCGATTTAAATTTGATTCCACAGGTTGTTTTGTTATGCGACCTACACTGCGATCGTAGAGACTTTAAGTTCTTTAGAATGTTTTTACAAAACACTTTGTAGAATCAACGTTCGTTTGAAAAGGTATTACGGGACTTAACGAATACAAATTACAAACATAGCAAATTGAGTTTCAGCGGCTATAGTAAGTACTATCGATTTTAATTTTATTCCCATATACGCGCAGAGATGCGTCCGAAGGTGTAGGTAATAAGTTTTGCGAAACGCATAAAAAACGGCCGCCATATATGCGACGCATGTTTGAAAAGAGTTTTATTTTTTGAATGGCATTTTATTGATTTAACTCGATATGACTAAACATATATAGTTATAGTTTTGTGTCATCTATGAGTGCATTTTTCTACTTGGATAGCCTAGATTTTAAATTATTACCTATAGGTATAATATATAACATTGCATTTAGAAATATGAAGTTAATATTGTGTATAGGACAAAATATTTGGGTCTACGCATATTAATTAATAATTACACGGCGCATAGGTATTATTTCGTACCGGAAATGCGGAAATTCTAGAGGAAATCCATTAGTCATTATCTCATAGTCAATATATTGATTATTATCAATATCGCGTTATGAGTCGGCGTCTGTATTCTAAATAGTTTTAAACGTATAATAAACATCCACATACGTATATTCGATGTCGACGAGTGTTTATAAAGAAAATGATATCCCCCCCCCTTGTTTCAACAATTTATAACTAACAGGTAGGTATAGTGGTTATCAGTCGTTGAAGTATGCGCTATAATAGCGTTGTTCGTTAATAATCGCGAGTATTTAATTTGTTAAAAAGAAAAACTACACTCGTCTTATAAATAGATACGTCACGGAACGTTTAATGTTTCTTCTGCGGGGCTGAGTGGGGTGTACGAGGGGGTAGGGTACAGAGGGGTTTGAAATGCTTGATGAAGCTCAACGACCCCCTCTCGTATCCTTCGCACGCACTACAGTAGTGCACCGCGTTTCGTTATTAATCGTAGTGTGTATATATGGTCTAAAAGTGTATGTGTGTGAACAGTGTACTCGGATCGTTATTTAGTGCCATGCCATTTTTCCCTACTATATAATATGTATACATATTACATATAGTACCTACTCTAGAAAATTAAATAACACGTTCAAATAATAATAATCATATCGCGTTTTACTCCGCGTGAACGTTTCCATTTCGATTGCCGAAGTCGGTCGAAATCGTCATGCGTTTCTATTTTGTCATCATTATATTATATTATACTGATGTTTATTATCGAATGTTGCCGCGGGTAAAAGACGACGTTAAGTTAACAATATTATTATAATAATTTAATGATATATAATCGTGCTAATCATTAATTATTATACATGATATACAGAAACTACGCTATACTGCACTGCTAATGAAAACGTTTACTGTGTTAATTCAATACAATATGATTATAATATATCACAAAATTTTAAAATATAATATAAAAATGAAAATATTATAAACTCAACCTAAAGCATTTTCATATCCGATACTGTATGTAATTGCAGTAATATTATAATTGTGACTCACAAAAGGCACAGGCAATTAACAATTGTGGCGGAAAAAAACCTCCCCGTGATTAAAATAATTCTATAATATGTTCGTAATAATTCGTGTTTTATAATAATATAATATAGGTATGTAAAAGCACAGTAATCAATCGATGCTTCATTTCTAAAAAAATTAAAATTAAAAAAAACAAAATGTAAAACACTGCAAACCAAAAACCCTGCACACCAAACAGGAAATAAATTAAACAACTATTACATATATCATATAATTATACGTGTAAATAATATATATATATAATATGTATGATTCAAACAATATATGGTTTAAATTTTAAAAATATTGCATATGTAAATTTATTTATTCGTACGTTTTGTTTATATATATCATCAAAATAATTATATTTATTTCACCAAAGCCTACGAAAAGCTCTCACCACAACAGCACGCATATTATTATATAGTATATATATATATATATATTTAAATAAAAAGGATCAACACCAAAATGAATTTTAAACGAAAAAACACCTTTTTATAATTATATATAATAACGAGAAAACAATATAACAAATAATATGATGATGATGATGATGATAATGAGTTGGCAATGTAAGAGTAGAACAACGCGTGTGATCGTAATAAATCAATAGAATTATGATAAATTAAATTAATAAAAAAACAGTTTGTGCGTTAAAACGTCACGAAATGTTTTCAAAACGAAAATGAAACTATTGCAGAATATACACAAATACACAATATAGAACGTCCGATATGTAGTAGGTATAGAGTAAAATAATATATGATGATGATTAATGGATGATGATGGATATGATGTAAGGTAGTTACCTATAAAACAATAATAATAATATACTCTAAATATATGTGTAAAGAAACAAAACAACAAAACCAAATCCCAAAACGAACAACTGAAAACTGTCCGGGATTCAGAAAACGTATATAAAATATATATTTCCACACGTGCAACTGTCATCAACACTTGGTGGCAAAAACAAAACATGGCAAACAATGAAAATAATAATAATAATAATAATAATAATAATAAAAATTATCAAATAAAACCACACGAGACTACGCACATATAGTTTATATATGTGTGGAACACGTATAAAAAATATGTGCGCGATGTATAAAACAATAATTGTATTTAATATTTATTTAGTGTCATAATAATTTATATATATACGTTTTTGCCGGGTGGATCTCTGCGCCGTGACGGCCGCGATATACGTATAGCAACACGGCATCAATAATCTTGTGTTCTATACTCGCGCAAAAACGTTTAATGGTTTTTTTTTTTTTTTTTTGGCGCTCTCATTCTACACACTCGGTAACACAAACACTGTCTGATGTGAATATCTGAAAATCCGACGAGCAACAGATTAGGAACGTGAATAAAATGCACACGCACACACATATCATATCATATTAATATTTAAATATATTGTATCATTTATAGTTTATATTTTTAATTATTTTATTGTACGTAGGTGTACCTAGTTTTGCCTACACGTAGGTACGCGCCAGCACTTCGTAAGACATAACATGAATCTACCTATTATAGTAAGTGCACGACTAAAGCGATCGACCATCGACCAACTCGACAAGTTTATAGCCATTGGGCATACAAAATGACTTATAATATAGTGACCATAATTAAAAAACTTTGAGTTGTCTTTGCCCACCCCCTATCCTCAACTCCTCAGCTACAAGTCACTTATCGCATTTATCGAGATATCGTCATTTTAAAATAAACGATAAATACTTTGGAAAATTTTTAATTTGGAATCAACGAAGTATATATTATTATGCCTTCTTTAAAGTGCTACAAATTTTAATTCTTTTTTAATGCGAAAGAAAATGGGTAAAATAACACAAACAGAAAAAAAGTTTAAATTTAACAACAAGTGATTTCTTTTAAAATTTGATTCCCATTGATCTTTCTTACTCACTAACATAAATCTCGGTGTAACACTCTCGATTAAGTATTATATTTTCCGACTAAAAACGGAAAATAATATATATTATATACTATTTGTAAGCAACTGGCCTCAACGATAAAAGGAGAAATAGCATTACTTTAAACTAGAATTTTACAATAATTTACGCCGTAGGAATATACATAATATATTATATTATTAGGTTAGGTATACGTACTAATATTTTTATATTGTAAAGAAAATTGTGCGACTGTATCATCTCGTTGACATTTTTATAGCTACACTCGGTCGTAAAAGCAAAAATAAAAATATGTGAACCGAAAGTGGGATTTTCCAAACAAAGAGACTCGTGTGCGCCTGGTAAAATTAATTGCCGTACCAACTACACCCAGAAAACCGTGGCAGCGGCGGGATATTTAGTGTTTTTGCAACAAGTGTATCCGTGCAAAAGATATCAACAACAGCTATACATACACATTACCGAATTTATGTCAATTTTGTTCGCCAAAAAATATTGTGTTTTATTTACAACACGTGTACCTATATAATATGACGTGTTCTAGTACCTATACATATTGTTGTTGCGCACCAGGAGTTATAATTCACGAATTCCGTCCAATAAGTTTATCTGTGTACAGATATTATAGTTAGTTCATCAATACATCTCAAAAACTACAAAACGTACCAACTTGATGCTCTAAAAGTGCAATAAGAAAGGATTTTCCGATATTCGCATTTTAAAGAAGGTGATCAAACATTGATCTTGAGATTCCTGATGGAAATCGGAAATTATTTTGTTATTTATAAATAGTTGCCATTGGCCACTCGGGCAGGTGAGGTAAAAGCATGCATCGAACATTGTGGCCTCGAATAAACAAATTATAACTTAAAACAATAAATAATTATTATTAATATGAAAGTTTATTAATTATAAAATGATTCTTCATTGTTTGTTGCCTATGGACTCAAAAACTACTCTACCGTTTTTCACGAAAATTGCAGAGATTGTTTTTAGAACCATCAGAAATGTTTGGAGAGTAATTTGATCCACGTTTCGAAGTATACCAAGAGCTATAAAATACACCAAAACCGAGATATTTCGTATTGATTGATCATCACAAGTGAGTCTCGCGGGCCCCTATTTGGCACGGGCAAAGCCTGGGGCGGGATATTTATGTGTGATATATTTTATATACTCAAAAACTACTCAATTGAATTTGACAAAAATATGATTTTGAAGATGTCAAAAATAAAAACTGCACACTTGCGAAGCAGGGACATTCACCTAGTTATTCATAATTATAATATTATATAATATTATGACGGTGCAATGATCGTTATACTATTTTTTTTATTTTTTTTATTAGATAATAATGAAATACGTCTGTCGTTAAAACTATTACAAAACCTATTTGCAATCGACGGTCATTGAAGGTTTATAATAAATTTGACAAACCACGATTATATAGGTTGTATTAGTATAGGTATTTTTAAACTAAACGACTTTTGTGCGAAATGTTTGCCGTAAAAATGGCCAATAAACGTATTCATATTTTGTTGTATGCATTATAACGTATTATTATGTATGTATATCAATACATTTTAAATTACTATAATCAATATAATATTATACATTTATGTACAATAAGTATAATAAGCATTGACGTTTGACTGTTCGAGTACCTAATCATTTAGCCGATGTCACATCGCTATTATCGCTACTGCAGTTATATAATTATTATTACCTACACTGGTAAATAATTGTAGTCATTGATATTTACTGAACTATTATCAAACACGAGTTTTTTGAACAAGTTTTTTTGTTTAAAAGAAACGCTAGTAAAATAAACGAAAACATAAGCGAGCATACAAATTCTAAAGGTTTTACAGCTTAAAAAAAATAAATAGTTTCGCTATTAATATAATTAATATAAACTTATCAGTGCGGTATGGGACGAATCATTGTGTCTTGTGTTCCTCGATCTTGTATATTATTATTATAAGTTAAAACTAGACGGACTTCTGCGGAATAATGTAAGTGACTAAATCACGTGTCCTTATATATATATAGACAAAATTACGGTATGATCATATCAAGTTTGGGTTCTAGGTTTAAAAATGTATAGCTATTTCACAGTGCCAAAAGCAATTTTGTCTGTTTGTAAAAAGATTTCCATTTGAATCAAGTTACCTTTTTTATAAACTGATTTTTACGGGAATAATAGCTATAGACATAATGGTCTTGTGTACTTTGTGGGACAGACAAGCTCGCTTCGTGGCGTCCAGTCGATTATTTCCTCACTGGGACAATTTTAAACTTGAAATACGTCGTATTTTATGAGTTTAAATGATCACTATGTAATATCGGTGAATGTTGGTATGTATCGTACCTAACAAGTTTTTGAATTGCGTACATTTTAAACAGCTGATCCGTTGGCGTAGTGGTGCAGGATGTAGTCATCCCGTTGCAGAAAAAAAATATAGACCGCGTGAGGGAAGTTGAAACAACGCTGTCAAACACACCGCTCGTAAATTTTTCAAATTACTCGCACAGATCCCTTTGTTCACACGCACGCACGGGGACCCTTAGCGGGATTTCCGGCGCGCAACAACCCTTCTTCGTACACCCCGTCTGCTGGAGTCTCGTCATCGCCACCGCCACCACCGTCACCCGCACTGCTGATAAACACCGCTTCCTCACAACCACTGCAGAGTGTACACAGGGTATTGCTTATAAACGGAAAATACCATGTGTATACGCTTTCTAAAAAGTTTTTTTTTTTAAATTCTAAACGTTTGTCGCAGCGATCGTCCGTCGATAATCACTTGCACGGTAAATTTATGAATGATAAATCCATATAAATCTAACGATAATATTACAAAACGATCGTCGCAACCCCGGCGGGATCGATGTGACGGTATATTGGTGCCTAAAATACCAATTACGAATCGTTATTATTTGATCTCTAGTCCGATATCATTTAACGGTCGTATTTAATTTAGGTACACACGCAAACAAACACCTGCAGCGGTAGTTCACTCACGCGGGAGCTGAGCGCCAGTCGGGTGCGATGCCGGCACGCGAGTTGTGACGGACGGACGGGACGGTGGATCGGTGCGGATGTGAGTGGAAGAGCACGGCGGACGCAGGGTGGAGGGTTTAATTTAAATTTTACCCTCCCGTCGCCACTTCGCCATAGTAGTTTTACGCGCGTATAGTAACCGGTCGCGTATTACTACGTGTGTATATATAATTATTATATATATATACGCGCCGCACTCCGTAGTAAAGAGGTGTGCACACGGTGCAACGGGTGGGGCGGCTTTGGTGGGGAGGGTTCAGTGAGCGGTGGCGGTGGATCCTCACAAAAGCCCGGGGATAATGGCGAAGGGGCGCGGTGGTGGGTAGGGTTGTCGAACCGAGAGAGAGAGAGAGAGAGAGAGAGAGAGAGAGAGATACAGAGAGCGAAAGAGAGAGAAAGTGCGGACGGGAGATATAGGAGGAGGAGAAAAAGAAGAAGAAGAAGCGGTGGTGAATGAGCCCTGGAAGGAGGGACAAAGGGGTCGTGTGCGCGATGGCAAAGTGTGGCGGGGGTGGGGGACTTTGCAGCGGCGAACGTGCGCGTCCCGGGCAAAAGGGCCCAGGGATTCGAGCGAAAGTGTTTACGACACGGGGTAGGTTGGGGCGTAACAGTGCCGGCGGCGGGGCGAAGAGGTTGAAACGGGAAATGGGGTTGCACCGAGCGCACACGCGCGCACACACATACACACATACACACACTGATCGATGGTGACCGGTGGGAGTGTGCGAGGGTGAGCGACGGGGGCTGGAGCTCGTGTCAGACGGGGTAGAAGGGCTAAAGCGGGAGGAGGGTAAGGATGACTCAAAACACGGTCGGATGACTCATCGCGCGCACGACCCCCTCAACCCCGCCACCGTTTATAATACCGTCCCACCGCACGTGGCGCACACATATATGTATAGAGAGAGATAGAGAGGAGAGAGAGAGAGTGATACGCGTGTTCCTTTTTTCTTTTCTTCCTACCACTCTTTTTTTAAGCACTTTAAAAGAAGGGGGATGTCCTCGCGCAAAAACGCGCGAGCGGACTTAGAGCCATTTTTCTATATTATATAATATGAGTTTATCGCAAACGAGGGTTCTTCACGGCGTGATTATAATAGTAATAGTAATAACGATATTACATTGTGTAATTTTATATTACTTTGTAATATACATAAAACAGGTGTAATATTTTCTATACTTATAATAACATGATTAACTGACGCGTTGCATGATGCAGATTGAAAGATCGTAACGCTTTTAAGACACAAAATCTGTAATCTAAAAATAAATTAAAACACAAGTTTATATCGAGAACTGGTTGAACTGTTTGATAGTTAAGTACAATTTTACTTTTAGTGATTGTTATACATCGTAGGAAAAATGTTTATCTATACTTTAAAAACTGAACTTTTACGAGATAAAATAAATGAACTTCCGTATTAATTGATATTTCTATTTAGAAGCATATAATTAATTTTCAAAAAATTAACTTCAATAATATATCGTTCATTTTTATAATAAACAATTATGATGTAATCTTGATGCCGATTCCCGGGTAGGCATAGACTTGTTTATATTTAAAAATATTTTTCATCGTAAATAATATATGTAATTTTTCAAACCAAAACCCTAACATTTTAAACACGTTTCCACTCGGAGCAAGCGGCGGTGGCTCTTCGACGGCAATTTGTTGCACGCGTCGCCGCCGCCGACGTCGTTTCGCTCTCGACGGGAAACGGCCAGCATGCTCAAAATACCGAATGCAGCTTGAAAGTAAAAAATAAAACTCGTAACTGTGTAAGCTCACGGCTGGTTCAATCTTATCGTAAGCGAACGGGACAGCTAGCTTCTTCTTCCCTTGCCATCGCCTCCGATTAATAACGTCGTGTTTCGCGCTCGACGGAGAGTGACTAATTTCTATATAGCGAAGGTACATTTACTGCTCTAGAGTTAGCACTTGGCAGCCGAGGAGTTTATAGTATACAATAAAAATATAATATTTTACGCGAAAACGAGAAATAGCCAAGATGAAATCACACGAGGGCTTAATAATATATATCTCTAACAGCGTATAGGTACCTATTTGAATACCTATTTGATACGATACGTGAAGCTGACTTTGGGCCGAATTCTATATAAAAAAATATTTTATAAATAATTAAAATTATACATTTACATGAGATGTTTGAAACAAAAAGAAAACAAATTTACCTACCCCTTAAAATATGTATAATAACTATATTATATAACAATAAGTACCTACATTATAACTGACAATAGATCTGATTTTTTAAATTATAATTATTATATTATATGTTTTTATTTTGAAATAGATTTAAAATCTATACTAGTAGGCATACTACGGCCTATACTCAATAGCAATTGTTTTATTAATTATTGGTGAATGTAAATATAATTTATTCAATTAGATTACAAGTAAACTAAAGAAAATAACAGAGAAGTACTCGATACCTACACAGTAGTTATTTAGTTGAAATTTTCCAAGAACTAGATTTAGACAATGTAAATTATTTTTGGGCAATTTTTAAGAGCAATTGCATCTAGTTTATCATTTTATTAATTATTATAGTAATCACGTGAATTATAATTATAATGTACTAGAACTATTTTTTGTATCGAAATTATAGGAGTGTGTGCATTTAAACGTGTTAAAACACAAAATTTCAAAACAAAAGTACAATACTACATAAAATAGGTAGAAGGTACTATAGATTATACTATTGAATATAAAAGATAACATTTTAACACATTTATTACTACGGGTTATAATTTAAAGAATATTAAATATTAATGATCACTATTGCCGTAATTTTATCAATTATTTACATATTTTTTTGCAAACATATAATTATTACACATTGTCATAGTCGTTACAATGCGTTATTGCGTGCTCTACATTTTTTCATTTGTTCAGTAAAAATATGGTTTTTGTGTGTTTCATCTGTCACATTTTAGTTTGAAATTTGGCGTTACAAACTAATAGTGCTGCTTACAGTTCAAAGTTATATTTTTTACAACTCAATAACCATTGTTTGAAGCAGTGTTACCAAATATAACGAATTTATTGGTAAGAGTAAAATACTAAAATAACGTATATTTTTTCAAACTTGTTTATATTAACGGAAAACATATAATGGTTATTTAATTACTAAAGCCATATAATATATTCTCATTGAAATTTTATATGAAATAGGTACTGCCTACGGTATTAATATTATTATATAGGTACATTCAACTATACATTACGAATTTTCTGAAACGGTATTTTATCGAGTAATTACTATTAACGTTATTATTAATTGTAATTACCTATAATTAATTCTATAGAAGTGTAAAACAAAATATAAACACGTCGGTAATTGAGCAAAATTAAAAATATTAATAATATGTTTTAACAGGATTAAAAATTAACTATTTGTACACAGTAGGTAATAATAGTTAATCGAAACAATATCGTATATAACGAATAAGATATTATTTTTCACCGTAGGACGTTATGTAATAATAGACGTGTATGTAAAAGAGAACGACAGCACATGCTTTAGGTATATCGGAAACTCGAAAGGGAAAATACAAATTGCGTGTTTGTGATGGCATAGAAAAATCATTAATACTTTTGGAACCAATTAACTATTTTATCTAGGTGAACATACATAAAATCGTTTTGTTACTTTACTTTATCAATATGGAGTAGGCAATGAAATAATTATTATTTCAAAGCTTTGTAGAACTGGATTTAAATTATGTAGTTATGCGGGAAACGAATGCGGAAAAATACTACAGTACCAAATGTGTAAGTAATATAATATATATGTCGTCATTGCCCGTTTAAAAAGATTTATCAAAATATACTTTTCTTTTTTTTTCAGCTCGCAACTACGGATGTTGACGATTTTACGTGTAAATGATAAAATTTTGCAATTTCAGAAGCCTACATGATTTTGTATTTGTCGTCATCTTAATTTTTCGAGAGCGTAGAGGAAAATACTATAACTGCACGTCCAGCCTCTGCCAGAAGCAGCGGTAATCTAGCACCTGCGGGTTTTTGGGATTATACACTTAATTTTGTTAAATTAATTTTTCTCCAATTTCGCCGCCCGGTGGGACCGCAGGCAAAACATTAAACGATTTATTGCGACGACAAGTGCATTCGTCGAGACTTGAACAGCTAGATGTATTATAATATATACCTATATAGTTACTATATATAACTAGGTACCTATTAATATTCATTTAAATTACCTTACTTAAGTACGTTGTCTTTCGCGCTACCAAATCGTTAAATTTAAACTTGGTATTAATATTCCCAGTCAATATTATACAATAGGTACCAATATCAATTGTGCACGATGGTAAATTTATACACAGGGTGACTGCATGTAAAACCGCTTACTAGACGTATATATTTTATACCTTTATTCAATGTTTTAATACATATTCAGCGTATAATGAAGTATAGACTTAATTTGCTGTCCATAATATTAATATCGATAAAATTACAATTGGTCGCTATAATATTAATTTTGTTCCAGAGATAGTATATTGTGTTGTTCAGACTTACTTCGATTATTATTGACTGAATATATGTAACTTTTTTAATTTATTTTTACATGTTTGTAAAGTTTACGTGAACTTATAAAAATAAATGCATAATATCAAGTATAATATTTTGAAGTTTTTTTTTAAAATCTGTTCTCTACCAAAAAAAATTGTATTTAAAAAATACTGAATTAGAAAAATCCGACGGCCAAACCTAACCCTGCAGCAAGGCTACCCTGTATAATTTAAGCGTACACTGAGTATAGTGGCATATTATTATGCTATAGCTGCAGCAGCTCGCAATGTCATTGTCGGCGAGCTCGTGCAGTGCGAAGGGGAGTACCGAAAAAGTTTCGACGATATAATATATATATATATAAATATATAGGTACTCGCTGCAGTAAGGGTGGACTGCAGTGGTGATTCGTGTAAACCTCAATAGTGCGTGTTTCATTGTTTTCTTTTTTTCGAGCCCTACCCGGTCGCATTTTGGATCCCCTCGTCGTATGTGAACGCCAAAAGCATAAAATATATACACATGCGAATGTAAAAAAAAAAAAGGAAAATTAAAATATAATTATATGGGTTCCGCGAGCGTATCCCTATCGCTAATAACGTGACGACATAATATTATAACACTATTAAATTTTATAGGTACTACACCTACATACAATATACATATAATATTATAATATTATATAAATGTAAACATGATAATTATATGTGTGGTGTGCGGGGTGACAACCGTTTGCGCACATTGTTGACAGATCAACTGAAATTTGATGGACCGTTAGCGCACATAAAGAATAATATTTTGTAGGTACCTACATAAATTATAGATATATCATGTTTGTAATACTAACAAATCGTACTAATTGTTTAATAGATAATAATACATTTTACAAAGTCCTACACACACGTGTGCAAATATATAATATAAATCTTTTTGAAACATTTTCTGCAGTCCATTAGTTACATACAGTATTACATAGGTAGGTATTCAGACAATTTTAAGTCCTACAATATAGTGTAATAATAATTTAAATAATAAATGAAACAAAATTATGGTTAGAATGAAATTAACACAACCGATAAGGTATAAATAATAACCTCGTTGTATCGTCATTACTCATTAATAATTATTATAATTAAAAATTATGGTTGTAAATTAATAGCAATGATTACCGAAATTGTTTTAATTGCGCTAACGGATTTTTTACATTTATCGATATATTTTGTCCGGAGTTACAGATGGTCTATGAATTGTTATATAGGTAAGATTTTTAAAATGTATATGCAAACGTGCCATGATATTTTTTTAAATGTGTGCGCAAACGGTGTTTAAAATTACAGGTACAAAATTCAAATCGTGCTTAAATGGTTGTACGCAGACGGGTCGGAAGTTTTTGGCTACCTAGTTAAAATATACTTGAGATGCGGGCTGAAGGAGGCAATGTAGTTTATATAGCGAAAATTGCAGTGTTGCGAGTCGTCTCGACGTATATATTATTATATCTTTGAAAACTATACGCGCCTTTTCACCGAAACTTTCAATTGGCTGCGCGAATAAATAAATTTGCATCGAGAGAGAAAAACGACGTTTTAGAAACTAAAAAAGTTTGCTCGTTTGTATTTTGACAAAATGTGTTGCGCGTACTGCTCTTTCTTTTTTCATGTACCTACCCATATAATATGAATTATGACCAATATATTGCTGCAGAACGAATCTCACTATATTTATTATACCGACAAAATGATGTGCTAACTACGCAATCCACAAATTATCGTATAAATTAGTTTTAAAACAAAAGATCACACATCAAACACACGTTCAAAATGTCCAAAAATTAAAAAAAAATTAAATAAAAAATAAAACAAAAATTACTCAATATTTGAAACGTTTGGTTTTATTATTATTATTATTTTTTTTTTTTAGAATTGCAAACCACTCAAGCCTCACTAAAAACCTCCAAACTCAGAAACTTTTTTTTTTAATATGATTTACTTGAATATATATTGTATATACTGGTTTCTCATTTCGTTTCATCCGCAGAGAACATCAGCTACTCCTAATCAGGTTCCACAAACCCATAACGAAGCCTGTAAATAATAACTTCTGACCAATCGTATTTTTTAAATGGTGTTAAATAAAGCCTATATTAATATAGTATAGGTGCCTGCTGGAACAATGCTATTTTTTATAATATATAATTGTATATCTAAGTATCAAGTTAAATATTTATCGTCAAACGATTATAAAAACACATAACATTGCTTGCCCATAAACATCATCATTGCATATAAATTTGAATTTGGGCCAAATACTATTTCTTTAACTAATTATGAAAGTAACTTTGATTGGGATCAGGCCAACCCCAGCTAAATAACATGGTTATTAAGAAAACTGATAATTTTGAAAAGTATTAATAAATCTTCACTACTTTTTGTTCTATTACCGTTATGATATATTATATTCTTATTTTCGTAGACCAATATTCCTGTTATGTATTTTATATCACCCGAACCCTTTATGAATATTATATAAGTATATTAAATTGTTTTATATTTTTCATATTAGCAAAAACATAAAATAAATAAATAATTGTGCAAGAGCATATGTAAAAAATTAAGTTGACTTACCCAAATTGGCTAGGTATCACAGCAGAGTATCCAGCTCTTATACTCGGAAAAGCAAACGCTGAAAAACACAAACATACTTTGCTATATTATTTAATTTCTCAAAAATGTTAATTATTATCATTTATCACCATTATCATTACATAAGTACCCTGTGTGAAGCATTACATCTCCATCTCGGTACCCACCTACCCTAATTGTTAACCAGCTGTATATGTGTATATATAGTTAATATATGTATAACAGCGAAGAAACTCTAATAAATTATACGCCTCTAACGCCAGAAAAGGAAACCTTATTTATTAAGCACATAGATGCATTATTACATACATATAGAGATCGGTTACACATAAAAGGATGAGGAGGCTTATCAAATCATATGATAATGAGCGGTATAAAGCATATTTTTCATAAACATTCAATTTGATACACATAAAAAATAAAAATACAAGAAGACTGCTGCAGCCGCATACCATATATATCATTAAAAATGCTATTCAAATGTTTTTCTTCTTCTATAATAAATACACCCTACCTAATGATAAATTATGCAAATAACACAATAGTATACATAACATATATTTATACTTTAAAAGGTGTATACGTATTAATATCCAAACTTTTTTACAAGAAAACAATTTAAAAAAAAATTCGAACCATTATTGTAGGTAGGTACTAGGTAGGTACGAATAATTAGTGCTATCATGTTAACATCATAATATTTTAAGCTAAAGCTAAACTAACATCTCCTTTTTTAATTTTGTAATAGGTATTTTTGTTTAATATTTGAACGTTTTTACTACAAAATGAGAAATGTTAAGAGCGGTTTTGTTATACTTTGTATGTGTCTGACAGATTTAACAGATGTTACGCCGACGCATCCTCTTAATTAAATCGCTAATATAGTAATGTCCCTATACTCGTTATCTTCATTTGAGTCAGAAGTCTTTATAATTTATATTAATAATATACATATTCTGTTCTATTGACACTATGACCTCTGAGATTGCATAACTATAATATTTTAAGGAATTGTAAAAAAATCCATTAGTTAATTTTGAAAAATGTATATTTATTTAATTAAATTTTAAATTTAAAATTAGAAACTTCTTATGTTGATATTTAATTTGTAATTTCTGTCAGCTTATGATTGAAAGTTAAGCTGAGACGAGATATACATAATAAAAGCACTATTAGAAAATATGATAACGTAAACCTAACGTAACTGGGAAAAAATAAAAAACATTTCTTGGTTTGCAAGTATTAAATAAAAATAAGTTTTAGATTCTAAGTAGAACGATGAATGACTTGTATTGATTTTACAATGATGTATGTTTTTTTTTGTATTTTTTTTTTTGTATCTGTGTACACGATTAGTAGTCGAAAAAATGCTTCAATTTTCAACTTCAGTATCTTGTTCGATGAGAAAGTGATAGTTGGTACTTTTCGAAGGTCAAAATTTAAAATTCCCAATAGTTTTCAAAAGCGCCCGGAAAAACAAAATAAAAATTAAGAAAAAACTGGAATTTTTATACAAAATCGATTTTTCACAAAATTAAATTTGGTTTTTGGTGTAACTTTAAAACAAATGACCGTAGATACATGACATTTTCTCTGGTTGTTTATATTTGCATTTTCTATACACGATACAATTTTCAAAATATTTTAATTTATTTTGAACTGTTTAGGGACATTTTCAGTTTCCAAATTTATTAGTTTCTTTTCTATGAATGTCAATAAAAGTTTATCTGTTGAGTAAAAATGCTTGAAAATTTAATACAAGGCTCCTACTATATTTTTACATTGACATTTGAAAAATATTAAAAATCCTTAGTCACAGTTTTTTTTATAAGCATTTAAGGTTCAAATCTTGACAAAACATGGAAAAATCACGAAAATTATCAAATTATTTTGAGTTAAGAATTCATAAAATTTTTTCTTTTTTAATCTAAGGTATGAAAATGTAATACAAGATTCCTTATAAGCTTGTCTACTTTTATCAAATTAAAAATGTCCGTAAGAAAATCAAAATAAATTTTTATGAGCGTTTGAAAGTCAAATTTTTACAACATTGGATATTCTCTAGATTTTTCATGTAGTGATTTTCTTACTTTGTTGTAATTCAAAAACGAAGAACTGTAGATACATGAACATTTCACTGACTGTTTATTTTATCGATTCTTATACATGATAAAATTTTCAACATATTTTGTCTTGTTTGAGCTGTTACGGACAATTTCATATAAAATTATTATTTTTTTTTTCTATGAATATCAATAAAGTTTAATTTGTTTGGCCAAAAGTGTAAACATTTAACACAAGGCTCCTGATATATTGTTACAATAGCAGTTGAAAATTATTAAAAATACATAGGCACAATTTTTTTTATAAGCATTTAAAGAACAAATTTTGACAAAATTTATCAAATTTAAAATTGAATAATTATTTTTTAGTTAAAAATGTATAAAATGTTCAACTTTTATATCTATAATGATTGAAAATTTAATACAAGATTCTATGTATGTAGTTTATTCTGTTACCAAAAAATCTAAAAAGTACAGAAGGACAGTTTATTTTTATAGTTATTTTAAGTTCAAATTTGGACGAAATTACATAATAAAAAAACCTAGAATAACTATTTTAGTTATTTTGTTGTGATTGTATAATATTATTCGTGGGTACTTGAAACTTCTAAAGTATACTACTATATATCTATGATATTCTCAAGGTTTGTTATTGATGTATAACGAGTTATAAGTACCTAATGAATATTGTGATATGATTAATTTGGAATTTATTATAGGTACATATTATAGGTCAATTTTTTTTTAAACCATAGATATGTATATAATATGTCTTATACCTAGACTGACATACCGTCTCCGCTCAGAATCGTTTTTTTTATACAATGATATTATATTATTGAAATATTGAATTCAAATTTAATACCATCCACTATACAGTGACAAACTTGTAACCTACAGAGCACCTTTTTTGAAATTGATAGTTGACATAGGTACATAATATGGACTATTTTCGTTTCCTCAAATTACGTAATCGTTCATAGATCCACGTTTATTGCTAATAGAATATGGAGAATACCTATGTATGCTGCAGGGCTAACATCTATATACCTATACTAAGGTCTATGAATAATGAATGGCTTCGGCCGTGATTTTGCTAAGCTAGGGTTTAAAAACCGTTTCATTTTATAATGTTGAGTGTATACACTATAATATATATATATATATAAAATCGTATTTCTATAAATGAATCATTTGAGTTATGACAATAAAACGATTTACATTTTTAATATTTTGTCGAATTATTGGTTCTACATTTTAATGGCCAGGTACTCCTAATTAACGCATCGTTCTCAGGCCTGCGTCAAATTGCTAGTACTTATAACTGCCAATTGGTCAGACTACTCAGACTAGCTAGCACGTATAAAATAATACAATATTAGACCCATTTTTTCTGAATACTAAGTAAGCAATTTTAAATAAAAATAAAAATTTGTTGCCGTTTGTTGAATAAGATTATGAAGTCGGAGTGACTCCGGGGACCACATAATAGTTCTGGCGGACCAAAAATTATTAAATGTTATATGTTATATATTATTTCAACTCATAAAGTCATAACCGTGCATGCCGCAGAATTTTAAGGATGTATAAATGGAGAAAAACGAGACCGAAGCACGTGTAAGTTGAGTTCTTGGCAGCGACAACGCCGGTGTACGATGTGACCTGTCGGAAAGTCGGTAAATACCTCTATAGCTATATACCGAAAGTATGGCCGCCGACCGCGTATCGCAACGGCGTAATAATAATTTAATGGTGGTCGCTCGCTGGGCATATATACTATAAAGTGCTGTTGACAAAAAAAAAAAAAAAAAACTGCCGACTGTAAAAATAGCCGAATACCGTTGCCAAACGCTGTTCGGGGACTCTGGAATGACGTGCGGTGTTATTTCTAGGGATATGAAAATCGCGCTCGGAGACGAATAATTTTTGACACGGTAAAAAATACAGTCTGTCGAAAACATTCCGAGCATTATACGCGTTTGTTATAATTTTTAATAACAACAATAATAGCAGTGAAATACGCGATATTTCGCTCGTAAAGTTTGCCCCCGCGAACTATACGTAACCTCGGAGCCGTCGACGTTTATAAATATGTATGCGCACACATATTATTATACGCCGCTGTTGCAAAGCTATATATTATTATTATTATTACTATTATCGTCTATAAATGGATTACATATACGCGTACTGCCGAATACAAGTAGTATAGGTACCTAGTCGAAATTTCGTTTTTAAATAATAAGTAGGACGGGACAATCGATAGGTTTTTAGTTTAATGGCGTACGCGTATAAACGTATGTACGTCTGCTGCAGCACATACATACTACATAATATTATACATATTTATACCATGCGAGTGTGTAGAACGATGGACGGCAACGGCGCGTAGTATAATATTATTGTAATTTGCTGCGGTGGCATCCGATTCCATTTTGTTTTAACTTTTAATTTATTAATAGCGAAGGCCAAGGAGACAAACGTCGTACGCGCACCAGACATACATGTGCTAAACACTCTTGTTCGATAAAAATCCATAATATTATCCCGCGTCGTGTACAGAGGTATACTATTAACTATATATTATACACGCATCGACTACTTATAATGATGCACGTAAAGGAGGTTGACCCAACCACCCTTGAATTGATGTGATTCCCCAAAAAAAATTGCAAGCCAATTGCGTAAATAATAAGATTGTTAGTTAAATGTCGGAAATTTAAATCATAGGAAAGCTAAGAAAATAAAAAATTAAAGCATGTATATAGTGATAGGAGCACTGGCCCATTAATGAATCGGGATTCGTAGTTGCGTGACATTTTGTTACGTTTAAAAAGTGAGAGAGGAGAACAACTTTATTTTCTTATAATATTATTATAATTTTATCATGGATACGCGTCCCGGCAAATTCGCCTGTTCAAACATCGCAGACTTTATTTTATTTCGCTAATAACCTATTGTACTCGTATACAATATAAATAGCGAATATACAATATTTTCATATGAGATGATAGGAATATTGTGTAATATCATTATTTCTGCGAGAACACGAAAAATCTTCAAACGTTCCATAAGTACATTTAAGCGTTGGCTGTGTAGACGAACGCTCGGTTTAAATATAGACATATTTTTTAACTGCTTGGAAGTTCATTATAAGGTAGGTGTCAGTTGTCACATGGTAGAGGCCAATGTTTCTTATACGGCACGTTTCTTGAAATAAACTAGGTCCTAAATAAATTGGACTCCGCTCAAGTGGCTCAGGTGAACCGTTCTATAGAAGTCACATCTATTGGATGGACGGACGCTAAAGCCGGAAATTTAATAGGACGACGAAGTGTATAGTTTTAGTAAATGACATATTATACATTTATACGTGGACAAGAATATATATATAAACTGCTAGAGGAAAACATGTCCTGAAGGACACATTTCACTCACGTATGAAAGAAATCAGTCGTTTGGACAGACGCGTGTTGCTGGATTAGCAAAATTTTAATATTATGTAGAAATGTTTTGTTATAGTATATGTTCCTATATGGTATACAGAGTAATTACGTTTCGCCCCCCACACCCTTCCCAAAAATATATTTGATCCATACACATAAACATATAGAGTAGTCAATTTATATTTTTCTTTATCTATACATCACAATAAAACGATTTAAGTCGGTGGTATATATTGGTAAGATTATTAGACATAATTTTACAATATTTGCACTGAACTATAATAGACAGACAATGAGTTGTGGAATAAAAATCCCCGACCCTAGGAAAAATGATTCACTGACATCAATATTACCCACAATCACATGAAATTTATTGATCAAATATTTTTTAAAAACTAATTTGGGTAATTACCACATTATTAATATTTAATTACAAATATACACTATGTACCTATACTTTTCATTAAAAAATTTAATTTAAAATAAAAAAAATCTCAAACATTAACAATAATATTATTTTGTTTTATATCATGATTTGAAACAACATATGTTGATGGTTCTTTTAAAAGAATAGGTAGGTACCTACATTCATTAACTATTTGTATTTTATAGATGTGTTTGATAATTATTTGTATTATTTGACTTACGATCATTCGAAAAATTTTCATTTTTTATTTTATAGTCCTTTAAAAATTGTATCTATGAATAAAATTTGTAAAAAACGACTCCTAATAATAATAATTGATAATATTAATATTTTAAATTACTGTCTATCTACTCGTATTTCTAAATGTAACAACAAATAACTTTTGAGTACTTTTCAATTAATGAAGAAAAAGCTAAAAAAAATTACTACTTATGACAAGCCGTTACACACTTTTAAATTTCGTATTCCACACTTAGAATTTCGTACTACATACAATTTTAGACCTTGGTAATATTTCTTTAGTACAACATTTTTCAGTGGGAAGAATAATTTAATGTAAATTCAGTAGGTACCTATCCTTTTTAGAGACTTTATAGTTTCTTATATCAGTTACAAACCACAATTTATAAGTATACAAGAACATAACACTATACGATTTTTGTGAGGTAGGTATATGACGGGTAACGTTTTAACACTTATATTATACACAATTATTATCAATTATCATAATATATACGAACCATATTATTAGTCAATGATAGCCGATAGGAATAGTTACTTAATTCTTCAAGTTTTTTTTTACTTTGGTATTGACCTTTGACTACATTTGATTTCATGACATTATATAACATTGTAACATATTATGTTTTTATAATAAATTCGAGTGTCGTATATATATAAATAGTTAGTCTAATTAGTAATATAAATATCTGTATTACACGACTAGTAAATGTGTAATGCAGACACGACATGGCACACTAAAAGGTAATCCAACTATTCCAATCTACCAAGAGTATCTAGGTATTTTGTAAAAATTGAGTTTTACAAAATATGTAGAGTTAATAAAGAGTGCGTTTCAGAAAGTTTAAAAAAGTTTTAAATATTTACTTAAAATAAAATATGCATGTAAATGGTTAAAATTGAATGTAGTAATTTTAAACTGTTTTTAATCATTTACTACACTTTAAATTTTACTACCTAGCTTAAATTAATATATTATGATAAGTTATCAGTAACATCAGTTTAAACTCGCAATAGTTCTTGATATTGTGCGTTTATAAATATATTATTATAATATGTCTTATAACGGTCATTAACTTTATCGGTTTAAAGTAGGTACTTTCAACTCTATCACTATTGAATTATCATAAATATTATAGTACAATCATTGTCATTTCATAATAATTAATATACGATTTGAAATGTAACAAGTAAAAACTGAAGAAGGATGTTTCAACTTTCATTATTCAGCCCAAAGTTTACCAATATTAACCTAAATGGGCTGCGGGGATGTTAGTTAGTATACAGTATACACTTAATGGTATTTAATATCAGTTAACTTTGTTCAACAATCCACAGTGATGGTGTATAAGTACTTTGCGCTGTGACAATCGTTTTCCTCAAGTAGTCAAGTAGTATACAGCATATTATATAGTTGTATGTAGTGTAAGGAATATAAATGAAGAATAATATTATGTATTGTATGAGCTTTAAGGGGGCTGACGGGTGTTGGCTGTGGTTGTATAGGTACATTCCATAATAATATATAGCGGGGAATAAAGTATATGATACGTTGAGTGACTGCTACAAGACAAGAGGAAAACAAAACGGTTAGGAGCCGTACTCATTCAAAATGCATGCGGGTTAAGGTGAAACGGAATAAGAGATGATATTATAATATTATTATCATCTTGCTTAAATGTTTTAATCATTTATCGTGCAAGAAACTATCCTTCATTTGTGTGTGTTTAATAGGTACGTCAGGACCAAATGTATAATAATGACGTATATAATACATTATTATTAAAGCGCGTAATACGCATATAATACATATTATAGTATGCTATATTATTAGTTATTCTTTATGTTTACAATTTGAATAATATCAGGAATGAATTATTATTGAAATACTTTTATACCAATGTGGGTTTTTTATTTCACATTCAAATAGGATCATCTGTATACTATGATATATTATATACACATATAGAATCGTGTTCATCAAAATAAATCAAACGTTTGAAATATATCATCTCGTCGACTATCCATGAGGATGGATCACTAGAAATACGTACTATATTGGAATAGCATTGTACTGAACTTATCTTAAGTAATAGATTTAATTTTAAAATCGCAAATAAAATATAATATTGTTTCATGAACATAAGATCGATAACATCTGACTATCTAAGTTTAAAGATTTATTTAGAATTAACCATTCAAGAATTAAAACTATTAAATGGTAAGACAGTAAGTATGACCTAATCCAATAATAAGAGTTATAAAATAATCAAAAAAAATATTGTATTGTTTTTTATACTACTCTATTATGGGTATAGATAAGCTTTTAAAAGTCATAATATTACATATAGGTACCTACTTAATACACTATATTCAGATGGTTCCTTAAAACGTAATATAAAGAATTTCAGCTTGATTATACAATTTAAATTTGGGAGTATTTAGTGGTAAATATCGACGTCATATATTATGATCATATAATAACGGAAACTAAATATTGTATGGTACATTAACTATATTATATACGTATGATAAATATTTTATAAACAATTTTTTAACAATATAAAAGTACTGTGAGACGGTTATATAATATAAATTATTAGTATTCCGAAAGCAGAACAAGATCGAACCGTTTTTATAAACGAATTCAGTTTGGGTAGAATAAATCACAAATGGTATTTACTAGTAAATTTTTATCCAACAGGTCATTCTTTAAATCGTGTTTCAATACATATTATATCCAGTTTATTCAAACTCATTTTGTATTGCATAATTAATACAAACCGAACGAATAAAAAGTTTTGGAAAATATACATTAATAATGAAAATTGGAAGAACCCAATATTGATTTCAAAAGAATTTTCACCCACCGTCTTTTTATAACAGCTTAAGTTTGTACCTAATACTACTATTATATTATAAATATATGTATTCCACGTTCGAATGTAGAACACGTATTGCCGTGCATTATACGCCTGCCGTGGCTTAATCTATTTTGGTTTTTAATTTACTTCGTGGGGGTATTATAATCGGCACAATGTGGAAGGAAAGAAAAAACACTATCAACTGTCCAGTCAATACACAACATGGACGTTTTATTGGAAGCAAAAAATAAAAATAAAAAACAGGGATTAAGGAAATTTATTTAACTTGTTATATATATATATATATTACGTTTAGCGTGGTCGGCGTTTCCCGGGGTTTTGTGTCCGAATGTTTGCCGTTACCGTGGTTACTGCGGTAGTGGCAGCGGCGGTGGTGCCGAGTTGCGGAGACCACGAATACGTTTAGGTTGGATGGTCGGCGGTGTGGGTAGGTGATTCGGGTAGAAGGGAAAACCGTCCATTTTATCGGTCTGGCCGCACGGGTGTTTACAGTCGAAACGAGACTGCATTTTTAAAACCCCCCGGCGATTATTAAACGAAAACCTCTCCCCCACTGACACAGTAAGGGGGTGGCAAGATGGCGGGGAAGGGATTGAGGAGGAGGTGGGGACTATCGCTGAGGAGGAGGTTGAGGGGGACGAACGCGGTGGTCTCGGCCAGTGGAAAACATTTCGACGTCAAAACGATGCGACATGTGCAAACACGACTATACCACTACAATATTTTATACTTATATGAGTGACTTTTTAGTTTTTGCCAACAATATAACGCGTGAGGTAATAATATATATAATGTATAATATGTGTAAAAGTGTGTCGTGTGTGGCATTGTGGTGTGTAATAATATTATATTATTATATAGAGAGAATTTCGTCCATGATTCTCGTACGAGAACGAGGGAGGGAAAAAAAAGACGAAATTGAATCCACGCCGCCGGCTATTATACTCGGCTTTTCCCGAACCTACCTATTATATATTATATATACGTATACATTGTAATATTTATTACGAGCATATACATAACATTATGACTATATGTGAATATATATTTATTATCTTATAATATAGTATTATTCTTGTTTTGTAGCCAGTTTAAGGATATATTTCTCCTCTTGGATAATTTTAACGAAGCGTAGCTAGATATGTCGGTACATATTTTTTTATACTAATAACCTATTTAAGTAAGCTACATTTTTTTTTTCTAATTTGTATTTTCGAAATACGGTTTTGGAAAGTTACCACAGAATCTGCTAGCCATGAATATTTAAATTGGCATAATTTACGGTTTACAGCCTAAACTTAAAACAAAAACATAAAAATTAAATGCATTCCTAGTTTTTTTTTTTTTTACAAAAATACAGCTGATTCTTTGAGTTAATAATAATTAATGAAGCTAAAGATTTTAAAAATTGTATTACATAGATTTTCATTATAACCATTCCAACAAGACGTTCTGTAAGATGCAAAGTTTAATAGAGTATTTTTAGGTAAGTGTACTTATATAAGCGGGCGAGTGCAGACGAAGGCACTCTGATAATTTTTATGTAATAATCGGGTAGGTACTTAAATCTACGAGTTTTCATAAGCGATGCGTCATTTTGTTTTATTGATTTTTTTTTGGTTTTTAATTTGACCCGATAATAAATATTTTAGTATAGAAACTAACAACTGTCGATATGAATTCTTTGTTATTAATTCACGTTT